>JBBCBC010000012.1:29269799-29631010 GCA_037126765.1 Stenogyne calaminthoides
TATTACAAATTTACTAATATTTAATAATTAGGGGGAAAGTTATCTATTTTCATTTTCTTATTAAAGATAAATGTGTAATAGCTTGTGCACTTTCATAACATGGATGAACAACGTAGCTACATTCAACAAACAACCAATTATATAAATATAGACTAAATTACCAACCTACTTTGAAAGCTAACGACAATAATTTCATTTATATTTCCTAATTCATTAAAAAGGGGGGGAAAAAAACCAGGCAATCTTAATTATATTGTAACAATTATAATTATCTCTTACTATATAATGTAACAATATCGTAACCATGTTGTATATATATATATATATATATATATATATATATATATTACAAAAAAATAAAGAATGTTGTATTATATTTATAACAATTATTATTGAGTTGGTATGCATGAAACTTGTTCACTTTAAAAGTATTTATTTAAAGGCACGTACTAAGTACCATAGGCAAAAAAATATTGGGAATTGCAATTAACCGTCAAAATAGCCCAAATATTGAGTCTACATATATTACAACATAAAGAAAAAAAATAAAAAATTTGCAATTATAACACAAGTTTAGCTACTAATTACATTAATTACTCAATCATTGACTAATTATCCTAAATATATACTACTCCCTCCGTCCTAAATATATAAGTTCATTTGACATTTTACACAGATTAAAAAATTGTATTAAAAAAGTAAATTAAACAAGCCAAATTTTTATTATATACCCTATTTAATGATTGTTATAGCTCCAACAAAAATAAACATATATAATTGGGACGGAGGGAGTAATTAAATTAGGTTTTTAGGAATAGAGGAAACCAATAAATCAATTAATATTTTATTAATATATTATATAATTATGGTATTTTCCTTGTCCAATAACGTAATATGAAAGCAGCATCAAAAAAAAAAAAAAACTGGTCCTTAATTTCAAATTATATTTTCTTTTTCACTATTTTCTATGATATAGACTTATCGTTTTGTAATTGTTTGTAATTGTAGGACAAAATGGAGAATTTATTATGGCAAACTATGAGATCGGTCACGGAGTCGTACCTAGCGCTTTGCATCGGCGAAGAATTGGAAAGAAGCCTACAAAGTATAATCGAAACAGAAAGCTTGATGCAGGAGACGCGCAGTAACCTGAAGCGAGCACAGAGGAAAATCGCGAAACACGGTGGAATGGGAAGCTGAAGTCCAAGTGTGGGCTGCCGCGGTCCAGGAAGGGAAAGTTGGAAAAGTGTACCGGGACACGCGCGAAGGGTTTTATATGCTATCGGTGGAAGAAGGTAATGAGATTCAATTCTGACGAGCCTGCTCTTGTTTATTTGTATTCATTACTTTCATTTCGGTACTCTGTTTTATGTTTCATTTGAAAAACTCTGTTTTATTTGCTTTTCTTATTTTTCAACTATGTTAGAGATGATATATGCCATGTCTTTTTTTCCTTTTATTTGATTTTGTTATTTTTCACCTACGTTACACATGATATATGCGATGTTTTTTTTTTCTTTTTATTTACTTTTGTTACTTTTCATCTATGTTAGAGATGATATATGCGATGTTTTTTTTTCCGTTTTATTTACTTGCATTAGGACCTTAGACCCGTCAAAATGGGCCCGTCTGTATATGGAGCGGGTTGGGTTAAGTATTTACGAGCCCACTAAAGAATGGGCCCGTTTGAGCAGCGGGTTGGCCCATGAACTTTTTTAAGAAAATGGATTTAATTTTTTTTAATAATATCATATAATTTAATTAAAATACAGAAATATAAATACAAAAAATATTTTATTTCTTACTTGTGCACACATCATATAAAAAGCATTTTATTTATTACGATTTTTTTATGGATATTGTTACTTAACCTTTTAGTTTATTGTACGCTTTGTTTGTTTTTATTATTCATTAAGACATTGTTCATATGATACTTAAAATTTACACAAACTCTCATATGAAACATGTTCATACTATTAAATTAATATTATATATATATATATATATTTTTTGTGAGGAAGAGACGAGAAAATCCCTCCACCAGTGCCATTGGCCCCTCAGCCTGGCGGGTTGTAAATTGAAGTATGTGCCCAAATGACAAACACTTGTGGGAGAGAGTCAACATGATTCAATCCTCAGGACAAACACCCATAATATTTCAATGGAGAATTTGTCCCACACGAGGTTCGAACCTGCGTTGCCGGGGGATTTCTCCCCACATCACCACAAGCTTTACCAACTTGACTATGCCCTTGGGGGACATGAAATTAATATGTTACACTTATGAAATGATGCTACTACTCTTATAAACTAATACCTCTAGCATTTAATGTTATGATCTCAGTTTACAAGTATTATGATATTAATTTATAAGTGTCATGGTAAAAATTTAATGATATTAACATGTTTTTATCGAAGAACTACTCTAAAATTTATTATAAATAATATATGTAAAAAATAATATTTTATTAAAAAAAAGCCTGTGGGCTAGCCCGCTACCCGCTATAAATTGGGTTGGATTGAGTAGTTCTCGATCCAAACCCACAGTGAATTGGCCTGCCAATACCCACAGTGAGTTGACCCGCAGGCCGGTTCTGACGGCTGGTTTAATTAGTATTTGGAGCTAGTTGCTCAGATCATGGATAGATATCTTTGATGGTCCCGATTTTGAGGAAAACCCATGTGCGTGCGCGGAAGACTTGTGTAATGCATATAAAATAGGGGTGAGGGCAGAGTGATTCCTAATTTATCGCTTTTAAGAACGATGTGTGTGTTTTGCTTATAATCAAATGCATATGACAAGTATAAACATAAAGCAGTAAAGAACACACGATTTATAGTGGTTCGGACGAAACCCGTCCTACATCCACTCTTCCCTTAATACAGGGGCACCTACTTAACCGACTTAACCGACTGAACTTAGTTTAACGTGTTAGTCCAACACCCAACATATGTTTACCGAGTTCACACTCAAATGAGACTTATCTCCCTCATGGGATTGCCTACCCTCCCTTTCGGGATTGCTAGATGTTTACCGAGTTCACACTCAAACGGGACTTATCTCTCTCCCTCACGGGATTGCCTACCCTCCCTTTCGGGATTGCTAGATGTTTACCGAGTTCACACTCAAACGGGACTTATCTCCCTCACGGGATTGCCTACCCTCCCTTTCGGGATTGCTTAGATGTTTACCGAGTTCACACTCAACCGATCCCAGAAATCAGAACTAGAATCCCTAGTCTGAAATCTTGCAGAACAAACTTAACCTAACTTTTGGGTTTGGGTAAAGATTTGTTTGGTTTCCAACTAGGTTGAGATTTTCCCTTACATTTGTTTAGCCTCAATGCTAAGGATGGGAAAATCTCTCTAAGCTTAGGATATTACATTTGTGCTTAGATCTAGAATAGAACACTCTTGAATATATGCGTGTATTTCTTGCTCTGTGTTCTATGGTGGAAATGCTAGATGATTTGGCTCTGTAGCTTCAATGGTGTTTTCACGCATTTCACACACTTCCACATTTTCCACACTTTAGAATGAAGGAAGAACTTGTATTTATAGTGTGGATTTGAATGTTACCGTTGGAGAGAATCATATTCAAATCCATACTATTACGTAACTTTTGCGAACTTTTTCGAGGGCTTGTCGTCTTCCTCTCATTGATCCACGTCCAAATTTGAATCTAATTGGCTATATTCTTGATTTCTTAAAGTCTCGGGATCTTCATTCTCTGAGCCTTCGTTTATCTGAGCCTTCGGTTATCCCAATTTATCCCGAGCCTTCAGTTATCCCGAGCTATCGAGCCTTGAGTTTCTTGATTCACGAGACTTCTCTTGGCGGACCTTTGTCGATCAGGCATCTTGACACTCGAACTTCTTGAGTTCAGGCTCTTAAACCAGACATCCCGACCCTCAGTCACATTGACTCGAAGCATCGATTTCTTCTTTGCCCTAGTCGATCGATCGGCTCAACACCGATCAGATCAACATATCAAGATAGCATCAGTCGAAGACATCGAGTTAGCATATCGGTTTATCATATCGATCTCGATCCGTCTAATCTCGTCAGTCTCATACTCCCTCTTCATATCGATCTCGATCATGTCCGATATTGATCGGTCTCATCCGCTCATCTTCCGATCCGCAACCTTCTCTTCGATTTGGTCGGGCTTTAGTTTTTTTCTTCACTTCGATTTTGCATACCATCATCGATTGACTCAGAACTCATCTAACTCATCGATCTCGATCATTCTCGCTCAAATGCGCCCTCGTCGATCTCGATCATCTTCTTCTGATTTCGTGAGTTCCCCCTCAATTTGTTCTTCTCGTACCCCCTTAACTTGTTATCTGTAGATTAGCTTAAAAAACACAGGTTGATAATGTTTTGGTATAATTTATCAAAACTAAAATATCCCAACAATCTTTCTTCATGCACTCAACTAGTTGAACATGCGGTGTGATATATTAATATTAATGGAATTTAAATAGTTTAATATCATGTGGATATATATATATATATAGGTCTAAATTAATTAGATAGTTGATTCTACAATTTGCTTGCAAATGCAAATCTTGATCTACGTACTCTATGATTATAAATTTGTTGAAATTATTAAATATTAAATGTATTTAATGTTATATTTCTTTTTGTTTATGTATTACTCTAAAGTTAACGGAAATTGGAGCAATTCAGTATTTCAGTTTGGACTTATCTAAATTTAATATATTTATATGAAAAAACACATCTATAATATTGTATAAGTTGCAAATAACTTAGAAGTAGATTAAACATTAAAATTCCTAGAAATTCAGCATTCATCAAATTCATTAAAAAAACATAAATTCACTAATTAAGAGGTGTTAATGTTGGTAGTCCGTGTTTTTACTTTTTAGCCACAGATGAACTCAAATATATAGTAGCACTGCTACTATATATACAATGTGGTGATCACATGGATCAGATGCCACTTCGTATCTAACCGCCTAACTAACTGGCTAACGAACCTAACAAACTTTGAGCTTAATTTACACATTACAATTGCCAAGCATGCAAACTAATACGGTATCGCATAAAACTAATACTGTACTGCATCAGCACTAATACTGTTGCAGTCAGGATACTAATAATTTAACAGAGCCCACGCAAAAATCAGTGTGTCTTGTCCGCTTCTTCCACTGGACGGTCAATCGCCGCCAACCAAGGACGAACGCAGGAATATAATCCAATCAGGACAAAAAGTAACTCATGAAAAAAATACTATTAAAAAAATTATAATCAAATTAATAATTTAAATTATAATTAATCACGATAGTTTATTAAATTATCATTAATCCATTCATCATCGTGTTTAATTTTTACACTCCAAAAGAAATAGAGAATTGACTTTTCTAACATGACTATGGAATTTTCCAACAAAATAATTCCGTCCTTAAATACAATACAAATTAATCTATGAATTTTTAATATTCTAGTATACAAATATATTTCCTATGGATTCTTAAAGGCAAACATATTTTCTACGAATTCTTAAAGGCAAACAAAGGCAAATATGTTTTAACAACGAAATAAGAGTGTGTTAATTTGTGTTATATTATACTTCGTCTCATGCATGAGACCGTCTCGTACGAATTTTTGTCATAATTACATATATTGTAAATGTAGAATATTGGAATGCAACCTTAGATTTTCTTTATATATAATTAAAAATAAAATTTAAAAATTAAAGACCCAAAAATGAAATGCAATTATGATAACTCAAAGCATAACCAATTATGCAAAGAAGTCAAATAAACTTACATAAATCCTTTAGTAAAGAATATTTAAAGTAACATTCAGTATACATTTTATACATGAAAAAATTCAAATAAATTTCCAGTAAATTAAAATCTTGATATAGATGTTTCTCTTTTTTCGAACCCGATATAGAAGTTTCTTCAAAGTGAAATCTTGATATGGATTAATATACTAAATATTTTTATAACTAACCAAGAAATGGGACATGAAATTACTCTGATATTTCCTCCAGTTTTGAGTGCTCAGACTCAGTCTTCTTACTCTGTTTTATTCCGTATATTACATATTTTTAAAATTCAAAAAATTCCTAAAACTTAACGCGTCGATCAAGAAAAACAAAGTCGTCTCTTTTAGTCTCCTGCAATTTCCATCTCCTTGTCACACAATTTCACAACCAATTCCATCATTTTTCTTCAAAATTTATGACCCAACAACAATAAATAATCCATTCCCCCCAAAAATGAAAACTGGGTTGTTCCTATTTTCCTAATCCAACAATATTCTTGATTCCCATCTTCAACAATGTCCGACGCAATTATCACAGTAATCCTCACTCAGGTCGCAACAATCTTGGAGCAACAGATTCGCCGAGAAGTAGGGCTGATTTGCGGCGTCGAGAAAAATCTCAAGAAACTCGAAAGCGAATTCAATTCAATCAAAGCCGTACTCGTGGATGCCGAAAAAAGACAATTCAAAGAAGAAGTGGTGAAACTTTGGCTCGAAAAGCTCAAACAAGTTTCGTACGACACAGAGGATGTTCTCTCAGAATGGATCACAGCAATTCAGAGAGCTGAAATTGAAGGCCAGAGTTCTCACTCTAGAAAGGTATTCCCTCTCTCTTGTTTTGGATTCAATAGGGTTTTTGCTCGTCGTGAAATATCTCTCAAGATCAAGAAAATTAATGAAAGGCTTGTTGATATTGCGATTGAGAAAGATAGGTACAAGTTTAATGAGTCTTGTGGTAGTGATTGTTTCGTTAGGCCTAAATCTGCTTCTCATATTGATGTGTCACAAGTAGAGGGTAGGAATTTGGATAAGAATAGTTTGATTAATAGGTTATTGGGGTTTGAAGATAGGAATCGAGAAAGGGGGATGAATGTGGTTTCAATTGTGGGGTTGGGGGGAATTGGTAAAACGACTCTAGCACAATTGGTTTATAAGTCTAGTGAAGTGTGTGAGCATTTCGTCCGAAGGATTTGGGTGTGCGTTTCGGATCTTTCGGATGAGGTCCGAATCGCAAAGGCCATTTTGGAGGATATAGAGGAGGGTAGTGCTCCTTACTTGTTTGAGCTAGAAACTGTTGTGAGAAAGATTAGGAACTACGTACAAGGGGAGAAGTTCTTGCTTGTTTTGGACGATGTTTGGACGAGGGATTTTAGGAAATGGGAGCACCTTTTCAACTCTCTCAGATCCGGTGCGTCTGGTAGTACGATTCTTGTAACTACCACAGACGGGAGTGTTGCGAACGTGATGGGGAGTAGCTACCAATTACGGTTGGGGGGTTTGTCTGATAATGATTCTTGGACTTTATTTGAGAAGATTGCGTTTTTTGAGCGAAAAAGTGATCAAAGATTGGAGGATTTGGGAAAGATGATAGCTAGGAAATGCCAAGGGTTGCCTCTTGCTATCAAGACAATCGCGAGTTTAATGAGGTTTAAAAACACGTTAGACGAGTGGAAAGACGTGTTGGATAGTGATTTCTGGACGTTAGAAGAAGCGGAGGGGCTTTTCCCCACTTTGATGTTGAGTTACTACAATTTGCCCTCCCCTATCAAACGATGCTTCTCGTTTTGTGCTTTCTTTCCAAAGGATCACGTCATAGAGGCAAGTAACTTGATCCAACTTTGGATGGCCCACGGGTATCTCATCTCATCTGAAAACAACGTGGACATCGAGATTATAGGGCAAGAATACTTGCAAAACCTAGCAATGAGGTCCTTTTTCCAAGATATTGTGAGAGATAAAAATAGTGGAATCATTTTGAGCTTTAAAATGCACAATGTGATCCATGATTTCGCGAATTATCTCACGAAAAATGAGTGCTCAGTCATCGAGTTCAACACCTCGTTCCAACCATCCCACAATAGAGCTCGTCACTTAACCCTCGTACGTGCAGAAGACACCCCGTTTCCAAACATCCCAAATGTGGAAAAATTGCACACTTTTTGGGTTCAATCTTTCCACGATTGTCCGCATATCATAACCCAAATTGATCGGGTCGACCCGGATTTGATCTGTCGTCTAGCGTCTCTCAGAGCGCTAGATTTGAGTCGAAACAGGATAGGTGAGCTTCCTAAAGACATAGGTAATCTCATCAAGCTGAAATACCTCAATTTATCCCATAATCCTTTCTTGGAATTACCAGAAACTCTGTGCGAGTTGTTCAGTTTGGTGACATTGAAGCTTTCATCTTGTGACCATCTTCGAAGATTGCCTTCTCGTGTTTCCAAGTTGGTCAATCTCCGACATCTTGAGATTGATTGTACTGATAGCCTCAAAACGTTGCCAAAAGGTATCAGCAGATTAAAAAAGCTTCGAATTCTGACCAAGTTCGCCATCATTCGAGTTAATAATAGGGGAGATGATTCATCATGTGGGCTCGAAGATTTGAAGAATCTTAACAATCTTCGAGGATGTCTGAAGATCGAAGGGCTGGGGTACGTACGAGCTAAGAAAAAAGATCCATCTTTCTGATTTGGAAATGGATTTCAGCCCTTCGATTCAATCTGGAACGAACCAAGATAAAGTGATCGAAGCTCTTGAGGTCCACGAGAATCTGCAATCGTTGCAGATCAGTTCTTTTGGAGGCAATAAACTCCCCGATTGGATCATGAAACTAACAAACTTGAAGAAACTCATTCTTCAAGATTGTCAAAATTGTACAGTTTTGCCCTTCTTAGGAGGGTTGCCATCTCTTGACACACTCCATTTAGAGGGCATAAAAGGTATTACCTCTCTCGGGCTCGATTTCTTGGGGGGTCGTCTGAAAAAAGACGAAGAAGAATCAGCAGCATTTCCAAACCTTAAAAAACTCAAGATTTCAAATATGGAAAGATGGGAAGAATGGAGTTTGAAGGATGAAAATGTCGACATTATGCCTCGTTTGCGGTGTTTGAAAATATCTCGTTGCAGCAAGGTGAAAGCGCTCCCGATTGTTCTTCTGCAAAGGTTGCCAATTAGGAAACTGCGAATCGACGATTGTCCACTTCTGCAGCAGCATTACAATAAGGAATCTGGGGAGCATTTGAGCAAGATTTCACATATCCCAAAGATCAGAGTTTCTTAGTGTGCAGTTCTTTATTCTGTGTTGTGATTTTTAGTTGTTATGCTTATTGTTTGTCTGTAAAATTGGTGTGTTTAATTAAGTGTTTAAAATGTTCAATTTCTCTGGAATTCATGTAACATATATTTACAGATCTTTATCTGCAATTTCCATCTAGCAAATTTGATTTTCTTTTGTAATTTGATTCTTCAAAAAAAAAAAAAGATTTGTGTATAAAAATAATAAGTTGTGCTCGATTTGATAACGATAATTAATGAAGAATAGACTCTAATGCTCAATTACTTTAAGAAAAGAAAAAAAAAAAAAAAAAAATCAAAAAAAGTTTTGAAGTTTTCTAAATGATTATGCATTTGATTCCATTCGACCCATTTACAACTCGGGGAATGATTTGATTTGCTACAAATTACTTTGATTGTACCGTGCATCTTAAGGGTGTGTTTTGAAACACTTAAAATAACTTTGAGAAGCACTTATTTTTAAAAGCTATGAGAGGAAACTTTGAAAATAAGTGTTTCTGGAAGCTGTTTTAAGTATTTCAAAACACACCTTAAATGTACTTTAAAATTGTACTGCTTGATAAGGGTGTGTTTTAAAACACTTAAAACAACTTCCAGAAGTACTTATTTTCAAAGCTGACACGCCTAAGTCACGGTTAGATATTTTTACCGAATAACATTAATTATTTGTATAAAATAATATTAATTGTGCACCCAAATATTACTCTTAATTTGCAGGTTATTTCACGCTTAAATTAGTCTATAAAATAATCAATGATATAAGAATACACAAAATTGTTTTCATTCAATATTAAATTTACGATAAAAAATTGTATGACACAGTCCCATATATGAAATATATACAACCTAGCACATTCAATCATTCCAAAATGTTAAGTGTTAATGCCCAAATTATATTTCGTCTCATTGTGAGACGGTTTTATTATACAAGTGTTTTTATTAATTTATTATTGAATGTTACGGACTTGGGCCTCTTTAGTAATTCTTTAAAAGAATAGTTGTGCTTCTAATGGATCATTGAAGTTGGACCTGAAGTTGGACCATAACAAGTTAAATACCATTATGATGCTGATAAATATGTCAAATTCTCTCTAATACATAGTTTTTTATTGGGTAAATCAAAATTTATTTCAAATATTGCTGGTTAATATAATTGTTTGCCTCCATGAAATAGAAATAGTTTTTATATTTTTTTTTTATTTCTCTAATGTAGTTATTCGCTTCTACCAATTCATTAATATTGATTGGCTTCAAATAATGCTTAAAGATTATTCTTGAATGATTGAAATCAAGTACAGATTGCTTGATGAATGAGATTTTGAGAATCAAATAATTTAATACATTTATTATTTTCTATGATCATGGATAGATATCTTTCTTCATGCACTCAACTAGTTGAACATGTAGGGTGATATAATAATAATGGAATTTAAATAGTTTAATATCATGTGGACATATATAGGTCTTAATCAGATAGTTGATTCTACTAGTTGCTTGCAAATTCAAATCTTGATCTACGTACTCTATGATATAATTTTGTTGAATTATTAATATTAAATGTATTCAATGCTATCATTTCTTTTTGTCTATATAGTATTCTAAAGTTGCCATACATTTAGAAATTGGAGCAATTCATCACTATTTCAGTTTGAACCTGTCTAAATTTAATATATTTATATACAAAAATGCATCCATAATATTTTCCTATATATAAGTTACAAAGTACCTAAAACTAGATTAAATTAACTAAAACTCCAAGAAATTCATGACTCATCAAATTCATAAAAAAAAAAATAAAAAAAAAATTCATTAATTAAAGAGGTTTTAATGTTGGTAGCCCTTGTATTAGGGAAATTAAATAATAAAATTAATTTCACACCTCTCTAAAAGTTCTGGAGTTTTAGATGAGATAAAATTCTTTTATGGTATCAGAGCCTTCAGGCTCATGCTCACGTACTGGGTTCGATTCTCGCAGAAAGCAACTTCATTCATATTAAGTTGTCCACTCAATAGGTCACCTTCCAATAAATGAGTAACATAATTTAACCTATGGTGAGAGGAAATATTAAGGAAGTTAAATAAACGAATTAATTTAACATCTCTCTAAAAGTTCGGACTTTTAGATAAGACGGAATTCTTTCATCTTGTTTTTACTTTTTAGCCCGTGGTGAACTCAAATATATTTTCTAATTAAAATAATGTTTACATGTATACGTACATATATATACATACATACATGTTATGGACAAGAATGTCCAAATAGCAAAAGGGCAATGTTTGTACAAGTTGACATATATGTCTCTTTGTGGTGTATAACATTGCAATTACCATATTTACAAATTTCTCAGACAATGAACTTACAAGAAAATGACTTGTTTTGTTTAGCAAATTTCATATTTGTCAATTCTACGAACCCTTAATTTATTGCTCTGCAATAATAGCTTTCTTTCTTTTTCTTTTTTAATAATAATTGTTGATAAAGTGAATTTTTATAATATAAAACGCATACTGCATATATATTGAATTTTTAATATTTTTATGGAGCCAGCTGTCCACACAAAATAAAATAATTAATGAATCAAAGAAAAGAAGTAGGCCTAAATGACATGTAATGTCCCTTCAAATTAAATGTGTCCTAATTAAAACAGGACATGGCCTGCATGTATGTACCTTAGATTTAACGCACATATTTCAGGTCTAGGTTTTTCATTCTTTAATTTGGAAGACATGGAAATTGACATCACAACTACATTCCCAAAACTCAGTCCCACCTTTTTAATTATGACAAACGCACTGGTCTAATTTAGGGCTTAATTATCAATTTGATTGGAGTTATAAGAACCACCCATCTGTCATAGGAGTAATACCTTTTTATGAATTATTATTGTTAATGTTATTATTACAATAAATTAACTTATATATTATGTACTGAGTGATTCAGATGAGACACACTTGCGTGAGAGGGTATAATTTGGGTATTGTGCTTTAACATTTTGGGAGGGAAGGTTTTAATTTGTACTAGATTATACTACACCTCATGTATGAGACCGTCTCATATTAATTTTTGTCAATTAATATTCAAAATGGCATGCATTTCATGTGAATAAGATCATATCTATTTATATAAAAAGGTATTACTTAATATACTTATAAATTGATGTGATTACACAATAATATGATATTAATTTATAAATATTGTGGTATCAATTGATAAGTGGTGTAGTATTAGTGTTTATAAGTGTAATGATATAAATTTCATATTATTAACAAGTTGAATAACATTCATGTGAATCAGGTATAAACATAAATTCTATCATTATTATGCACAAAAAATATCATTGTTATGAACGAAAACTATCAATGTTCATAACAATGATAATTTTTTTATAGAACAATTATATTAAAAAAATATAGTCACGGTGAACTCGGATTCACACGCATTTTTATCCAACAAATTTTATAGTAGTCTAACTCAATATACATTTACAAATAATAATTATCAATTATTAATAAATAATAATAATTATCATTATTGTTAAAATGAAGCAAACCCAAATGATACGTGCAAGAATGGATACAAATTGAGACAGCCATGTGAGGAAACTTGTTTGTTTATCACTATTGAGAAGACATTTAGGAATGGGATAGAATTAAATACATCATTTATTGCATAAAATGTCAAAAATGAAACGTGGCTCCGGTATACACACATAACCCCAATTATTAAAGCAAAGTCGTTAAATGAAAATGGGTTCTCATTTTTTCATTTAATTTTCATAGGCGAATATGAACTAGCTAGCTAGTAGGGTTAGGGTATATATAGTGGTGCTATCACGAATTTTCCCTTCCCAAATAATTCATTAAATTTTATTACACGTATTCCATTTGTGTACACACACTAACTAATCATACTGATTAATCTATACATATCTAATAACAAAATATTGGGCCAAAAGTTAGGTCAAAAAATTGTTATAATTTTCTAATAAAATTTTAATCATCATAACAAATTTGATGTAGCTCAAATTGTATAACAAATATTTTTTATCTTCTTTGTATGCAAGAGTACAAGGTTCAATTCATCATATCTACCACACATATATATTAATTATTTTTTTGAATATTTTCTAAATTATTAATATTATTTTTGAATTTTTGAACTAAATCTATTTATACATATATAATAACAAAATATTATACCAAAAAAGAAGAAAAATCAACAAAAAATTATTACAAATTTATCATAAAATTTAAAAGTGGCACATTAATGATTAATAATATAAAATGTTATATTTTGTAGTTGATATGGATTTTTTTTTTAAATCAGTTACTCCTTCCATCTTTTTTTTATATTGCTCAGTTGATTTTGACACGGGTTTTGATGAGGAAATTCTTTATTAATATTTGAAGGTAATAAAATAGGTTTTTGATAAGAGTATTTTGTCAATTTTAGTGAATAAGATAAAAAAATAAGTTAATTTTGTATGTAATTATTAGTGGGGAGGTGCTAAATGGGCAGATTCTGCCCAGGCCCCAGGGCAGAATCATTAAAAAGTATTTGTCTTCAATCAAGCCCACCAAAAATCTGTCATCAATCAAGTTCACCAAGTCTAAAATAGTATTTTCTGCCCAGGGCAGAATCTGTCCACCAAGAATTACCCTTATTAGTGACATGTGATATAATTTAGTGATGTTTGTAAGGGGTAGCATGAATTGTATAGTTACTTTATTGCTATTTTGAGTATGTGATAAAAGATGGACTTTTTGGATTTTGAGCAATCTTAAAAAGGATATAAGTATTGTATTTATGAAAATGTATAATTTATATACTTATTTGCATGATAATATTATATGATATTGAATTTAAATTGATTAGTCCAATTACCATAAATTAGTTACATGGGCTATTGACATTAGATTTAAATTTTTAGTTGAATAATTTTTAATTAAATTATTAGTTAACGTTATTAGTTGAATTGTAAAATGACACTAGGTTGGTTGTGATAAAGCTTGATTTGTTTACTTATTTGTATGATTCTTTTATAGGATATAATATTTAAATTGATTAGTCTAATCATGGACGGATCTAGAAAACTTTCATGACGGAGGCACAAAAATAAATAATATAACAAGTAGATTTTCCTGTGAACCCGGGTTCACGTGAATTCTATTTTTTTAATGTCACTATTATGCATATACAATTATACACTATTACTATCTTAAAAAATATTTGATTTTTTAAATAGTGATAGTGCATATATATAACAGATCTACAAAATTTTTTAGATGAAATATTTGCATGATTAACTAATTATAACACTTTTAAAAACTCATTTAAGTCATTATATACATATAATATAAGTATTACTCCTAATAATTAAAATATATATAACATATACTTAAAAAAAATTTGGGGGCACGTGATCCCAACATATGACATGTAGGTCCATCATTGAATCCAATTACTATGAATTAGTTGCATGTACAATTGACATTAGACCTTGGATTGTAAAATAATACTTGGTTGGTTGTGACGAAGCTTGGTACCCATATTTTTAAAAGAAAATACTAATCGAGACTAACTTAGGACAAAGAGTGTTAATTTCGTGAATGACACTATCATCATCAGATAGTAGACTCTCTTTAACATCTTAGAAAGATAATTTTGACTAATGATATCTTATGGTGTGATTATTAATAAGAATTATAGATAATTATTAAAAATCTTGGACTTTCTTAAGGAGATCAATTTCAATCATGGGTAGTTATATGTTATCATGTTCAGAGTAACTAAAGGGGACAATTTGAAAATTTTGACATGCAATAAAAATTGGGAAGACGATAATAGGTGACAATCAAAGTGGTTTAGAAGGAAATAATTTAAAATTGTAAAAAAAAATATCTTTAAATTTGTATTATTTAACAATGTAAATATTTTAAGCAGTTGGAGCGCCACCCATTTCCCATGCCTGATTGCAAAAGCAAAATATGTTCATAAATCGTGCGTTGCATCTAAATAAAAAAAAATATATATTTAAAAAATGAAAAAAAGATTCTTATTATTATTGTTGTGATCGGTCAACGATATTCAAAATCTTGCATGGCTGGAGGAACGGGAGTATTGATTTATTATATAACATCCACGTACGTCGAACACGTGGTCACCAGCCGAGCATAAACTAGTGCTCGACGTGATCGACCAAAACAAGATAGGCAAGCAAAAATGTTAATTGATAGAAGGACGAGCGGAGACAGGGTATTCTGTTCGACATTCAAAGGCGAACAGGCAACCCAATTAAATATAACTGACCAGCAGCAAGTACTTTACCGAGTCATTTATCCACTCCCAATTTTCGGGACAAAGATCAAGAAGTTTCTTCAGCAGACATAAACAGGTGTCAGTCCAGGAGATGAGGTAGAAAAATGTGGCAATACCATATTAAATCTTGCATGTATTAGAATCGCCAGCTCGTGCTTACAAAAACAGCACATGCTTGTCGAAGTGTTATAAATAGGTCCTGAAAAATCATAAAAGAGGTTGACAAATATTCCCTAGAAAAAGACATATATTCCCTGACTGTAACCTGAAAAAGATGTCAGTCACATAATATGTTGTGTTCGGCACATTTAAATTCTATAGTTCAACATCTCTGGCTTGGTGCACCCCCAGACGTAGTCAATATTGACGAACTGGGTCAACAACCACTTGTCGTTTACCGTATTTTTGTACACGTTGTAATTTTTGTTTGTGAGTTGTCATCTAATATGCCATATCAGATATCCACATAGAATGACTCGCAACAATTGGCGCTAGAAGGAGGGTTTAACCGAGCACACCCATAACCAATCCAAACACTTTCCAAAAAACCAGGCAGAAAAAAAAATAATGCCTCATTCAGAAATACTCGGAGAGAAGGGTCAGGACAAAGCCGCCCGCATATTCACGAGGAAGTTCACCGCGACCTCGAGAAAATCCGGCGGTGGAATCTATTAGTCTCGAAGATATAGTCAACGATCCTGCTGCTACTACGAAGGTGATCACTTTCTTATTGAGAACACAGAGAGATAGAGCTGAAAAAGAATTGGCTAAATGGAAAATCTAGGAGGAGGATGATCGACGCTCACAAACTCTTGATAAATGAACGTGTAAAAAGAAAAGCCGCCAAAGCGAGGAAAAAAAGCGAAAACCTTGTCAGGCAACCAACCACTAGGGTCCAGACGGTCAGCATTTGAACGATTGAGGGTGGTGGCGAAAGAACGAATTGGCGATCATAGGCGACAGGATCCAGCGAAGGACTATCGGGCGAACACGACGGCCCAAACAGTACCTCATGATCGACCACTCCCTGAAAGGGTCGCATTCCAGAAAAATCTACTGCAACTAGGCTATCTGTTCATCATCGACTAGGTAGTACCGGGCTTACACGGAAGGGGGACTGACTCCTCGTGTGCATGAGCAACTGGGTCCTCACGATGGAATCCAACCCCATTCCTGTTCGGTGAGCTCTGCAAGGTTTGCATAAATCGCAAAAGGCCATAGAAAGTTTGCAGGCCGATCTGGCCGCCACAAAAGGGACTCCTCGAGTGGGCGCAATGCCATGTTCGCTGCTCACTCCCGCAATAATGGCTGCGGACGTACAGGAGAAGGTGGTGAAAAATCGACCACCTATACCAACTTTTGATGCTGAGTCGGATCCCCACGTCCACCTCAGCAAGTTTTCAGATTATATGATAGCGATGGGCGCCACTGATGCCACTCAATGTCGAACATTTCCCTTGACGATGGGAGATCGAGCACACCGATGGTTTTCAACTTTCCCGCGTCCTTAATCACCTCTTTCGCACAATTGGGGCAGAAGTTCCAAACCCATTTCTCGTCAATGTGTGCTCGCCCCGCACCAAAGCAATGATTGGCACACTTCTCTCAGCTAAAAGGCGAGTCAGATAGAGTGTACGTAGAAAGATTCGATAAATGCTTGTACGATGGAGCTCCTGTCGAAGAGGATGCCAAAATCCTAACAGTAGTAGGTGGTTTGACGTTGAATTTGGAAATATGGAAAGCCATGCATCAAGATTGGCCGATCACATATGCCGACTTCCGGGAACGAGCAGCTAAGATCATATCTATGCAAGAGTTGCTCGCCCAATCGCGTTTGGGACAGGAGGCTGCCGCTAAGAGAGTGATCACTGGAAAGAGATTGACAAGTGAAGGGGGTTATAAACCTCCGGGATCGTTTAAACCTTTTGAAGAAGGAGGAGAGGCGCATGCTCTCCAAAGTATTTTGGGTGTGTCAACAGAAATAATTTACAACCAGATTAAGGACTGGGGTATGTTAAACAAACCCCGAAAGATTACAAAAGATAAAACTCGCCTTAACGCTTCCAAGTTCTATTTGTATCATGAATATATCGGGCATAACACCGATGAATGTCGCGATTTACTCCGACAATTATGGAAGCTATATGAAGAAAACCACCTTACTCATTTCCTCAAAAAACCGGCGAGCAGGGATGCTCGGGATGAGAGGTCAGGCAGTTAATGGGGAAAACGTAAGGCGGATGAGCTATCTAATAGTGATCAAGAGGAGTTTCGCAAGAAACTGGATTTATCTAAGAAGGGTGCCCCAACAACGAACAGAGACCGAGAGAGCCAAGAAATTAACATGATTCGCCCGGATTATGGGCCAGTGGGTGGATGCCATCAGATCCCAATGTTGTCAAATAGACGAAAGAAGATGGAGTTACGTGTCATGCAAAGCATACATCAGTTAAACGTGGCGAGCACGTCAGCTAGCATACCACCATCCCATCAAATCATGTTCTCTGACGACGACCTCGACGGGATCATCACCCCTCACAATGATTCTCGACAATAAGTGCTCGACTTTTGGGTTTGAAGGTGCATCGACTTTTGGTGGACACCGGGGCATACGCAAACATTTTGTTTGTCAATACTCTACGACAGATGGAGAAGCAAGTTGGTGATTTAAGTGGGTACGTCGAGCCCTGTGACCACACTATCATGGGTTTCGGAGAGTCTGTGACCCGACCCTACGGTATGATCAGGTTAGGGGTGGAGTTAGAGTCGACAAATAATCCGGAGATCCGATGAACTAGAATGTTAGATTTTGTAATCGTCGATGCTCCGTCAACTTATAACGGGTTCCTAGGATGCTCGTTTATTCAGTAATTCAAAGCGGCATGTTCAACTTATTACTATTGTGTCAAATTCCCAACACTTGAAGGAACGAACGCGTTAAGGGGGATCAGAAAAAAAACTAGAGATTGTTTATTATCATGTGTGCCGGAAAACAAAACATCATTGGCATGATCAAACAGTCAAGGAAATTGAGAGACAAGCCGTCAGGCAGAGTTACCTTCCTTGGCGAGCACACAACCCTTGGCGAATATACCTCCTTCGGCGAGCACACCACTCTTGGTGAGTATACTACCTTCGACGAGCACGCCCATTTTTGCGAGCACGCCTCATCAGGAGGGCGTGGAGCTTGGGATGATTAAACAAGCATCAGATCTAATGCATGTAGATCCACCATGGGAGGTCAAGATCTGAAGCACGGATTTAGAACCTCGTATAGGTTTAGAACCTATGGAGGTCGAGAGTGAATCCCGGGGGTCGAGCATAGATCCCAGGTGGAAACAAAAGAAAAGGCGAGCAACACCAGTCGAGCAGTTAGAATCCATCATGGTGGACCCAGCTAGGCCGGAGTTAGAAATTTTCATCGGCTTTGAACTTCCAGAACCGTTTCGGATGGAAATGATTTCTTATCTTCGAGCAAATTTAGATTTATTTGCATGGTCCCATGAGGACATTGGTTGGCATTGTTCCCAAGCATGCATGCCACCATCTTAATATCGACTCAACCCAAGTCCCCATAATTCAGAAGCGGAGAAAATTCGGTCCGGAGAAGTACGCAGCTTTGGACTTCGAGGTCAAAAAACTGCTCGACAATAAGCTTATTCCGGAAGTTAAATGCCCTAAATGGCTAGCAAACCCTGTTCTCGTCCAAAAATCAAATGAAACCTGGAGGTTGTGCATTGATTTTACTGATTTAAATAAGGCGTGTCCCAAAGATAATTTTCATGTGCCGCATATTGATTATTTGGTTGATGGCACTGCGGGACATGAGCTGATGACTTTCATGGACGCTTTTGTTGGGTATCATCAAATTCCCATGCATCCTGAGGATCAAGAAAGTACCTCATTTTGCAACGGGAAAAATATGTATTGTTGAAAACGTATACCATTTGGGCTAAAGAATGCTGGTGCAACATATCAACGCCTGGTGAACAAAATGTTCGACGAACACATAGGCCGGACGGTTGAGGTATACATCGATGATATTGTGGTCAAAAGCGAGCATAAAGAAGATCATCTTATACATCTAGCCCAGACGTTTGATATCCTCCGCGCATACAACATGAAGTTGAACCCGAAGAAATGCAGTTTCGGGGTTCATTCGGGAAAATTTCTCGGACATATGGTCAGCCAACGAGGGATCGAAGGCGAACCCATCAAAGATTCAAGCTATGCTCGACATGCAAGCACCTATAAATATGAAAGAGGTTCAAAAGCTAACTGGACGTCTGGCTTCCGTGAATCGGTTTATCTCTTGCACTGGAGATAAATGCAAGCCTTTCTTCGATGCCCTGAATAAAGGAAAGTTTGTATGGATGGACCACTGTCAGAGTGCTTTTGAGTCATTAAAGCTCTATCTGGCGCACACTCAAACGTTGTCCAAACCTATTCCAGGCGAGCAGCTTTATTTGTATTTTGCTGCTTCGGAGCATGCAATCAGTGTTGTGCTCGTTCGAACAGAGGGAGCTGTACATTTGTCGATTTATTATGTAAGCTAAGTTCTTAAGGAGGCCGAACTCCGGTATCCTCCGTTGGAAAAGTTAGCATACACTCTAATTATGAGTGTTCGTAAGTTGCGACCATATTTCTTTAATCATGCAATCGAGGTGCTAACTACTTTTCCCTTACGTCAAGTTCTTCACCGACCAGACTCGTCTGGTCGGTTGCTTAAATGTGCAGTAGAGCTGGGCCAGTTTGGCATTACGTTCGCCCCGCGCACGGCAATAAAAGCTCAGGCTATGGCTGATTTCATGGTGGAATTGACCTATCCTCAATTACCCGAGAAAGGAATTGATCAGCCATGGCACATGTACGTTGATGGATCGTCCACTAGTTTGAGAGCAGGAGCAGGAGTGGTTCTCATCAGCCCAACTAGAGAGACTTTCACAACAACCATTCGGTTTGAATTCCCAGCCACGAACAATGAAGCAGAATATGAAGCTTTGATCGTTGGTTTGCAAGTGGCTATGACAATGGGGGTCCATAAATTGATGATTTACAGTGATTCCCAAATAATTGTGTATCAAGTGTTAGGCGAGTATGAAGCTCGGGGCGAACAGATGGTGCAGTACCAACAGTTAGCCAAACTACTTGAAAGGTTCGAACAAGTTTACATTAAACAACTACCCCATTTGGAGAACTCATTTGCCGATGCTCTAGCACGATTGGCAACGGCAGAAGGTGTGACGAGCACGATGGACGTTGTGGTCGTCACAACATGTTCGCCCTCGGTGCCAAGACTGGGGGTTGCCAATATGGAACTCAAACAAGAAACCTGGATGAACCCAATCTTAGAGTACCTACAAAATGGTACTCTACCCGAAAGTAGAGCCCAAGCTACGTGCCTTAAGTTACAAGCTGCTCGATATACTGTCATAGGCGAGCATTTATACAAAAGAAGTTTTTCTCTTCCTCTATTGAAGTGCCTCACTCCCGAAGAAGGTAGCACGTTCTTGAGCGGATTCATGCGGAGTATGCGGAAATCACACAGGTGGACACGCTTTGGCATATAAAACTATCAGACAAGGGTATTATTGGCCTACGCTTAAGAAAGATTCATTGATGTTTGCTCGTGCTTGCCATAATTGTCAAGTATATGCCCCACTTATTCATAGCCCACCTGAAGAGTTAATATCTATTTTTAGCCCTTGGCCGTTTGCCAAATGGGGAATTGATCTGATTGGTCCTTTCCCAACGGGCACGTCAGGAGTAAGATATGCTGTGGTCGCGGTTGACTATTATACCAAGTGGGCAGAAGCCGAAGCAGTGGTTAAACCGACCGAACAAAGAATGTGGAATTTCATTTGGAAAAATATCATTTGTAGATTCGGGCTTCCTCAGTCGATAGTAACTGATAACGGCAGGTAATTTGATGGAAGTGAATTCCGGTAGAATTGTACTCGATGGGGAATAAAAAAATATTTCTCAACCCCATATTATCCCCAATCGAACGGACAAGTTGAGGCTGTTAATAAAATCATAAAGCATACCCTCAAGGCTAAACTTGATGATTCTAAGGGGGGAGGATGGGCGGAAGAGCTGCAGGAAATTTTATGGGCTTACCGAACGACTTTCAGAACATCAACGACAGAAACTCCTTTTGCCATGGCATTCGGCACGGAGGCGGTCATCCCAGCAGAGGTGGAGGTTCCAAGCCATCGAACTATGTGTTTCGGCGAGCACACCAACGATCGGGCATTTGCGTTGAGTACGGATTTATTGGAGAAGAGGCGATCAGAAGCCGATTTCAAGAACGCTATGTACAAGCAAAGGTCGGATAAATTTTATAATTCCAAAGTTCGTACTCGCAAGTTTAATATTGGCGAGCTCGTGTTGAGGCGAGCAGTAGGGGTTCCGAGTGGAGTGTTCGGCCGAACCTGGGAGGGACCTTTCCGGTTGTCGGAGCGTTTATTGAATGGTGCATATGATTTGGAAGATTTGAGTGGAGTTCCATTGTCCTATTCGTGGAACGCATCAAATTTGAAAAAATATTATCAGTAAAAGGCCAGAGGGTGATCTTGTGTTCATCTGCGATCAAAAGCAAGATGAGCGATCAGTCACGTATGCTCGTACGGGGCAAGCAGAAATATCCACAAAAGCCGAACAAGTTGTACCTGATGTGGGGAGATGAATCTTGCCGAGAAAGTGTCCTTCGTTATTATCGAGGGTGGAGATGGCGTGTTAAATCATGGCAAGAGTGAGTGGCAACCTAGAGGGGTACGTGTCATTTTCTTAAACCAGAAGTGGCGAGAGAGATGAATAACTTGAGGGGGCAACTAACAACTAACAACCACCATCTCATCTCATGCTATTCTGCCAGTATAAATAAACTGTCGAGAGCCAGACAAAAACATGAAAAGAGAGATAAAAATTGAAAGAAAGTTTTTTCTATGATATGTTGAGGGAGATAACTTTTAGTGGAGTTGGCTGGTTTGTTATGCCTCCCGACGTAATTTGTGGCGGTGATTTCAATAATCCCCAGGCTGATCCAGTCAGATGTTTTGGCATTTGCTCTTGCACGAGATGGAAACCTCGCGTCCCACCCGTGAAATCACTTAGGTCTCGATTTGGAAAAAGCAATCAAGTCGAGAGAAGTATTCTCTTGAAACGCGGAACCCCGCGAAAAACACCTCTGAAGTCTCACAATGACCGTCTCAGATCTTATGGTTGCCACATCATAACTTGAGAAGGGCAAAAATCTCCTCCGTGACAACTAGATTGTACCATCAAATCATGCTGGATGCGGAAGGGTAGATTGGTGCGAGCAAGGGCATCCGCCCTCACGAGTATAAAAGTAGTAGGATTGTTTCGCCATATGCTCATATGCATTCCGCACTTGCCGTCGGGTGAGCCTTCAAAAAAAAAAAGAGAGAAATAAATTGAAATGTCTAAAAGTTTTTCTAGCAAAAGCGATATGTATGTATAGGATGAATAGAAATAGTCTTTTGTAAAAGTTGTAATAGAATAACAACGGGTTTTTGTTTTGTTAAAATTCTCTAGTTAAAAAAGCCTTTATGAATGGTCGTAATTTGGATGGCCCGAATAGAGACGAACGAAAGAACATAATGTTCACCGAAAATAAATCGATTTTACAGATGCCCGCAAATAAAGCGAGCAATGGGTCTAAATAAGACGGCCCGAAAGATAGTTTTAAGACGATTCATTTGCTAAGACAACCCATTTGGTTGCAACAAAAAATAAGACAATAAAAAAACCGAGAAAGTCAAAAAGAACTTAGGCATATACCATGTTCAATATCGGCAAAAAGGGCACAAATTAGAGAAACAAACAAACAAATTCCCATAAAGATGGCAAAACTTGCCATTAAGTCATCAACACAAAAAGATTGTTCAATAGCAAGTACCACAAAAATATCAAGTTTATCGGAAGGAGAAGCAAGAGAAATCACACATCAAGAAAAAAATTTTAAGGAAAAATTCATTATTTGATAGGTGGTAGGGATCGAGAGATAATTCTTTTGCTAGTCTCCTTCAAGCATCTTTGGATCCACCCCTGGTTTGTCAATTTTTTGCTCGCCACGCATCTCACCATCATGCTCGCTTTAATGGAGGCTCGTCCTCAACACGCTCAACCTGGTATGGGGTTCATCCTCGATGTTCCGTTCCGGCTTCATCTTGATCTTTTTCTTCGTTTACCGCGGGTCTTTGATCTCCACCCCACCGAAGCATGGAAAAATCATTTGGCGGTTTTAGGATTGTCGATCATATATTTCTCAAAGGCGGCTTTCAAGGGGAGATCCGAGTTTGAGCATCGGCAAAAAAGGCAGATATGCGAATAGTTGGATATCGAGTCCACATACTCTCTGGTGTGCATTTTTGAGTTTTCGGACCTAATGAGTGTTTCTCTCTCTGGTATGCGGTTGTTGAAAACTTTTCACCTTCTAACATCTCATTGTTCCAATTTGTTGAGCTATTTCTTTCATTCTCACTCTTCCCTCTTCCCCGGTGCAATTCATCCATTACTAGTTGAAGATGAACCTTCCTCGAGTAGAACTCACTTCTTCAATTTACTTAATTCATCCATCTTCTCCCTCAAGAGGCAGGTTGTCTTGGAATTAAGGCTAGGGCCACTCTAAACACTGATGGATAAGGCCCAATCGTATTTTTTCCAAAGTCCATTGATGGTCTGTATGGTCGGTTGTCGGACCGGGATGGGGTTTCATAAGCTTTCGATGATTCAGAACATTGTTTCCATGGGAGAGCGTATAATCCTCAAGTCTGGTATCTTAGCGTTAAAGCATTAGACGCAAATAATGTTAAAAAATGGGATGGGCAAAAAAACCTTTTCACCCAAAGATCCCATCCTAAATAAGATTTGTCATTAGGATACCAGACTTGATAAAAAGAAAAAATTTCTCGTCCGGATGAATTTGCTCGTTTAATGGATCTCGGCTCCTTCTGGGGCTATCATTTGGAGCAATCGACCGATCTCGAGGATTGTTCCTCTTTTACCATCTAAGATAAGATCCCGCCATCTCACTGGTTTCCTTTTCTAGCCATCTCTAAATTCGGCGTGCTTTCAGATCCCTTGAGTGGTTTATCAAATATACAAATGCGTAACCAAATAAGAAAGACTTGTTTATACCAGAGGGGTTAAGGGCTACTAAATGATGAGGAGGCACGTATAATCCGCCTCTCTTTCTTTGATCCCCAGTGTTCAGTGTCCGGACAGAGCGTTCTGAGTAGGGCTCGAGATCAATTTGCCAGATATTGCTAAAGTACCCATCTTTCGTCTCCGTGTCCGAAGCAGCTTGAAGCCCTGAGAGAGAAGAAGCAAGTTAAAATCAGTCCTCTGTGAAAGATAAAGCAACAAATTACTTACTCCGACAAACTCCAAAATCAGTAGGAATATCAAGACGAGCAGAAGGTTCGCATCCGGAAGAGGGACTTTTCCAATCGCCCCCAACAAACCAAAACTTTTCTTTCCAATCCTTGGTCTTATTTGGCACGTCCTCGATGACCTTGCACTTTGTGTTCGCCTGCATGAACAACCACCCATGCTCGCCTTTGGGTCGAGTCAGATGGATTAATCGAGTAAGCTCGGCAGCTGTGGGATAATACACAGGTCTCGTTTTGCCGAACAAAGTCAAGAAGCTCATGATCATGTGCCATCCATTCGGCATCAACTGTGTGATCGTAATGTTCCACTCTACGAGCAAACGAGTAATCGCAGGGTGTAAGGGGAATCAAAGGCCTACCTCCATGGTGTACAGATTCACAGCAACATAACCTTCGGGAGGCTGATCTGCTCGCTCGTCAGGACCGGGAGCCCAGAAAAACACATCTTTTGGGGTCTCGTAATTCCGGTGCAATTGGTCAAGCATATCCACGCTAATCACACTTGTAATTTTGCTCGTCGGATACTCATTCTTAACTCCGACTCGGTGAGGTTGTTCGGGCTGCTCAAGATCATACCGAAACCAATCGTACTTTCGGTGTAGGTTGGTGCGTGAGAGGCGACCAATTGAATAATTTGAGCTAAATCCACACCGAGCACGATTTCTTGTTCGCTTGCGGAGGTGATATCCTGTTCGCCCCCAATTCCCCGCCCGATACATTGAGTTTATTCAAATGGGACCCACTGACATCACGATTACCCATAACCCTAAAATTCATTCGAGATTGGGGATATTCTTCGTCAGAATCATCTAAAAAATCAGAACGGTCTAGGTCTTGGTCCAATTCGTTGATGGCCTCATCGGAATCCGACGAAAGGATAGCGAATGGTTGTCGGATTTGCCATCGGGATTTTGATCCCGAGGCATCCGCCGTCGAAGCTTTAGTCCCGCCGCGGGTGATTGGGCGGTGAGACGAAGAAGAAGACTCGTCGTGAATCGATTCTCCAGAATCAAACAATGAATTGGTGGAAATTGAATGTGCAGACATAATGGAAGTTTGAATAGGAAGAGAGACAAATACCTGGAAAGAATTTCTCGATTAAGAAGACGCGCACCCTCGTCGGAAATTCTAGAACGAAAAAAGGGGAAAGTGAAGAGTTCGAGAGAAGGAAGAAAAAATAAGGAATATTCAAAGCCAAATGGGTTTACAAAGACAAGGGCTTTCGAAAGATTAGAAAGAATTTTGAAATTGATCTTTTATATATTATTAGAGGATCTCGAAACCCGCGAAACCCAACCTTTCCGTCTTCACAAAGGTTTATCAGTTTCAAGAAGCGTGTTACAAGAGTCCAGGTGATGTTTGAAATTCTCCAAAAATGACTGGACATTTGGGCCCACTTGATTCACACAGAATGGCCCAACTGGGGGGTATTGTTGTGATCGGTCAACGATATTCAAAATCTTGCATGGCTGGAGGAAGGGAGTATTGATTTATTATATAACATCCACGTACGCCGAACACGTGGTCACCAGCCGAGCATAAAGTAGTGCTCGACGTGATCGACCAAAACAAGATAGGCGAGCAGAAGTTTAATCGATAGAAGGACGAGCGGAGACAGGGTATTCTGTTCGACATTCAAAGGCGAACAGGCAACCCAATTAAATATAACTGACCAGCAACAAGTACTTTGTCGAGTCATCTATCCACTCCCAATTTTTGGGACAAAGAGCAAGAAGTTTCTTCAGCAGACATAAATAGGTGTCAGTCCAGGAGATGAGGTAGAAAAACGTGGCAATACCATATTAAATTTTGCATGTATTAGAATCGTCAGCTAGTGCTTACAAAAACAGCACATGCTTGTCGAAGTGCTATAAATAGGTCCTGAAAAATCATAAAAGAGGTTGACAAATATTCCCCAGAAAAAGACATATATTCCCGATTTGAACACAAAAAAGATGTCGATCCAAGGAGAATATGTTGTGTTTCCTACACATTTAAATTCTATAGTTCAACATCCCTGGCTTGGTGCGCCCCCAGACGTAGTCAATATTGACGAACTGGGTCACCAACCACTTGTCGTTTACCGTATTTTCGTACACGTTGTAATTTTTTGTTTGTGAGTTGTCATCTAATATGCCACATCAGGTATCCACATAGAACGATTCGCAACAATTATTATAAGTAAAATATTTTTTTATAATTTATTTAACACAAAAATAAATACATTTTATATTATGTTTATTTTATACTCACAAACCATTGCAACGCACGGGTGATATACTAGTTATAATAACAAAAAATTATACACAAACTCTCCTAGAAAATTTGTTCATAATATAAAACTCATATCACTACACTTATAAATTAATATTATTACTGTTCATTACTCTTATAAACTAATATCTATAACATTTAATATTATGATTTCAATTTATAAATATAGTGATATCAATTGATAAGTGCATTAGTATTAATTTATAAATATAGTAGTATAAATTTTATACTATGAGTAAATTTCACTCCAAACCTACTCAAATTAATTTATACATATAAAACGATCTCACATGTTACGATTTATTTTTATTTTTATTATAAACTTATAAGTTTGTGGGGGTTTCAAAGTCCATCCTATTATATTTTAAAGGAAACTATTCAAATTATCAATTGGAACACCGTCCCACACCTTCAACAATAATGGGCATTCTCATATAATATATAATATATGATAAAGTCTAGTATGAAAATTTTTATATATAAAAAATTTTTTTTAATTTATAATTAAATTCTGTAATTGGTTAAGGTAAAACAAAATTGAGTGATTCATGGTTTACTCGGCCCAAGTGGTTAACCCGGCCCGAATATGTCATAATTTAGGATTCATTATTTAATGTTTAGGTTGTAAATTGTTAATTTAGGATAATTTTATAGATTTTCAAACACGAAAACTTTTACATTAAATCTACTCATAATATATATATTACTAAAAGTGACGTGAAATATCATGTTATAATCATTTAATCACTGATTGTTTTGCGACTGTCTGGCAATAGCATATTTTAGTTGTTTCTTTACCTAATCGACAACTAAGCCAATTATTTTAACTTTTAAAATAATCAATATAAATAATTAGCAGAAAATTATTTCAATCGAGATTTAAAAGACACGTGATAGGCATACATCGCAAAGAAACCGACATCTTTTTAAAGGATAAAACGCATGAAAATAACGCCGATTTCAAAAGAGTAAACATAAAAAATTATATTTCTCTTTCAATATCATTTTCTTCAGTTAAAAAATAGTATAATTAAAATAAAATATGGACGAAGACAGCCATAATTTCTCTGTTATACGTCAACTCCCAGCTTTCAATTCATTTTTGTTACTACGTATAAGGAATCTCCGTTGGATTAATTTTTCGATAAATTGTCCAGTTAAGTAAATATGAAAATTTGCCCATAAAATATGTCAATATCAGTCCTCTTATTTATGTAAACTTATTAATTATATTTATGCAGTTATGCGCATTTGAAAAGTTCAATTGGTAATTTGTCTGACTAATATTGAAGTGTGCACTTTGATTTTGTTTATCTACTTGCAGACATGATGTTATTTATATCAATAAAATAAATATTGATCATGAGATTAACTTAGAAAAATAATTAATTTAACTTATCGGGAAAGTGAAAATAAGACTTTTTATAAGGACGGAAAAGTTTTAAAGTAAACTCTATTTTAGTAATTTTAAAAAATTGTGAGGAATAACCTATAAAAAATACTTTTATACATGATATTTAGTATGCTTAATAGATATATACTTAAAGTAAAGGTAGTAGTAGTATGTCAGCTCACAAATTAAATATCCAATTTTTATTAACTAATAAAGTAATGTCCTAAAAATTATTGTATTCATTTTTTGTTTTAAAAACAATTTATTATATTCATTTAATTAAAAAAAAAACAAGTACTTTCATAAATGGTGAGATACACGAGATATATAAAAGCCTACTAATTAAACTAAACTTAAATCATGAATGAACCATTGCTCAATTTACGCGTGACAACAAGTGTAAACTGAAAAATACGTCTAATTAAGACATTAATATAAACTATTTCATTAATTAATCAGATGTTACTTTCATATTCTAAAAAAGAGCATATATTTAAAAGATTTATATTTCCATAGGTACGCGAGGCAAACAATCACTAGGTGAACGCGAAAAAAAATTCCTGCCTCAACTAATTTCCCTCGCATGGTTTTTGAGCGGGTGATGCACCGTCCACTCCATAGATTCACATATAACTTATTTACATCGAAACGTACAATCTATCATAAATTGCACGTTTTAATATAAATAAATTATATATTTTAATACAATAAATTATATATTTTAAAAAATAAGACAATAAATTAATATATTTTAATATAACAAATTACATATACAACCGCACAGAATAACAGAAGAAACTGAAATTTGACAGCTCTCGAATCTCCATACATAAAGATAATGCTGCGCTGGCAAATCTACTAAGATCAAGACCACAATTCACACTATTCTATGATAATTGATGACATGTCCCTCATCACACACACACACACAAAAAAGACCACCAATAAATAGGCACAAAAAGAGACTCTACACACTCAAAAAGCCTTGCCACAATTTTTTTCTAAAACACCCAAAATCAGATCCATCTTTAAATTGTAATATTAAATTCTACCTATTAGCAGCAAATCAACAAGAAAAAAAAGGATATCTTGTCCTTTTCTTTTTTTAATCAATCTGGGCTTATCTCAAATGTCTTTCATTTATACTTTCATCACCCAGTGGGAAAAAGAAAGATAGAAAAAAAAAATTGAATTTTTCGGGATATTCCACCAATCAATCATCCTATTGTATAACTCAAGATCGTATATTGTGTATCTCCTTCAGCTGGTAAAATTCATATTATAATTTTTCACTTTGGTTTTTCTAATAATTATTTTCAAGATTCGTTATTTTGACGTGGGTTTTACTTTTATTGTTTCAGCTATGTCAGCCAGTGTAATTAATGATCCAATGGTGCTGGCGTCCGGGCCTGATGGGCTTAACGGGCCCATAAATTCAAGTTCGGGCCCAATCGAGGTGGATTTGGCGAAATGCCAATGCTGCGGGCTTATGGAGGAATGTACAATTTCATACATCCAAACAATTCGCCAAAGGTATTAATCGAAAATTCTTATTGTAAAATTTAAAGGGTTAATATCAATTTGCAATCTGTACTCTATAATCCTTTTTTACTATCATATCTTGTAACAAGTGTAATTTTTTTATTCAATTGCAACCTATACAAAATGAAATTTGACCAAATTGATAAAAGATGACGTACATATTACAAATTGATATTAATGGCAAAACTTTTGAAAAAAGGTAAAATTTTATTGAGAAAATGAGCATCAGGAACAGGGCCGGATGGATCTAGGGAGCAGTCGCCCCCTCGGAATTAAAACTTTTTATACGTCGAAAATTTTATATTTATGTCTTGAAATCGTTAAATTTTGTCATTTCGCCACCGTTGGGATTTAAATTTTCGCCCCCTTTATCCAATGGAAAATTTCACCTCCCCTATCAAATTTTGGATCCCCTGATCAAGAATGCCCCATGTTTATATATTATGTTAAGTTTATCGATTTGCAAATTGTACTTCGGTCTAAACAATTTTGTATTGCATAGTGCATAGGTTGTCATCGGATAAAAAAAAAATTGTACGTGTTGCAAATTAATATTACCTCGAATTTAAGTAACAATCTTGATGGTTAAATGCTTGAATTGAATTATTTATAGTTAATATGCAGATAATTAAAGTTTAATTATGTTAATTTTAACATTAGGTATGGTGGAAAATGGATATGCGGGCTTTGTGCAGAGGCGGTGAAAGATGAAATCTTGCGTTGTCAAAAGTTGATAAGCCTGGATGAAGCAATGGCCCGACATTTCAGCTTCTGCAATAAGTTTCAGGCCGCCGGGCCGCCGCAGGATTCGACTGTGCATCTAATTCGGGCCGTGAGGCAAGTTCTTAGAAAGAGCTTGGAGAGCCCGAAATCTTTGAGGTCAATGCCTAATAGCCCGAGGAGCAAAAGATCAGGTGAACTCGCTGTGTTGACTCGGTCGGATAGTTGTATGCCGAGTTTGACCCTGGTTGATGCCTCTATGTATTGTGTTGTGGATGAAGGTTGTGACTTGTGAATGAGAGCAGCGGTGAATATAGTAATTTCAAATTTGTAGACAAGAAATAATGAGATGAAAGCCAAAATGGATATGCAGAGTTGTAGACAAAAATAGTGATTTCTTGCATGTTTTTTTACTCATCATGTGTAAGGATGGATGATTTGCATAATCTAGTTGATGAACTCAAGAACATGTGAAAGTTTATGTGCTTTGAAGTGCTGTACAAACATGTTACGATATATTGTACAATATGATACATAAGATATGAAAATATATGAAATCATGTTATACATTTTACTTACTTATATGATATATTTGACTTTTTAAAATATTTGTTATGATGTATTCAAATCATGATTTATTTTACTTCAACTGTTTGTTAAGATTGATAAAGATATGGGAATTCATTTGATAAATATTAATTTTACTATTATACCCCTTATTACATATATATTTTTACCAACAATGAATTAAAACAGGGTCATTTATGTCAATTAACAACAATGAATAATATTTGGTATTAGAAATACCACCTAGGAGGTGAGATCCATAATCATGTAAAAATGGGAAAAGGAAATGCAGGCCTTCGGGCCAAGAGGAAAAGTCATCAAATATACCAAACACTTGAAAATGTGGTATATGATTTATTTTCCCCTCTTTTCCTTTCTTTTCTCGCATAACAAACGGCCTCTAAGCGTGTGGTACAACATAGGGTAAATTGCACTTTTGGTCCCAAGAGAATGTGTCAATTGCAAAATGATCATTTTTTCGACAAATTTGGTCTCATAAGATTTTTCGTCCATTTTTAACGAAAGTGAGTCACACGAGCCTTTAATTGCAGATTTGGTCCCATAAAATTGCAGATTTGTTATTTTTTTACTATAATTTTCAGACTTTTCCTAAATTAATTTATAATTTTTTAATTACACATTTATAATTTATTTAGTGCAAATTTGAGATTTAAATTTATATAATTAATTTATAATTAATTTATAATTCAGAAAGTATTAAGCATAATTTCATAAATAAGATTTATAAAAAATGTAATTAACATTTTTGAATTCCATTTGATATTAGAGACTCTATATTTTTTTTTTTAATTTTTATAGATTATACATAAATTATTACTTTATTTGAAAATATTTATTTTTTTATTTTAAACTATATAAGACTATATATATTATTTATTTATTTTGATTTAACATAAATTAAGATTATATATGGATTATATGTATATTTTTAATTTTTTTAATTATCTACAAACTATTACTTGGTTTAAAAATGGAATCCTCGTTCCCCCCCCTCCAAAATCGCCCCAGAAATTCAATGAAATCACATTGAAGAAGCATTGAAAATCATACTGGAGTTTATAGGCTGCAACAATTATGATTTTTATATGTTTGATATTGATCTACATGATAAACAGATATCGAATTTGATTTTAATTTTGCGATTTTTTCGCGACGATGAGTGTTGATTGGTAGTGTGGTGGGATGGGCGGTGGCAATGTCGATTGCAGAGAAAGACATGTTGTGCGGCTGGTTTGCATTTCGTGTGTATTCTTTCAATTGTATTAGTTGTTTAATGAAAAAAAATTAGTTATTTCATTAGAGAGCATCAAATTTTCAAACATAAATTATTAGTTGCGATGCAGGTGCATGGTAAGGTATTTTTAAATTATATTCAAATTCTATACATTATTTGGTTTTTTTTTATTATATAAAGATTATAGATTTTTTTTTTAAATTTTTAGATGTTACTTAATTATTTGATGAGTGCTACTAAACACACCCCATAATTTTAAAAACAAAAATAGATATATGTAAAATGACTAAGTTACCCTATATAAATGTAGGGTATCATTTGTCTTTTAAGTTAATTTAGTTTATTTTGATTTTAGTCCTTTAAATTTTTTTCACTTCAAAAAAGTTCATTATTTTTTGTCAATTTTTTTTAAAATTTATACATGAAAAAATAATTGAAAATTTAAAAAAATTAAATTAAAATCTAAAAATAATTAAAAAACTATATCTTTAAAATAACTAAATTAAAATAATAATACTCCCTCCGTCCCGAAATTATTGTCCGGTTTACTGTGTGATCGATTTTTAAGAAAAAATGATAAAGTGTTAAAGTGTAAGAGGTAGAATTGGTAAATCAACTTTATTGTAAAGTAAACTCACTTTATTAAGGCAACTAATTGTATCTGATTAATTCAGCCTGCAATGGCACTGTTCACACTGACATGAACAGTGTCAAACAGTAAAAACATCATTACATTGTTAAAAACTCAAAATTTTCAGAATTTACAGCACAATTAATTCAGTTCCCTCCTAAAATTCCCTACCATTACAAAATTCCCACCTAATTAGTTTAAAATCTACCAGTAAATTCCCACCTACCAGTAAAAATCTCCCTCCTATTACACATTTCAAAATGAATTACACCCCATTAAATGCTAACATCACTACCATAAATTCTGCAACACTTCAACATTTACAGCAAGATAAAAACTGCTACTGCAACATTTAGAGATTCCTGCAACAAAGAAATTAAATGCATCAGTGTTAGTTAAAGATGGGTGAAGACAACAAGCATTTAACATGGGAAGAAAAGAACAGGTGTGTGGCACATTTATTAATTGGTGTAGTGGATGGTGAACCTTTACATGGCAAGCTCAAAAAAGCTGCTGAGCTATTTGGGATTTCTCCTAGAACTGTCACTAGGCTCTGGAAGGCTGCAAAGAAGTAAATGGACCAAGGTAAGTCATGTACCTTAGTTTCAAATTCAAAGGGAAAGCTGAAAACCAGACAAAAAATATTGGATGAAGAGAAGATACTCAGAATAAATTGGACATATAGGTCTACCATTAGAGATCTTGCAGAAAACTTGGGTATTAGTAAAAGCACTGTTGGAAGATGGATTAAGGAAGGCCAAATCAAAGCACATCCAAATGCCATTAAGCCACTTCTTACAGACATCAACAAGCTTGCTAGGGTACAATTCAGTTTGAGTCAACTCTATGTTGACAGGGAAGGTAACATCATCAAGTTTAACAACATGCATAATGTAATCCACATAGATGAGAAGTGGTTTTACATCACAAAAACAAGTCACAGATTCTACAAGCTACCATCAGAAGAACATGCACACAGTGTTTGCAAAAGCAAGAGGTTTATCACAAAAGTGATGTTTATTTGTGCTGTGGGGAGACCCCTATATTCAAGTGATGGCACACTTGTATTTGATGGAAAGATAGGAATGTTTCCCTTCACTGAAGAAGTTGAAGCAAGAAGGAACATCAAGAACAGATTGAGAGGCATATTGAAGACAAAAAACATTGAATCCATAACCAAGGAAATCATGAAGGACTGTCTTATCAACCAGGTTCTATGATTTTAATTTGCACCCAACATAAATGCAAGTATCCTAAACCTATAGTTGGTTATTTGCATAAATATTTTGTCTAGTTTCTTAAAACACATCAGAAATTTTTCATCATTTAGTGTTTAAGATGAGTATTCTTAACCTATAGTTGGTTACTTGCATTTAGGGGTTTGTAAGTGTAGCAAGTATCCTAACAATTATTGGTTACTCAATTACTTTTACAGGTAATACCAGCAATGAAACAGAAATGGCCAGCAAATGCATCCAAAGAAATCTGGATCCAGCAAGACAATGTCAAACCACACATATCAAATAATGATCAACATTTTAGAGCCATAGCTGAATCTGACGGTTTCAACATAAGAATTTTACAGCAGCCAGCAAACTCACCTGACACAAATATTAATGATTTGGGCTACTTTGCATCACTTCAGGCATTACAAGTGAAGAAGAAGGCAAAAATTGTTGTTGATCTAGTTTATAATGTGGCAAAATCATTTGAAGATCTATCAGCAATTACTCTTAATAAAGTGTTTCTTAGCTTGCAGATGAGTTGCATTGAGATCTTGAAGGTTAAAGGAGATAACAGTTTCCAGACACCACACATGGGCAAAAACTCACTTGCATATACTACCTGATAATCTAGAAATGGATGAGAGTTTGGTAAGGGAATGCATAGAACACTTAATGCAGCCTGGTAATGGATTTGGAAGCACCTATGATTTGGGCAAACTTATTAGTGATTTAGGGTATTAGAAGTGTAAGACCCTCTTTTGTATATTTTGATTCCCACTACTGAGTAGTTGGTGAATGTTTACTGCATAAACATATAAGTAGATAAACTTCTAGTGCATGATTTGTTTAAGCAGTAAACATTAGTAGAACAATGCTTTTTGGTTTGTATTTTGACCATCAAAATGAATATGATGGCTTTTGGAAATGTATTAGACCCTCAGATTATAACATCATCATTGGGATATGTGACTTGCATCCTAATCTAGAATAGTAATCCTAGAGGTTGCAGATTAAATTCAGAATTGACACTCATAAGGATCATATTATGTCTCCTAAATGATGAGAGGATTACTCATCATTGGTGACATAATCTCCATTTCATGTTAAAACACAGAATAACATGCAATTCAGTTCACATTTCATCTTAAAACAGAGAATAACATGAATTCAGTTCACAATGCATGTTAAAACACTTACAATAGCATGAATTCAGTTCACATTTCATGTTAAAACACAGAATACCATGAATTCAGTTCACATTTCATGTTAAAACATAGAATACCATGCAATTCAAATCACATTTCATCTTAAAACACAGAATAACATGCAATTCAGTTCACATTTCACCTTAAAACACACAATAGCATGAATTCAGTTCACATTTCAGATTAAAACACAGAATAACATGAATTAAGTTCACAATCCATTGGACCCTCAGATTATAACATCATCACCGGGTTATCTTAAGCATCATAATCTAGGTAGATGGTCCTAGAGGTTGCTTATCATAGGGCATATCAATTTTGCATCCTAATCTAGGAAATATTTGAGTCCTAGAGGTTGCAATAACCCAAACAAAATCAGTTAAGCACATTGCAGAGTACATGCCATAAGTCAACAAGAAATTAAATAATGAAAGGCATAACCTGTAAATCAGATCTTTAGCCGATGGGCAAAGAATAATCAACATCTCAACAAACCGTCTATTGGACTCATGCAACCAATATTCTTTATTAGAGAACGGTGGTGGACACCCATGCATTGGCTTTCTTAATGCTAGCACTTCATCGGAAAGCAAATCGGACGAGGGCTCACAATTTTCAGGGGATTGAGTATCTTGAACAACCATTAGGCTGTAATCGGGTGAACCCCCATTTTCACAGATTTCAGGGGATTGAGAATCTTGAACAATCATTAGGTTATGTCGGGAGAACCCCAGCCAGGATTTCACTTTCAGCACCGATCTGCACCACGCCGCTTCCATCTGCACCGATCTCCGCTGTAACCGCCTCCATCTTCCTTTCTTCTCCCCATCTTGCATACAATGGGTTTTGTGAATCAAAAGCCCCCGTTTCTTCCCACCAATGATCGGAGGCTGGATCTTGTTCAAACTCTTTAAAATCTTGATTATTTGTCCCCGGCGTGAATCGACAATGGGAGAATTAGGGTTTTGGGATCCATCGATATGGAGATGGGCGAGAAGAGAGAGAGTAGAGTCTTGGTTTGGGTTTGAGAGGATTGCGAGAGAGTAACAATGGTGAGGTTTACAGAGACAAATGCAGAGAGCAACAATGATGAGAGGTGAAAATGAATCGAGAGAGAAGAGAGAGAAGAGAGGCTAGGGTTTGTCAGGTGATTGGGAGATAAAAAACTGATGAGTGGTTTAGGTTTAGGGAATAAAGTGGGCCGGTATAGATGGGTTAGGGGGTTAAGTTGGGCCGGTTAGTTAATAAAGGTGGGATTAGGGGATTTAGGTTTTGTATTTAGTTGGGTTAAGTGAGTGACAATTGGTGTAATTTATATGTATTGTGAATGGTGTTTATATTGATGAAACTTTCCGTTTTAGGAAAGTGGACAAAAATTGTGGGACGCCAAAAATAGAATACTTGACAATAATTTTGGGACGGATGAAGTATAAAATAAGAAAAAAAAATTAAATTTAAATTAAAAAATATAATAAAAATCAATTTAAAAATTGACAAAAATAAGTAAAATTAAAAAATTAAAAACAAATTAAAATTATATAAAATATAAAAAAAATAAAAAAATTTAATTTAATTAAATAATTTTTCCAGATTTTGTTTAGATTTACTGATTTTTTTATTTAATTATTTATTAGATTAGTTTATTTTTTTAGTATTTTACAGATTTTATTTTACGTTTTCAATTTTTTTTCTTTAATTTTTTTTATTTTAAATTTAGTTGATTTTTTCAATTTTTTATTTATATTTAGCTTTTTTATAATTTTGAAGATTTTTTTAAATTAATTTTTCGAATTTATTTATGTTTGAAAAAAATTAGTTGCTTTTTTAAAATAATATATTCATGATTTTATTTAAAATTTTAAGAATTTTTCAATAAAAAAAATTACGAATTTGAAAGAATCAAATGATTTTTTAGGAGATAAATATTTATGAGAAAATAAAAGGTAGGAAAGTGTTATTTTTCTATTTTCATAGAGGAATGATATAATAGGAAAGAAATGGGGTGTGTTTAGTAATTCATATTAATTTTTAAATTTTATTGGGGTGTGCTTAACAATTGGGGTGTGTTTAGAGGATTTTGGGTGTGTTTAGTGGCACTCTTATTTGATTTACAAATGTTTACTCATTATTTTTAAAATTATATATGGATTATATATATATATATATATATATATATATATATATATATATATACATATATATATATATATTAATTTCAATAATTTTACATAAGTTAATATTTAGTTTACAAAAATATTTTTTTGTATTTTGTAGTCATATTTAAATCAAATAAATAGTTTTACAATTAATTTGTAATTTATGAATTCATTTTGATTACATATATAATTAATTATATTTTAGTATCATTTTCCCCAATTTTACAAATTTAGTCCCATAATTTTTTTGGTTAACTAACGATTTTCATCCATTTGACTAACGGTTGTGACCAAAATTACTCAAAAAATGACAATTTTGAAACCATGAGACCAAAATTGTTTTTGACCCAATCTCTTGAGACCAAATCTGAAATTTAAACGTACAACATATAAAGATCTATTGGGTGTTGTGCAACCTACTTAGATATGGCATTGTAAATATATTGTACCCTTTTCTTGAACCCTATGTTACACAAAAATGTATAGTTTAAGTAAATTAAATAACTCTTATTTTTCCGTCAAAAAAAAAAAACTCTTATTTTAAGAATAAGTGGTTTTCATTTTTCGATTTTATTATCCAGTGTAATAATTGACAACCAATGAGTTTCGTTTATTGAAATGAGGTTACAATATTGGTATTAGACCCTTTCATATAATTTAAGGTGATTATTGCTCAGTTCTTATGAGGATTAATTCTTGTTGATCTATTAATCTGTCTTTTTTTTAATTATTGGCGCATTTAGATTACATGGTTTGTCCAAAGATTCTTTTTGCGTAATTTTGAGAAGAGACACACTTGCACAAGACCGTCTCATGGTGAGACGGAATTAAATTGGGCATTAACACTTTAACACGTTGAAGGGAATGATGGTTGATTGTGTTTAATTGTACTCCGTCTCATACGAGATTTTGTCTTTTAATAAACCCTTTTTAGCTTAATAAAGTGTGCTTCTTGTGCTTCAAGGTTGTAGCAAATCAGTCATTACCCATAAAGCTAAGCTAGCTTATGCATCTTGGATTATGGAATAAATTTTGGAATCACTTTTGAACAAGTTGCTTCAAGAATGTTTAGATAATTTTATAAGTGTTCTTGAGAATCTGAACTTGTGCAGCTTACAATTATTGGAGATGTTAACTGTATGTTGATTCCATTCTGCATATACTTAAGTCATAATCTAAAATAATCTTGACATGGCATTGTAGATATGTGAATAATTAATGTTGATTATTAGATTATGATTACAGAAGAATAAGATTAACAATCTTCATTCTTATCGATATACACGATAGATGAGATTCAATTTCGCCCAATTTTGGTATTACCAAAATTTGTATTTGTATTCATAAATGAAAAGTTAAAAGGACAATCATATATATACACTGTGATAAAATAAAGAATTGTCTAAGAAAATTTTCAAATGGCTACGAAATGTTCCAACAAAAATAATTTGGTCCTTAAAAAGTGAGAATTGCCTACAATTTGTCTACTATTTTTAAAATAATTTATGAAAAAATTACCTACATATATAATTTTCTAGGCAAACAAATTATCTACGTAGAATTTGCCCACACCTTTATAATTTCGTTGGCAAACTTACCTATACCAATAATTTTCTGGGCAATTTACATTTCCGTGACAATTATATTTGTAGTTTAAAAATAGTCTATATAATTAACCCGTAGGTCTAGTGGTGTAGGCTTGAGACTTAGAAGTGTGCTCCTCGATTAGGTTTAAAGTTCGAACTTCCTATATGCGATCAATTCTTGAGATGAGTCAGTCCATACTAAGCAAAGCTCTGTCTTGAAATGGGATCCCGATAGTAGATGGTGGGTTCTGATCCCCATATTAATTGGTTCTTGGCCGGATATCGAGTTATTAAAAAAAAAAAAATAACCTATATAATTAGAAAATTTTATAAACAAATCGAAGGTAAATTTTACTATTTAATGATAAAATTATTTTCGTTGAAAATTTCATAGATATGTTGGAAAATTATGTAGGTAATGCACCATTTTTCTATAGTGATATATATGTAGTAGATAAAAAATGTTAAAACAATGATTTTTAATTCCAAAATAAGTAGAAAATTGAGATTTTGAGTTCCCAAATTCCAAATTGACATGCGTGTTTCAAACACCCAACTCCCAAGATCTAAAGGAAAGAACCATCTAGAAGAAATAAATGAATGGCAACTAGAATGGTCTCTTTCGAAATTAGGGTAAAAAACAAGAATAAAATGGGACCAACCCCAAGTCTAATCTAATCAATCATCCATGAATTTTCTTACAACAAACCTCAATTATAATTATAATGGAGTAAAATTATTCTTTAGTTATGACATTAATTTTATTAAAAATAAAAATTATTCAAAAATTTATCTTAAAAACATAAAAAATTTTTTTTAAAACGTAAATTGTTTTTTAAGATAACAAAGAATAATTTTCGCATCTAACAACGGTTTTTTTTTTACATTTTTTGATGATATTAAATGAACCAAAATTAAGCTAAATGAACTCCTTGGTTCGACAACAAGTTTTGTCATTATAATATACCAATGGCTGTTTTCAAATAATAATGTACCTATGGCTAACAAGTAACAACCACTGAATGTCAATAAATAATAATTTTATATATATTCAGTCCATTCTTTGAGCCACTTTCAAATATTAATTAACAATTTCATTAATACTTGCAATATTGAAAAATAATAAATTGAACAAGACAACTCCAATTTCTATGGTCTGTCTTCAACTCTGCCTATCAATTCATCTCATTATAAGGAATCTTCCTTAGCTTATTCATCTATTAATTGGTCCACCAAATTTAAAATTCAACAAAAAGACATTTCATGCAACACTGTATAGTAATCAAACCAATATGAATCATATGAACATTTAATCATGTTCTTACTGTTGGGATTAAATAATTCCCCAACACTTACACCTTAGAAAAAACAGACGAACCCAATTTTTAGTCAATTCTATTTTAAATTATTTTTTTTATCAATGATTTTAATTTTATTCTTTTCTAGTCAAGATAATATTTTTTTTACCAACTATACCCTCATCACTCTTTTTTAAAAAGACCAGTTTTTAATGGTGGTACGGGCTTAAATAAAATGTGGTATGTGGTGAATTAATTGTGGTACGAGCTTCAATAAAGTGTGGTACGGATAAAAAAATGGTGGTACGAGGTGAATTAATGGTAGTACATACTTAAATAAAATGTGGTATGTGGTGAATTAATGGTGGTACGAGCTTCAATAAAGTGTGATACGGGTGAAAAATGGTGATACGAATTTAAGTAAAATGTGGTACGAGGTGAATTAATGGTGGTACGAGCTTAAATAAAATGTGGTACGATGTGAATTAATGGTGGTACGATCTCAATAGTGTGTCGTAGGGTGTAAATTAATGATGATACATCCTTAATAAAGTGTGGTACGGGGTGAATTAATGATAATACAAGTTTAATAAAATATGGTACGAGATGAATTAATGTTTGAATATGGTGTAGTATACGAGTGTTGATCGGATGAGGGAGAGGGAAAGTTATTCTAATTTTTAGGAGAAAATACTGCTGATATTTTTTTAAGAAGACAACTATTTTTTTCCTATTTTATTTAATTCTTTTAGTTAATTAAGTATGGGTATAAGGGTCTAAATAATAATTTTCTTGTCTAGAAAAGAACAAATTGAGATTTAATTACATAAAAGAATATTTACTTTTACATTGGGTTATTTATAACTCTACCCCGAAAAAAAATTGTGTCAGAAAAATTCTTCTGTGTACGCAAAATCGTACATTGGAAGTTATACTCTTTTCATCCCTAACAAACTGTTTGCACCCTTTTCTTTTTTATTTGTCAAATATAAATAATTATAATTTTTTAGAATTGTGTATATAAGTCATATGTAATTTAGAGTGTTTTGTTTATTTTTTATTAAATTAAATAAGTTGTCAAAGGATATAAGTTAAAATGTGAAAATGTGGTGTTTTTGATAGGTTATGAGTTTTTTTAAATATTATTAACCTTTTTTTATAAATACCATCAACTTTTCTTTAAATTTTTTTACAAACACTATCAACTTCTGCTATTAATTAATTTTTTCATAATCATTTTTAATAAATTCTTCAAGTGTAACTTTTTTTACAAATACCTCCTCAATCCATTTAGTTAATTTACTTTATACATAAAAATTTATAAAATTATCTCTCATCACTTCACTCATTAAACATTTTTTTTTAATTTATGTGCCAAAAATTTGGAGCATATATTTCAGGGACGAGGGGAGTACTATTTATTGTAAGTAACATTTGGGTGCACCAATTGCATAGTGCAACTAATTAATACTCTCTCTGCCCCATTTTATTTTCTTTTTAGGGTGTTTAACATGAATTAAAAAGGTCATTAAATAATGATAAAACAAAATATATACTGTTCCACTTTTATCATTTTATTTATTTACACGTTCATTTAATGCATATTATTGCAAAAGTAAATATGAAACAAAATTGGTATGTTACATTTAATTTCTCTAAATTAGTATGAAATGACAATCATTTTGGACAAAAATATTTTCTAGAAAGGCAAATTGCAAATTGGGACAAATTGATTAATTTTATTCAATGAAAATAACTAATATTGTTCAATCTAAACAACTAACATTGACCAACTAATATTTATAATAAAAATAATTAATAATATTTAAAAATGCACTTGAATCATTATTCATTAACATATTAAATGTATAAATTTCTATAACAAATTCTAAGTATGTATAATATATCAATATTTATTAGTTATAAATACAAAAATTTAAAAAAAAAAAAAAGATTTATTGTGAACTCAGTTTTACATGATCTTTCCTTTTCAATTATCACTGTCCAATAAATAAAGTGTAACTATTTTGTATATAAAAAATTATTATTTTATATGTTTTTTTTTTCAAAATTTTTAAACAATAACACTTTATATGTTATGTTGTACATTAAAAACAAAATTCACATGAGCTAACATATTTTGCAAACTTAAAATATATGAAAACGAAGGGTGAAAAATTGCACCATTGTATTTCACCTAGCAATTACTATGAAATTGCATGAATAATACTACCATAATCATCTTTCATGAACGAGTGCGAAAATCAAGAAACAAACTAAAATAAGTTAATCATATCATCAATAATACAATAAAACTATCGGCAAACTCTCCTTACCACTGTTTGCACCAAATTGATTTGGTGCAATTTAATTTTAATAGTTTTTTTTCTTATTTTTTTTAGTTTTAGTTTTTTTTTTCAATTTCAGTTTTTTTTAATTTTAATTTCAGTTTTAGGTTTTTTTTTTTCAATTGGACCCAAACTCGGCCCAAGTGATTCAGGGTTCACCCGACCCGAATGATTCACATATGATTTAGGGTTAATTATTTAGTGATTAGGGTTTAGAATCATACCATTAAATTAAAATTAAAATTGAGCATCTAATTACATCAATTTAAATTGATCTGAAAAAGGTCTTTTGAGGAGATTGACTCAAAACTATCATATTCCATAAAAAGTAATATATTTACCAACTTATATATATTAGGATGCAAATGGCAAACACCCATTTGTGAACATGATAAAAATTTCAACTAGGTAATTACCACAATTTTAAAATAGAAAGAAAAAAAATAATTGGACAGCTCTCCAAAAAAACACAGATAAGCTTTACCCACCCTGAAAACCCGCCAATCATTGGAAGCAGCACTAATGTGTTTTTTAACTGAATTTATACATAAAATTTTTAAAATTTTATTAATATTATGTATAAAAATAATTAATATTATATATAAAAAATTATTATTTAAAAATATAAAATATTTTATAATAATAATAATTTTTATATATGATATTTTAAAAAATTATTTATAATAATAATAATTTATATATATAAAAATAATATTAAAAAAATTAAGTTCAAGTTAAACTAAAAGTTCACACAAATTTACGCAATTTTTTGTCAATCATTGGACCCCAATTTCACACGCTATAAAAAAACACATTCATTCACAAATCACAAATCGCACACTCGTCTCTCTTTCCATTTTTCTTCAATTAAAACCTAGCGACAATTTTTGTGGGCGATGACCAAAAATCGCAATCCACATTTAAATCGTATCAAATCCCATCGATTGATTGATATTCTATCTCCAATTGCCACCAAATCAACAAGAAAAATGCAAAATCCTATCTTTTTATGATCAATCTCACCCAATCTGAAATGCTTTTAATGTACACATTCTTCACTCTCAAAGAAGCTAGAGTGGATCAAATGGGCGAGTGGGAGAAAGAAAGATAGTCCACTTTTTTTCGAAATCTTTGCCCAATTTTCCTGTTTATGTTCAAGAATCAAGATCGTATCTTTAGTATACTGCAATCCTTGTTAATTTCCTTCAGCGGGTAAAAAATGGGTGTTTTTTTTCGTATAATTGTTTACAAGATTCTTCATTTTGATGTGGAAACTCTGTTTCAGGAATCAGAGATGTCAACTAGTGTTCTTAATGATCCGATGGTGATGGCTGCCGGGCCTGATAACGGGCCCGTGAGTGCAATTTCGGGCCAAATCGATGTCGATTTCGTGAAATGCGAGTGCTGCGGCCTTTTGGAGGAATGTACTCTTTCGTACATTGAAACTATTCGCGAAAGGTATCGATTGAATTCTTGAATTTGGATTTAAGTTATTGCTAGGTTTATGTAGTTTGAGCATGATTTTATTAAAAATGGATTTAAATCATAGTTTGTGCAATTTCATGTGTAGATAATTGGAGTTTGATTGTGCAAAAACTGTTATTCTAATACTATTGTTCCTAAGAAGTAATACTATTGCTTTTAATAACTAATACTATTGCTGGTAATAACTAATACTATTTCTAGTGGTACATAATACCTTGTCGTTTTACCCTAGGTATGGTGGAAAATGGATCTGCGGGCTTTGTGCAGAGGCTGTGAAAGATGAAATCCTGCGTTGTCGAAAGCTGATAAGCCCGGATGAAGCGATGGCCCGACATTTCAGCTTCTGCAACAAGTTTTGGGTCTCGGGGCCGCCAGAGGATCCTGCTGTGCATCTAATTCGGGCCATGAGGCAAGTTCTTAGGAAGAGCTTGGAGAGCCCAAAATCTTTGAGGTCAATGCCGAATAGCCCGAGGAGCAAATTATCGGGTGAACTCAGCTTGGAGGCCGGCGTGTTGACTCGGTCGGAGAGCTGTATGCCGAGTTTGACCCTGGTTGATGCCTCTGTGTACTGTGGGATGGATGAAGGTTGTGAATGAGGGGAAGGTGAATGTGGTAATTTCACAACTTAAAGAAATAGGAAAGAGATGAATAATGCAGTATGTTTTAGTGCTCAGTAAATGTACACAGAACAATCTTGTTATGGAATGAAAATGAGTAGCTTATCTTGTTCAATCTTGATTATTTCTGTCTTACTTTTCAGTGAAAATAACTAATATTCATCAGTATATTTAGTGAAAACCACTAATATCTTTTAAGCATACAAGAGTTTAAGAACATTAACATAATAACATGTGCAGATGACGGGTAGCTATTGTCTGTTTTTGAGTATATGAGTTGAAGTGTTGAACTACATGTGGAAGTTAATCAATGTGTCCATCGAACGCTTTCAGAAACGAGCTTTCAAGTCGCGTAAATGTTTCGTCCTGTTTTGCTCTGGAGAAGGCTACTTTAGGAACGAACGACACTGCTCGTTTTCGATCCTTATCAACTGTCCGATCATCCCAGAAGTCTGTTTCAGAGTTCTTGCTCATTGCATTATAGCTAAGATTAAGCATCTTAGATTCTGGGATTTTTGTTTGGAACAAACTTTGAACAAGTTGCTTCAAGAATATATAATTTGATAAGGATTCTTTAGAATCATTAGTTGGGATGTATACAATTGTCTTAATGTTATAAACTTATGTTGATTCCTCCCTAAGAATTTAAATGAGTAGGTTTCCTATGAAACTTGTTCATAATATTAAATTTATATCAATATACTTATTAATTGGTACCACTAATCCATTATACTTGTAAATTGGAATCATAATATTAAATATTATAGGTATCAGTTTATAAATATAATGATATAATTTTATAGAATGAACAAGGTTCCAGGAGGGTTTGTGTAATTTAAATTACATGATACGATTATATTTGTGCTAATATAGTCAAGAAGAGAGTACTTTGTGAATTTTTTTTGTTTTTTTTTGTATGTGTAATTAATTTATGAATATGAGTCAAGGTCGATGTGTTAAATATTCACTCTTAAATTTATTAATGAATTGCTTTCTGATTGATTATCGCACTAATTAATCAATCTTTTTTTAATTCGTTAATGATTAACATCAATGTGAATAGATGAATCTACAACCAATATTAATGCTTGTAAAAAATAACGAACCTCAATAACTAAGGGTGTGTTTGAAACTACTATAGTGAATAATAAAAAACACTTCTAAAAATAATAAATTGTGAGGAAATAATTAAAAAATAAGTGTTTTTAACTCGTCAATTGAAATTGCAAACACCACCTAAATAACATGGTTCACACGTAGAGACTTTTTTAAAAATATTCTCACAGCATAAATAACTCTGACGCTTGATTTATCCTCTGATTTTCAACACACACACACACAAAAAAAAAAAAAAAAAAACTTTTCCCATGCGTTGGATCATCTAACCTCACCAACCAAATATCCAATAAAGATTCATGTATCATAAAATAAAATAAAAATTAAAAGAAATTCACCGTGTAATTCATAGTATATTTTAAAAACTTACAATTTATTATCGTAATTTGTGTTCATAAAATATAATTGCACGTTTTAGTATAATAAATAGTAAGTTTTAGTATAATAAATTGTAAGTTTTTAAATTACATTTTAAAATGTACGGTGCACCTGGTGCATATAAGACGTGGCCAAAATGAAGTAATCAAATAATTAAGACAAACACTTATACGAGATTATCTCATACATGAGATAGAATACAAATTAATACAAATTTACACCTGTTTCTATTAAAGTTTTAAAAAGCCAATTCAATTATGTTCTATCTCACACTTGCCTCAATAATTAAATAAGGTGGACGGCTCTATAACAAAATAAGGACAAAAGGTGTGTGTGTAAATGGACAAGAGTGACATCTAGAAAGTCTAGAATGGTCATTTCAATAATTTGGTTAAAATGGAGCCTACTATACCAGAAATCAAGCAACGCTAACAACCCATCTTCATTAATAATGTTATTTTCTGTCTTTTCTTTAAGACCCTTTCCCCATTTATAGACAAATTACAGACTGCATTTTTTAGAAAAAAAGGTCAATATAAGAAAAACTATTGCTAATCATAGAGGTCTCTTTAAATGATAAAGTTACTAAAGCAATCATTATATATTTGGTAAACAACTATTTGAAGAAAAAAGGGGAGAAGACTGCAAATACAATTTGACTTTGGGGTTTAGTGGATTGGAAAGGCATACACTGATTTGTTTAAAATTAAGCTAACTAATGTAACTATAAACAATTAATATCAAACAACTAATATTATTAATAAGTAATACCATTTAAAAATGCACTTAAATTGTATGATATATCAAAAGCATATAAAATTTTGTCATAACCATAACATTTTTGAAGGAATAGCAGTTTGAATAATTAACTTAACCTCGATTTAACGTAGAGCGGAACACATGACCGAACATAAAAAAATTACACAGATGAATTGAATTTGAGGGAATGGACCCCTCGAGTTTTGGAGAAAGTTTAATTTTAATATATTGATTATATATTTATATTACAAATTAATTGTTTTTATCCTTTTTCAAAAAATAATTGTATATTGGGGTGTTTTAGAAAAATTATAAGTGATTATGTCATTTAGAATTGTTTGCAGAAGTAATTTAGAGTGTATTGTTTATCTTTTATTAAATTAAATAAATTGTTAAAAATTATAAGTTAAAAGTTGAAAATAAATGTTTTTGGTAGCTTATAAGCTTTTTTTAAATACTACCATTAATATTTTTTACAAATACTATTAACTTCTCTTTAATTTTTTATACTAACACTATCGACTTTTACTATTAATTAATTTTTTCATTATCACTAATTTTAATTACTTATTAAAAAAAGGCAAATTATCATGTGCACATTTGCACCAAATCAATTTGGTGCAATTTAATTTTAGGAGTTCTTTTTCTTATTTTTTTTCAATTTTAGTTTTTTTTTTTTTTTTCAATTTCAATTTCAATTTTCTTTTAACTTTAATTTCAGTTTTATGTTTTTTTTTCTCGATCAGGATCCAAACTCGCCCGAGTGGTTCATGATTCACTCGGCCAAGTGGTTCATGGTTCACCCGGCCCGGACGGTTCATATATGATTTAGGATTCATTATTTAGGGGTTAGGATTTAGAGTGTATAGTTCATTCAAATTAAAATTAAATCCAATTACACCGATTTAAATTGATGCATGGGGTACACAGAATAGTAACTCTTAAAAAAGTATAATATTTTGCAAACACGCCCGATCTTTCCTTCCAAACTATCTAGATCTGGTTACTAAACCTTTTACGCATTTATCATGTTTTTAAAAAAATCTAACCTCTTACGTTTTGATTACTAATACATTTATTATTGTGTTTTTTGCTAACTTTTGAAATTTAAAATTATTTTCAAACTTCATTTTATTAAACTACATATATTTTACAAAATTACTTTGGAAAACTGTTGAGGGACTAAACAAGATAAGAGTTGAAGCGACGCAATTATTGCCATACACGCATGAATCATGATACACGTTGACGAAATAAAATAGAATAAGGTTATTTTAAATCTAATAAGCATGAATAGGTCTTGTGAAACTTATTTATAATATAAAATTTATACTACTACACTTATCAATTAATATTATTATATTTATAATTTAAAATTATGGTATAAAATGTTATAAGTATTAATTTATAAGAATAGTAATATTAATTTATAAGTATAATGATATGAATTTATGAATAAACATAGATGGAATTCGAGATCATATTCTGAAATGTTGGAAGAATTCACATATATACCAGAGGCGAAATTTCAGCTTTATTTCATAATAATTGCTTTTTGTAAACATTCGAACCATAAATCCTTGGGAAAAAAAAAAGCATTCGCCACCAAGTAAAATAGGTTGCGGAAATCTGCCAATTCTTCATCAATGGGACCAAACCATTGCATCCCACTTTAACTTCCATGCAAGTTGAGATTGCTCGCCGTTTACTACCCGAAGTTGATTCCTTGAGCCAGAGGCAGCTCGCTCCCGTAGTTGATTGTGCTGCAATACGCGAAAAGTCAGCAACAGAAACAACCAACAAGAATCTTGAAAAGCTCCAACATTTCTAGATTTTGGGCTCTGTTTTAAAAATCGGGTCGGGCCGGTGAACCGCCCCAAAGCGGCCCAATAGAGGTGTATAGAACCGCTATTGGACCACCCCCTCAAAACCGAAAAAACCATTTGAAAACCGGTGAACAATAAAAAAAAACAAAAAAAAAAAAAAAAAAAGGAAATTTTGACTGAAAACCGAAAAAGGCTGGAAACTTTCAGAATACCTGAGTAGCGATTTCGCATAATTGTGCATACATTGAGAGAAAAAATGGAAATGAAAGACTCACAGAATTGAAGGAGGCAGACCCGTAGATGGGGATTCACAGTGACCAATACATATAGACTAGATGGCAATTTCACAGTGACCAATAAATATAGGCTGGGGCTGCGTCGCTCGGCCTCTGCAGGGGATGGGTGTGCGCTTGTGTGGCATGAGGGAGATGGTCGCGGCTGCAGTGGGTGCGGTGGCGGCGGAAATGGTGAATTTAGGGTTTGGAGTTTTTGTTTATCACTTCTCTGCTCTCTGCTCTCGCCTCTCTCTCAATTTGCATTTTTGTGTTTATGGGCTTTATTATGAAGTGTTTATGAAGTGGAGTTTTTGTGTTTTGGGCTTTAATTATGAAGTGTTTATGGGTTTTATTACTAAATGTTTATGGGTCTTTATTAATTAACAATTAGTTTGATATTTTTAAAAAATCTGCATGCTATATAATATATATATATATATATATATATATATAATATTTATTATGACGTCACACCGGCTCAATCCGATCCAACCGATCCGACCCCGGTTCATCCTTTTTGGGGGTCGTCCGGCTCACCTTCCAGTTCCAGTTTTTAAAACATAGATTTTGGGGAAAAAAATCCATCGCTGAAGAGAAGATAAACAGGCTTACCAAGTTGAGCGTCTCATATATTGTTTCCAAGAATCGCTTCCAGCTTCACGCCCACCTCCGGTGGCTTTCTCACCACCAAAAGCACCGCCAATCTCAGCCCCATTTGTTGGGATGTTTACATTTACAATGCCACAATCACTTCCTTGAGGCCTGCGTGAAATTTATAAGTAGATGAATGTGAAATAACATAGCCATTAAGAGTCTCTAATTGCTCACCCGATCCATTTGAAAATAATTTCAGGTCTGCGGGTGAAAATGGAGCTACTTAGACCTTGAGGTACAGAATTGTTTATTTCAATGGCTTCCTTCAAACTCTGCAAAAAAATTAGCCACTTCAAATGATTGTACCGCATTTGAACTTGAGATCTGAATTGAAAACTAAACTTACCTGAAACTTCATCACATACAGAACGGGAGCAAACAGCTCTTCCTTTACAACCTCTGCGCTAGCAGAAATTTCAACAATGGTGGGCTGCACGAAATTCCCTTCCGATTCAATAGTGCAGCCACCGGCCACAATCTTTCCACCCTGGTACAAATTAACTGGTTTTAGATACAAGAGTGGTTTAGAGGAATAATTATAATATTGATCAGTGAAATATTGCAATTTGAACAATATAGGGTATCTAACTGCAGAATCATAGCAGTGCATCAAATGCTTATCACAGATTATCTGTTGTTACATACTTAAATGAAACATAAAAGAGAAGTCCACCAGGAATTACTCCAAAACTAATCTAGAGAAGGGCGAAATGGATAATGTTAATCATTATACATTGGAAAAAGGTTTTTTAAGTCCTGTAAGATTGCTCATTTTTGCTTTCAAGACACTCCATATTCCCAAATTGAATCTCGTTGCTAACTTTCAAAATTCAACTTTTTATTCCATTAACCAGCCACAGCAGGTTAGTAACCGGTTTTCATAGTTTACAATAATTTAAGACAAATAAAAACTAACATTAGAAATATTTGACGTCAGCTTAAAAAACAGCTGCTAATCAACTGTAGTTAATATGAAATTCAATATGGGAAAGTGGAGTGTCCTGAAAGCAAAGATTGACAAACTTACAGGACTATAAAAAACTTTTTGCTTCGTACGTTTCATCATTTTTTATGCAAGTAGACCAAAGAGTGACTATGACGTCCACAAATGACATGCAATAATCAAAAAGCTTGGCTCAAAATCGATATTTGAGCAAATTCTAAGTATAAAGTTAGGAGACCCCCACTTCTATGTTCGAAAAAAAATAAAAGATTGCTCAACATTAATTAGTTTATTAAACAACTAAAGATGCACACAATTGCTAAAAGTATACCAATACAACAATAGTTCGGTAAAAGTCAGCACCGAACCTGAGATTTGATTTTCTCTATTCCTTTCACAAAATTCTCTCTTGAAATAGGAGTATGTAGTGGCCCAAGTAATGTACCCTTCTCTAGTGGATTTCCGACTTTGACTTGTTTGTATACGTCACATAGCCGGTCAAGTACTTTCTGATAAATACTCTCATGAAGAAGCTACATTTCCAAGAAAATAAATTGATGTTATACATATATAAGTTTCAAGATTTTAGTGCGAAGAGGAAAATACAAAATATTTATATTACCAATCTCCGGCAAGTAGTGCATCGCTGACCAGCAGTACCAACTCCAGCAAACACAACAGAGCGAACAGCAAGTTCAACATCAGCATCGTCCATTACTATTATAGCATTGTTTCCACTTAGTTCAAGCAGGCACTTGCCATATCTTTGATTTACTGTTTGTTGAACCATCAGACCCACCTGGAGTCCAACACCCATCACACAAACCGTTAAATATTAAAAAATAAAATAACTATCAGAATTTAAAAGTGGAGCTTAAACTAGAAAGTAAACAGAGTTTTTTAGTACAAGTATAATATTTTGACTACCACTAGTTCACATTATGCCCAAAGAAATGCCAATGAATACCATAGAAAAGGTCAAACATATAAGTTAAAAAATGGATTTCAAGAATAACACACACAGAAATTAAAAACATCTAAGTGTCAAACATATAAGTTTACCCATATCTTTCAAGAATAACACAAACAGAAATTAAAAATATTAGAGCTTAGACTTAATTGGATTTACATGACTTACTTCACAATTTGAATTTATACAACAAAACTTTTTAAACTTCATTAAAAGGAAATGTTCTTGTACTGTGAAACAATTGATAAGTATATAAAACACAGTACCTTTGAGCTCCCAGTAAAAGAAACTAGAGGAATGCGTGGATCTTTTGCTATAGCTTGGCCAACTTCAGCACCTCCACAAAAGGCTGTGAAAATTGCACTTGGTAAATTGTTTTTCTCCAGTACTCCAGCAATAATCTTTGTCGTGGCTACCGTAATCAGAGGTGTGGTTGGGGCACCTTTCCTGAAAAATTAAACAATTTTCTCAGATAATTAAAAAATGGAACTTTTATTTCATAATTCAGCATCAATAGAGGCATATACCAGCAGATTAATCCGACAAAGATTAAATTGATGATATTTGAAACAATTAACAGGGCTCAAGACTAACATAATTGATTCATTACATAGGTAATAGAAGAGCAAAGGACTCACCACACGACAGCATTTCCACAAACAAGAGCAATGCATGCATTCCATCCTACAATTACGCAACAAAAGAAAAGATTAAGACTTATCTGACTATTATAAAAATGATTTCTTTTTATTTTGGCTCAGATATCACAAACTATATACATTATCAAAATATACAAGTCTTGTTCTTCATACTCACCAAGAACTGCACAAGGGAAGTTGAAAGCTGTGATCACACCAACTATTCCTAAAGGATTCCACATCTGTTCAATGACAGCACACGTGAAAATTTGAAATGACAATGCATCACCATAAACATAAATCTATGATACCAGAAGGCAAAGAAATATTGCATCTAGCTTACCTCCAACATCATATGATTCGGTCCTGTTAAGACAGCAAATATAATTATTAAGTGTAAATAAGTTAGCCTTTTAAGAATTACAAAACTGCATGTGGCTGTTCATATATTATCATGAAATATCTGAACAACCAAACATGGTATTAGTTTAAATGTTAAACACTGAAGGAGGATTGCAATTCTATCAAGCTTACTTTCAGAAGGTATAACTGATCCATTCAGCTGACGACTTAACCCCACCGCAAAGTCACACATATCAATTATTTCCTGAAATAACATGTCCCAAAAAGAGAGAATGAGCTACACAGTTGAAACATATAGAAAGAAATAGCTGAAGGAAATAATACTTACAAATTTATACGACATCTTAGTATTAAAGAAAAATACGATAAGTTACGTGGTAACCAGTGGCGGACTTGTTGAGTGACAAGGGGTACAGTTGTAACCCCAATTTCAATTTTTTTTGTCTATTATATATTTATATGTATAATTATATGCAAATATAGATAAACTCTTGAATCTTGAATAATAGTTACTAGTTTATTGTTGACTTGATCAGTACCACAAGCCGTGAAGACGCTTCCAAACCCATCTCTTCCTCTTTTCCTTCACAATTATTATTTATTGTTTATTAGATTATTGATGTTATTTGATGGTTTTTTTTATTTGAATAATTTTATGGCATTTCTTTAGAACAATTTGATGGTATTTGCTTGTAGATTAGGGAATGTAATTTTCTCTATTTAATAGGTATATAATTGTTTGTGTTAAATTTTTAATTTGATGGTTTTTAGTAATAGATTAAGAAGTAATTTGATGGTACTTTTTGCTAGCTAGACTAGGGTATGTAATTCTTGATCAATTATTAAATGATTGCTTGGTTACTTTCATATTTTTTAAAACAAACCTAGTCACTATCATTGAGAAATATGTATTTGTGTTCCTAGAAAATCACAATAATGGTGTCATAAAATATCGCCCCCAAAAAAATAAACACGACAAAAATTTATGTGAACCCGAGTTCACCGTGAAGTCGATTTTTTTAGTATCACTGTTCCTAAAAACACGATTTATAGTTGTAATTGTAGTTGAACTCTATGACATATTATATTTGTATGCATATTTTAATTTGATTATATGCATTTTATATACAAAATAGTGTATATGCACAAATATTTTTAATCTATATCGATAGTACCGCCAATTCAAAAATCCTAGGTCCGCCACTGATGGTAACAATCAGATATATGAGATAGTGCAAATGCTTCCATATCTTAATAAATTATAACTATACATGCCAAAACCAATATTAACGATCTGCTGCAAAATATACATACGTCACAATTAACGCAGTTACATACGGTGAGTGTCTTTTCACAAAATTTATAAAGGTTTGTAAAGTACCTGAACTTCCCCAATTCCTTCTGCAAGTATCTTTCCCATTTCTAGAGAAACGAGCCGACCAAGGTGATGTAGTTTTGTTCTCAGTGCATCACCAATCTGCCTCACAATTTCACCTCTCTTTGGTGCCGGAACCTGAAACAAGATGATATATCATACACTGGTATAGAACCAACTTTAAGCAGAAAATCAGTAATAAGCCCAAAACAATTAATAATAATAATTGTAATAACTTTTCTTTCTTAATAATTAGTTCAGTGAAACAATTCAATGATACCTGCATCCATATCTTTGCTGCATCGGCGCAAGCCTGCATACCCTCCTCATAGTCTTCAATAGATGCTTCAGCAACTTCAGCAATTGGCTAAACCAAAAAACGAATTAACAGAATCAATCACTTTTAAGTCTTTAAACATCACTGTGAAGTGTAAATCCAAAAAGAACTTCAAAACCTTGCAACAGTTTGTCACATATATCATGCAACAAAAAATTCTGAGTTCATGAATCGATCTTCATAAATTTGATCCTAGTAAAGAAATCCCCATCACACACCACAAAGATTTCAGGATTCTCATCATTCTCAATCATGTACTAACAAACTGTTGCGAGACCAGAGAGAAATGTGAAGAATGGTGAGTTGGGAACGAAAGGAGAGATAGAATTGGGGTTTCCTTTGTCAGTGGGAAAGAGAGGTTTCGAATACATTTATCTGAATGAGGGTTTTAACTCAGAGAAAATAAGTGATACACCTGAGTGTAATTATCTGAACGAGGGACCTGAGTTGGAGGATACGCCTGAGTGTAATTATCTGAACGAGGGACCTGAGTTGGACGATAAGCCTGAGTCAAATCCACATGAGTGGATTTATCTGAATGAGGAGAATGCGCCTGAGTCAAATCCTCCTGAGTGGAGTTATCTGAATGAGGAAATGTTTGGGCTTCTCACAAATGGGCCCAAACATTTAGAATGACCTGGAATCTCCATTATCTATTTTAGATTCTGCATTGAAATTACCTATGGAATATCCATCTGTGTGTGGACCCCACTGTTCGTTACAAATACGGCCTGCGGCCGATGAATGAGATATCAGAAAATTTGCACCATTCTCTCTCTTCTAACTACCTCTCTTCCTATCTAATTCTCTCTCTCCCAATTTCTTCAAATCTTCATCTTGTTCTACCAGTAATTTACATTTCAGCAACATTATTCCAGAAAATCTAAAAACACATTAAAAACATACCAAAAAATATAAAAAACGTAACACAAACTAAGATCAACTCGAAGACATTGATTGATTTAATTTTCCCCAAATCTATTCTACAGTTCTACTCAAGTAAAATCCCAAATGCACAATGGTTGTCGAATCGTGATCAGTAATCACAAAAACCAAACCAGACTTCAAACTTCAGCAAATGTTAAATTTCTTCAAAAGATCGCAAAATAAAACCAAACTAGCAAAACTTGAGCTTAAAACAAACCTGATTATCAACAGGATTCACCGACGAAACAACGGGGCCATTCCCTTTCCAAACCCCATCAACATAACAACCCAAATTCCGCGGCCCGAGGCCGATCTCCTTGAGGAACTCGTAGTCTCTCTTCCCGAAACTCATCTCTGCAAAGTGATAAAGCACACAAAAGTATCCCCAATTTCAGAAAATGTCATCACATTAACAGAAAAGGTTTAAATAAGTTAGCTATGGGTATTAATGGCGCCCAGAGTGGGTAGTACCATAAGCAGGAGAAGTAGTACTCAATTCAGACATGGGATAGAGAAATTAATGAGAGACTTACAGTGAGACGGAATTGGACGCTATAAAGATGACGATGAAGAAGAGGCGTGTTGGTTGTGAACTCTTCGAACCAATTTATCTTCAGGGGGGGAGAGAGAGAGAGTGACAGTAATTTCAGCTGTGAATGCTTTTTGAATTTTGGCTAAAAATCAATTGCTACGGTTTTATCTTGTTATTATTAAATTAAATAATTTAATATTAGGGTCCATTTGGTCGGGAATAATGTGAATTATTTCCATTAAAAACATTTGATAGGTTTAGTATTGAAATGAGAATAAAAGTAAATAATTATTTTTTTTTTTCTTATTTAAAACTGAGAATAAAAGTAATAATTAATTATTCTATTTTTCTTGTCCAGTTTCAGCCTTCACTCAACCCTCCTTAAATAGATAAAAACTCATGTGAGTATGTCTCATACATGAGACGGGTTACAACTAAGCACAAATCACATTCATTCATCCCAAAGTGTTAAAGAGTCAATGTCCAACTTATGTCCCGTCTCACAATAAGACGGTCTCATACAAGTGTGTCTCCCTTAAATAATACACATTGTTCATTTATAACAAAATAATAATAATGCAATTAATAATTTCATAGTAATTGATCTCTTAATGATATTTATTACCATTATTATTCTAAAGTAATATCAAATGAACTTTTAAGTTATTTTTATAGGAAATAAAGATAATGATGTGTGATAAGTCGAATTAAATCTTGTACTTTACTACTCATATAGAAAAAAAAACTAGGTAAAAATATCTCTCTGCGGTACTAACTAAAATAGATGATCATGATCTTTCATATTAAATAGGAAATGCTTAATTGCTAATAAAATTTTCACTTTCATTTTTTGTTTGAATTTTTATTATTCAAATTTCTTTGTTATTCTTAGAAATTAATAAATTAAATTATTTCTTAGTTGTGCCTTGTTTGAACTTTGGACAGTTCTATTTCGTTATGGTCGATACTCGAGAGAATCTGAAAAGGGTTTTATTTTTTTAACAAGTCATCTTCAAAAAATTTACATCTCCGATTTTTTGAATTAAGTGTGTAAATAAATACGGCCTCATGTTGAATCATAGCCACATTGGCATTCTCATCTATTAGATATGATCATATGAGTCATCAACATTAATTTAAGTACATTATACATTCAATCATGCATACTCCATAACATAACATGTACATAAATCCTAAACCGAACGAGTTAGTCTCCCATAAACAGGTTTATACAAACTTAAATTATTTAACTCATTTCATTCATTTACAACACATTTTTTAAATCATTAAATTTTTTCCGTAATATACCTTGGATATGGTCAAATGTCATTAATTAAAGACAAAAAACAGATAGGCGCGGTTAAATGCTCACGCCATGAACTGGGTTATATTTAAATATCACGATTCTACAAAAACTCTCATCGTTATGTATAAAAACTATCATTTTATTATGAAAAAAAAACAATCATTTTGTTTAGAAAATACTTTATATTTTTAAACAAATGAAATTTTTTTTTAGCAATGATAATGCGATGATATTTTTATACATAATAATATAGAGATGCGTGTGAACCTGATTCACATGTTGTTACTTTCTTAATTAAAAATAAGATTCATAGCATTAACCAAGTATATACAAATTTTTGTGAAACAGAATAGTGATGCGGTAGGAACTTTTAAATTTCTAAACTTTTGGTTTATGAACTTTTGTGACTATCAATTATTGCGACTTTAAAAGATGAAATATTGTACTATTAATTTGAGATGTAGAAAAGTTTTTTATTTTCGACCAAGAGCGTAGAAAAGTTCTTATGTTTGTTTTAGTGAATTACTTTTTATTAAAAAAAACGATGGTTATATTTTGTTGTGAATCATTGTTGAGTTTTTATTGTTTTTCGGGGTAATCTATAAATATAAGGGTTAATAACAAATTGTAATCTATATTATTGTATTTTTTATAAAATATGTATTATTTTTCTTAAAAAAAAAAAAAACGATGGTTATATTTTGTTGTGAATCATTGTTGAGTTTTTATTGTTTTTCGGGGTAATCTATAAATATAAGGGTTAATAACAAATTACAATTTATATTATTGTGTTTTTTATAAAATATGTATTATTTTTCTTAAAAAAATGCAACTTGTACTAATAAAAATTGATAAATTTCAACCCCGACTCATGTTTTTTTTAATCTTTCTATTAAATTTCTTCAATTTGATGTTTGTTAAAATATTTTTTTTTAAGTTGTGATATCAACATATCATTCAGAATTATATTTAAATTTAAAAAGTTTTACAAAAAAAAATGAGTTTCGGGTTGTAATCGATCACTTTTTAATAGTATATATTGCATTTTATTAGTAAAAAAGTACAGACTCCAATTTGTAAAAAACACAATAGTACAAATTACAATTTGTAATTAACCCTAAATATAATGTAGATTTATATTTTTGTGTATTAAAAAAAATCCAAAATAAAAATTCCAAGGGCAAACTGAAATATTGTGCACTGCAAGAGGGGCAAACCTGTAATTACATAACAAAATTACAAATATGAAATAATCTGTTAAATTCCGGCTGCAGAGTTTTCCGAGAGAAACTTCTCGGAAAGAACAGAAATCAATATTTCTCTTGCAAAATTCCGATCAACCCTTGTTTTCCGTTGATCGTTATCTCAAAATTCGATCTAAACCCTAGTTCCCGATTCTCTTGAACCCTAATTCTCCATTGACATCTTCGTAATTGCAGGTTAGTGCAATTTTAGATTTTTTGGGGGTTCGTTTTTCTGGACTGGGGTTTTTGGAGGTTCACGCATGAATTGAATCCCTATTAGTTTAGTTCTTGTAAAAATCCATTTCGCTAAATATATTATATAGATTTTATGTGTAATTAGAGGGGGAAATGAGGCACCTGCATTTGTTATACGGCAATAGAAGTCCTCGCTTCCGAGGGTTTTTCAATGGGTTATGCACCCTAATGTTGATTATCATGTTTTACAATAACGGGGATATTGTAAAGAGTCGAAATTTAGGGCAATTTTCTTCTGTGTCAATCCCTAAATTGAGCTCGAGAGGGGGGTTTTCTGGGGTTCGGAGGGGGATGACTGAATTAACTGTAGATTCTGCTATCAACTTAAATGGAACTGATCTTAATTATGTGGATGGTGAAACACCTCAATTTTGTTGGGGATTGCTCGGTCACGAGGGGTACAATACTAGCTGTGAGTTCCTGAAAGCAAACCCTAGGTGCAAATCAAACGGGTTTATAAATTACCTGAAATTCTACTATTGTGATTGCAATGGGAGTTCGTGGACGTTTCTGCTATTGGCTGTTTGGCTTGCTGCATTGTTCTATCTGTTGGGCAACACTGCAGCTGATTATTTCTGTTGCTCGTTGGAGAAGCTTTCGAGTATTTTGAAGCTGTCTCCCACTGTTGCCGGTGTTGCCCTGCTTCCGCTTGGAAATGGTGCTCCTGATGTCTTTGCTAGTATTGCGGCTTTCGTAGGGACTGGAGCAGGGGAGGTGGGGCTTAATAGTGTGCTTGGAGGAGCAGTGTTTGTTACCTGCATTGTTGTTGGTGCTGTTTCCCTTTGTGTAGCTGATCAGAATGTTCAGATTGATAAGAAGTGCTTTATGCGGGATATTGCATATTTTATCTTTACACTTGCAGCCCTTTTGGTGATCTTGTTTGTTGGTAAAGTGACTGTTGGGGCTGCCATTGCTTTTGTGTCTATATATATTGTGTATGCCTTCTCTGTTGCTGCTAATGAGATATTGAGGGAACAAGTGCAGAGGCTAAAATTGGATGCAGTTCTGCTTCCGGTCAGGGGAAGTTTGTTTTCGGGAAATCATGAGGAGGAATCTGTTCATAGCCCGTTGCTTGAACTTGAAACTGATAGGGACGGGGGCCAATCTCGTTCATCTTTACCACAATGGATGTGGGCCTCGAATTTGGCAATATATTCAAACCAAGTCATGAAGATTCCAGATGGTGACAATAATTTGTGGGGATGGATCGATGAAGATACAGTAACAGAAGAACAATCATTCTCTTGTTCAAAGATGTGTGCATTCTTGGAGCTGCCTTTAACAGTTCCAAGGCGACTTACAATTCCCTTAGTGGAGGAGGAGAACTGGTCAAAGGTATATGCTGTAGGTTGTGGCTTATTTGCACCAATCCTTCTCGCATGTTTGTGGAGTGCTCAAGAAATCGTGAGTTCTCGTAGTAGAATTATCGCATACGTATTAGGTGTTTCAATTGGTTGTGTACTTTGTGTTCTTGCATATAAAAACACAAGATCAGAACACCCCCCTAAGAAGCTCCTACTCCCTTGGGTATTAGGAGGTTTTCTTATGAGTATCGTTTGGTTCTACATGATAGCAAGCGAGCTCGTTGCTTTGCTCGTTGGATTAGGTACGATTCTAGGTGTCAATCCTTCCATCCTTGGGGTGACTGTATTGGCTTGGGGCAACTCAATGGGTGATTTGGTTTCAAACGTTGCATTATCTATGAACGGTGCAGAAGGTGTTCAGATAGCCATGTCTGGATGCTATGCGGGTCCCATGTTTAATACCCTTATTGGATTGGGCATCTCTATGTTTCTTGGAGCCTGGTCAGAGAAACCTGGTTCTTATGCTGTCCCACAAGAATCGAGCTTGTATTACACGTTGGGGTTTCTCGTCTTAGGACTCGTTTGGACACTTGTAATCTTACCCAGGAACGATATGCGCCCTAACAAAATGCTTGGAGGAGGCCTCATTACTATTTATCTGATGTTTTTGTTTTTTAGGGTGGTATCTGCTGTGGGTTTTCTTTGATTATCTGAGCTTAATTGGTATAATTTACAGGCACTGCTGAGTGCCAAATTGTATTCATACTTGCCACTGGTATATGCTAGCTTATTTTGGTCTGTTGTATCCTATGTATTTCGTGGTGTGACGTGTATTCTACAATTTATGTAGCACTAGATTAGCTTGGTTAACTAAAATTCATTTTCAATCTTCTTGATAATTTTGACTCGATTAACATCATGGCTAACTAAGTGAAGTTTTACTTGTTTTAATTTCATGCAAATTCTAGTATTTTCCTTTACTGACCTTGTTTTTTTCTCATTTTCGTTTTGAGCTTAATCAACCTTGAGGTTGAACTTTTCCTCTTTAAGTATTTTGCCCGTTTATGGCTTGTCGAAACGTTTTGACATCAGAGGTATGTTCTTGTTCTGTTTCATAATGTTTTACTTTTACTCCTTTTGTTCTGGTTTGTAGTCTCATGAGGTTTGATTGTTTCATTTGTGGTTAAGTTGAATACCTTTTTGGACATTCATGGATTTGTTGTTCTTACTCCTTTAGGAAAAAAAGCCTTCTCTTTCTTTAAGAGGCCTTGCACTTGTTAGGGATCTGGTGCCTTTTCCATTCTTGAAAAATGTATTTATACCATGAGAATATATTTTGCTTTTATAGCATATATTTGTAGTTTTATTTCATTCATTCAATAAATTCTGGAAAGATGAAATTAGTTGCTTGTTGCCTGGGTATTGTAGGATTCCACCCCCTTTGATAGATATTATGGGCAGGATAAATCTAGAATTTTGTTTTAAGAGGTGTAGATATTCATATCAAAGGTTTAAACAAAAATAAAATGGAAAATTAACAGAAATACAGGTGAGACGTTTGCTCCTTTTAAATTCACGACATATTGTCAATACATGACCTAAATGATAGTAAAATCATCAATTTAGGGTTTATAATTTTTTTCGTATCGATTCAAGGCCTGAAAGATTATATAAACTCTTGTACATACAAAATGTTACTGCTTAAAAATATTTGATTGTGACATTTTATAATCACAATAATGATATTTGGAGAAAAAAAAATCAGTGGATTTTGTCTAAATTCTTAGGGTGTAGTCCCAACAAACCATGCATATTTCTTGTGTATTTATACAGCAATGAATAAGGTTTAGTTAATACAGTTTGAATTTGAGATTTGCTTACAAGAAAGAAAGTGATAGGAAGACAAATTGCTTCTTCCTTTCTTATGAAGCGTCTTTTCCATCTAGGTTCAATTACCAAAACACTTTCTGCATTAGGACAAAACTATCCCTATATAATAAATATAGGTCACTATAATAATGACCATATTACGACTTTAAATTCGGGGCCTATTTTATTTTACATATTTTATATGTTATTTATAAATATATAAAAATAGCAGTCTCGTAAAAAAAAAGGAAGCTACTTCTGAAGCCACGGTGAACTGCACTTGCTTTCTGGTGCAACGGTGCACTCTACTCGCTGAAATACGCGTGGACCTTGACTGCCATATAAATTTTTAATATTTTATTTATATTTCTGATAAGAATCTTTAATGAGATTAACTCTTTGTTAGTTTCGAGGTCAAAGCAAACCTTCACAGTCAGATTAAAAAATGCAGTAAATAATATATTAATTTTCTGCATTTATCAAACTCCACGATTTCAATAAAAAAAGTCGTGCAAACATCACGCCACCCTCATTTTTGAATTTAGATATCAACCAAAATCCCAACTTAGAGACTTTTCAATTACCCTTGTGTAATAATATTAAGAGTTTATCTGCTAAATTTGACACAAAATAAAACATGCCTCTCCATCTTTATGCCTGCGGCCGCAAATCGAGGTAACCTTGATACAGCCCAGCCAGGCCCATAGCTAGCTGTTCATATTCAAATTTTAAATTGCAGATGGAAGGTGTAGCAGTGAAGTCTATAAAAACTGGAATTTATGTTCATTCTTCCTCCATGTTGTTCTTGCAAAGTATCACTAATTGTGTTCTCTTTGCTGCAGGGAAAAAAGTAGAAGCAAATTCGATATCATATTTGGCTTCATTGTTCGCCCCCCTCGCTGTTTAAGGTCACATGTTTTGGGAGTTGGGTAAAATAGTTGTTGAATCATTGAATTGTAACCTTCAGAAATTGGTGATATATACTTGTTTTGCAGGTTTACACGAAGGTTAGGTAGATTGAGAACATATTTTACTCAAGTGGAAATGTCCTTCAATTTACTCATTGCATTAGTTTTTTGTAGGATGCGACTATGTTAATTGAAGGAAGATGGATTGACCTTATTTCAGGGTAGGTCCCTTCTTTCTAGATCAATGTTGGAAAGTAATTAGGTGAATTTAAATGTTATCTTTTTACCTAATATTTATGAGGCATACTTGTATGACTCTCACGGTGAGACAGAGCATAAGTTGAGCATTAACGCTTCAACATGCACTTTAAAAGAAATATGTATGATTTGTATTAAATTGTACTCCGTCTCATATGAGTTTTTATCAATATTTATTTGTCAATATTTATGTATGAAAAGAATGAAATTAGATCATAAGAGAGAAGAATTGATTTTCACCGTGTGAATTGGTGAGACCCGGTTCCACTATTTATAATGAGAGTTTACAACAGATTTACATGTATTGTGGGTATAACAAACTTACGTAAATACAGGGGAAAATATCTCAACAAAGTATACAAGATTTACATCAAATTTATTCGCTCTTATCTAATGAAGGGATATCTGTAGAATATTCCATATTACCCCTCCTCAAGCGAAGTGTGGGATTTTCATCAACACGAAGCTTGGAACGTAAAAACTCGAACAATGGTCGAGCGAGGCTTTTTGTGAAAATATCAGCGACCTGAAGATTGGAAGACACGTATTTCGTATCCAACTTCTGAGAAGAGACAAGTTCTCGGATGAAATGACAGTCAATGTCAATATGCTTGGCACGCTTGTGAGCAATGGGGTTTTGACTCAGAAAAAGTGTGCTCTTGTTGTCACATAGCAGCACGGGTCGCGACGGGGGTAGTGCACGGAGCTCACGTAGTAAATGAGTTAACCAAATCATCTCTTGAGCAGTATTAGCTAGTGCACGATACTCGGACTCACAGCTTGAACGAGCAACTGTTGGTTGTGTCTTAGCACTCCAGGAGACCAGGTTACCTCCTAAATAGATGGAGTAGCCATAAGTGGATCGGGGTGTGTCCATACAACGGGCCCAATCGGCATCAGAATATCCAAGGATAGAGTAATCAGATGAACGAGAGAATGTGAGGCCAAAATGAATGGTGCCCTTAACATAGCGCATTATGCGCTTAACAGCCAGGAAATGATTATCAGTCGGGGACTGCAGAAACTGACTGACATGATTCACAGCATATGAAAGGTCCGGTCTTGTGATTGTGAGGTACTGAAGAGCACCTACGAGAGAGCGATATAGAATCGTATCTTTGAATGGTTCGCCAGAACGAACAAGAGATTCCCCAGGAGCCAGAGGTGTGGAAACCGGCTTCGAGTCAAGTAATGAGGCTCGGGTGAGGATGTCATGGGCATATTTTGCCTGACCCAAGAAGAAACCATTATCAGTATGTGATATTTCGAGACAAAGAAAGTAACTCAGAGAGCCTAGATCTTTGACAGCAAATTCTTTGTTCACATGAGCAATGAATTCCTGCAAAACCGATTTGTTATTGCCTGTAAGAATGATGTCATCAACGTATAATAGCAAAAAAATAGTGTACTCAGAAGTATGTATGAAAAATAGAGAAGTGTCTGCCCTGCTTTGAATAAAGCCTAAATTACTAAGAAAGGTACTGAAACGATCAAACCAGGCACGGGGAGCTTGACGGAGGCCATAAGAAACCCGGAGGTTCCGCCATAAGAACAGGTTTGTCGAGAACGCCGTGAAGAAAAACATTTTTTACGTCAAGTTGGTGTAGTGGCTGTTGGGGAATAAGTTGCACAGATCTATTCGGGGTGAATATTTAAATACAAATTTAATTCTTATAATTATTACTAGCATGAATTAATCCTATATTAATTCAAATAATAATCCAACAACATATCATGCATATAATAATTCACGTAAAACCTAAGCATGCGGAATTCTACGAGTTAACGTGAACGTACCTCTTGGGATGACAGTGATCTGGCAGATTAGACTAACCAAAAGAACTTCCCAAGTATTCCCTTAGCCCTCGTTCGACTATCCGGTGGAAGGATTCTTGTGAACGATTTAACAAAAGGAAAATAAATTATGTTGCACCATCTTTGTGGATTTACTAATTTTTTCAGCACATGGAATTGTACTTGGGAATGAAAGAATCATCCCCTATTTATAGAGCATGAGGTGGTCGAATTTTAGGTTAAAATAATGTGGGAAAATCTTTTCTTGATCTTCAAGAAATCTTGAATATATCTCCTATATTCTTTCTCTCATAATTATAATATTCCACAAAATCTCACCTTCTCTATTTGCTATGGATATTTTCGAAATATAGGGTGTCAAGATTTCAAGATTTGGATCTTCTTGAATTTATGAGATATTCTTGTATTTCAAGAAATACATATCTTCCATAATATTTTTTCAAGAAAATCAAGAAAATCTTTCTTGCCCACTATATTTCAAGTTTTTCGAAAATCTCTTATAGATTAACCAAGTGGGAGATTTCTTGAATTTAATGAGATAATCTTGTATTCCAAGAATACATATCTTCATTCCATAACAAAATTCAAAGAAAATCTTTCTCCCAACTTATCCATAATTTTCGAAAATTTAGGGAAAAATTAAGCAACAATATTTATTTTATTTTAATCACCTTTTTCAGTTATTGTACTATATGTTGGGCTACTCAGGGGGCCTTTAGGAGAATTAAGATTGTATCTTCTAATGGACCTTGAATATCTAATATTGAGCCACAATATTATTCAAGCCCATAAATATTAATTAATCCCACTACATAATTAATGTTGCACTATCCATCTTAACCCATATTACAGTCAATATGGCTCCCGGTTATTATTTCTCGTGTTTAAGATTATCTAGCCCATTAATTAATTCAAGCCACTGAAATAGTTTTTCATTAATTAATATTTTTGTCCTTGGTCAAGGAACGGTTCAACATTATTATCCATACCGGAAACTAATTCCACTTGCAAGATTTGGTATGATAAAGCTTATGAACCTCCCAAGGGGGCAAATCGAACAAACGTACTTGCACACGATTCTTCGTATTAAATCTTAGCAATCACATGTGACTAATAATATTGCCCAAGATAAAAAGTATTGAATCTCGTTGATTCGCTACCCATGATAAGTCAAAGCAATAGTTACCAATCCCACGTGATCCTATTTAAGGAACGAAGATTAAGAAATAACGAACCACTGAGGTCTAATTCTTCCTTGTTCAGTTCTGAAGAGTTTATCCTCTTGTAGGTCCTATTCAGTGCATCATTCATGCACTAGTGTAATCTCTTGGTCAAGATAAGCCAATCTGAGCCTTACACTTCAACCTTTCGCGATGGGTTGTTCATTTCCATCTAGGTCGTGAATGACGTATTTTTAGTTACAAGGGACTGTTAATTTAATCTTCTGTGATCTGGTATCACTAAATTAACTACAATGTAACACGTACGAATTATTGAACAGTTATGCAGTAAATATATGTAACATTCAATAATATTTAAAGCATCAGTGATAAACAATTTATTTTAGTAAATAAGTTCGAAATTCCGTTTTGATTATAAAAAGTAAAAAGCATACTTTCTAGTATAATCCCAACAATCTCTCACTTATACTCAAAGTCTGCTTTTAAGTATACTACAACATGTCTCGTGTAGTCTGTGACATCTAATGTCACCTACACGAACCTAATAATTTCTCCCACTTATACTCAAAGCAGATTGGCAACGGTCTTGACACCCATTCCTTCCACATGTCTCTCGAATGTATTCAGAGGCAGACTCTTTGTTAATGGATCTGCTAGGTTGTCCTCAGACGCTATCTTTGCCACATCTATTTTTTTCCTTTTTTACGATATCTCGTATAAGATGGTATTTCCTTTCTATGTGTTTGCTGGCTTTGTGGGCTCTTGGTTCCCTTGAATTTGCAACTGCTCCGGCATTGTCACAATAAATAGTGATTCTGCTGGGCAAATTCGGAACCACATCTAAGTCCACTAGGAAGTGCTTGAGCCAAACCGCTTCTTTCGCTGCCTCGCAAGCAGCTACATATTCGGCTTCCACGGTAGAATCTGCGACGCATTTCTACTTGACGCTTCTCCATGTCACGGCTCCTCCCCCCATGCAAAACACACTACCGGAGGTAGATTTTCTGGAGTCTATGTCTGATTGGAAATCCGAGTCCGTGTAGCCGATGGGGATTGGACCATCTGGCTGATAAACCAACATTCTATCCCGAGTTCTTTTCAGATACTTCAGAATATTTTTAACTGCGTCCAATGCTCTTTCCCGGGGTTACTTTGATATCTTGCCACCATGCCTATGGCAAAGCAGATATCTGGTCTCGTGCACAGCATTGCATACATGAGGCTTCCGACAGCCGAAGCATAAGGAATGTCTTTCATGTCATCTATCTCCTTTTGCTTCTTAGGGGACATTTTCTTGGATAGATGAATTCCATGCCTAAAAGGTACGAAGCCTTTCTTAGAATCTTGCATGTTGAAGCGTTTCAAAACAGTGTCTATGTATGAAGCTTGCGATAAGCCGATCATCTTTTTCTTGCAATTTCGAGTGATCTTGATCCCAAGGATGTGTCCGGCTTCCCCTAAGTCTTTCATATCAAACTGTTTTGAAAGCCATGCCCTTACGTCTGATAATACCTTCACATCATTCCCGATGATCAGAATATCATCTACGTATAGTACTAAGAATACCAATGCAGTTCCGACACGCTTTTTGTATACACAACTTTCAAACTCGTTTTGATCGAACCCATAAGACTTTATAACCTGATCAAAACATTGGTTCCAAGCTCTGGATGCCTGTTTGAGTCCGTAAATGGACTTCTTGAGCTTACAAACTAGGTGTTCTTGGCCTTTTTCAATGAAGCCTTGGGGTTGTTGCATATAGATCTCTTCATCAAGATTTCCGTTAAGGAAAGCTATCTTAACATCCATTTGTCAGATTTCAAAGTCGAAATGCGCAGCAATCGATAAGAGAATACGGATAGACTTGAGCATGGCTACTGGTGAAAAAGTTTCCTCATAATCGATCCCTTCTTTCTGAGTATAACCTTTCGTCACTAATCTTGCTTTAAAGGTTTCAACCTTCCCGCCCGGTCCTCTTTTTCTCTTATATACCCACTTGCATCCAATGGGTTTGACCCCATTAAGTGATTCGACTTGCTCCCACACTCTGTTATGAAACATTGAACCCATTTCTGCTTTCATTGATGTTTGCCAAGAACCTGCATCCTTATCTTGGAGTGCCTCGTCATATGTCCATGGGTCTGATTCGTCTTGTCCGGGAATCAAGTCCGAGGACTCTCTTATTCCCATTAATCTCTCGGGCTGTCTTATAACCCTCCCACTACGACGAGGCTCCGGTTGTGAAAGCATGTCGTTTGGTATATCGTCTAGTACAGTTGGCATTGAGGTCTGCCATCTAAGCTCATTTAAGGTAATCTCACTTCTGGGTCTTCTTGCATTCATATAGTCTTCTTCCAAAAATCTAAAGTGGGTGCTTATGACCACCTTTATATCTTCGGGACCATAGAACATACACCATTTTGTTCCCTCGGGGTATCCTACAAACAGCCTTAATTCTGATCGAGGGTCCAATTTACCGGCTTCCTTGTCCAACACGTAGGCCGGACACCCCCAAATTCTCATGTGTCTCATACTAGGCTTGCGCCCGGTCCACAATTCTTTGGGAGTTTTGGGAACCGATTTGGATGGAACCAAGTTCATAATATAAGTCGCTGTTTCCAAGGCATGACCCCAGAACGACTTCGGCAGATCCTGTTGGGATTATACTGGAAAGTATGCTTTTTACTTTGTATAATCGAAACTAAATTTTCAGACTTATTTACTGAAATAAATTGTTTATCACTGATGCTTTAAATATTATTGAATGTTACATATATTTATTGCATAACTGTTCAATAAGTCGTACGTATTACATTGTAGTTAATTTAGTGATACCAGATCACAGAAGATTAAATTAACAGTCCCTTGTAACTAAAAGTACGTTATTCAAGACCTAGATGGAAATGAACAACCCATCGTGAAAGGTTGAAGTGTAAGGCTCAGATTGGCTTGTCTTGACCAAGAGATTATACTAGTGCATGACTGATGCACTGAATAGGACCTACATGAGGATAAATTCTTCAGAACTGAACAAGGAAGAATTAGACCTCAGTGGTTCGTTATTTCTTAATCTTCGTCCCTTAAATAGGATCACGTGAGATTGGTAACTATTGCTTTGACTTATCATGGGTAGCGAATCAATGAGATTCAATATTTTTTATCTTGGGCAATATTATTGGTCACATGTGATTGCTAAGTGATAGTCCCGGTGGAAAACCCATGAAATGCGGAATAATCATGAAATGCATACGAAAAATAGGGGTGAAGGAATGGTGATTCCAGATTTTTGCGTTTTAAGCTCATGTGTTGTGTTTTGCTAATAATCGAATGCATATGACAAGATAAGAACGTAAAGCAATAAAGAACACAACAAAGTATAGTGGTTCGGAGACTCAAGCTCCTACATCCACTCTCCCTGTTCCTAGGGAAATTCTTTCAAACACTTCCTGAGCTTTCTGACTACCTCGCGTAGTTTACTTACTCAACTCGGCCCTGAGCTTTCTGACTACTCCACGTAGTTTACTTACTCAACCCGACCCTGAGCTTTCTGACTACCTTTGTAGTTTACTAACTCAAACTGGACTTATCACCCTTTCGGGATTGCCTAACAACTACCTCACTTCACCACTAGTTATCTCTTACGAGAATGGGGTTTGGGTTTGGTGTTGTCTCCAACTATGGTGAGATTTTCCCTTACATTTGTTTAGCCTCAATGCTAAGGTTGGGAAAATTTCTCTAAGCTTATGATACAATGTGGGTTGCTTAGGTTGGGTTCTAGAACACTCTTTGAATATATTTGTATATCTACAGACTTGTGTTCTAGGGTGGGAATGCTTTGACTATAACGCTCTTGGCTCTGTAACATCTTTTGCATATTCTCCACACTTAATTTGATGGAAGATCTTGTATTTATAGTGTGGATTTGAATGTTACCGTTGGAGAGAATCACATTCAAATCCATACTATTCTTTGTATGTTCTGCAACTTTTCCAGGCTGGATGTCTTCCTCTCATTGGTCCACGTCAGCTGATTCTAACGGCTATATTCCTCAGATTCCTCGCCTTGGAATCATTCAGGATTCTCTGAGTCTCAGTGTCTATCTGAGTCTCAGATTTCTCATCTGAGCCTCAGGTTTATCTGAGCCTCAGGATACTTGATTCAGCAGACTTCTCTTCAGCGGACCTTGTCTGATCAGGCATACTGACACTCAGGCTGACTGAGTTCAGTTCTCTGAATTCAGACATCCTGACCTTCAGGTCACTTTGACTCAGGCTATCTGATTTCTTCTTTGCCTGATCTGATCAGCTCGACTGATCTGATCAACACTTCTTCAGATCAATATCTCCGGATAGCATCAGGTCAGTACATTAGGTTTAGCATATCAGTTTAACACATCTGATCTCAATCACGTCTGATCTTGATCATCTGCTCATCTTCATATCTGATCTCGATCACGTCTGATCTCGATCAGTCTCATCTGCTCCTCTTCTGATCTGCAACCTTCTCTTCTGATCTTCTGGTTAGTTTCTTTCTGATCAGCTTGTCTGCTCTTCTTGATCACCATATCAGCTCGACTGTTCTTCTGATCATCTGATCAGGTCTGTTCTGGTCATCTGATCTTCTGATCAGCTGGCTTAGCTTTTCTTCTCTTCTGATTTTGCACAGCTCATCAGTTAACTCAGAACTCATCTAACTTATCTGATCTCGATCAGTCTCGTCTGCAGCCTTGTCTGATCTCGATCATCTACTTCTGATTTCGTGAGTTCCCCCTCAATTTGTTCTCTCGTTCCCCCTCAACTTGTTATCTGTAGATTAGCTTCAAAAACACAAGTTGATAATGTTTTGGCATAATTCATCAAAACTAAAATATCCCAACACTAAGATTTAATACGAAGAATCGTGTGCAAGTACGCTTGTTCGATTTGCCCCCTTGGGAGGTTCATAAGCTTTATCATACCAAATCTTGCAAGTGGAATTAGTTTCCGGTATGGATAATAATGTTGAACCATTCCTTGACCAAGGATAAAATATATTAATTATTGGAAAGCTATTTCAGTGGCTTGAATTAATTAATGGGCTAGATAATCTTAAACGTAGGAAATAATGACCGGGAGCCATATTGACTGTAATATGGGTTAAGATGGATAGTGCAATATTAATTATGTAGTGGGATTAATTAATATTTATGGGCTTGAATTATATTGTGGCTCAATATTAGATATTCAAGGTCCATTAGAAGGTCCAATCTTAATTCTCCTAAAGGCCCCCTGAGTGGCCCAACATATAGTCTATTAACTGAAAAGGTGATTAAAATAAAATAAATATTGTTGCTTATTTTTCCTATAAAATTTCGAAAATTATAGATATAGTTGGGAGAAAGATTTTCTTTGAATTTTGTTATGGAATGAAGATATGTATTCTTGGAATACAAGATTATCTCATTAAATTCAAGAAATCTCCCACTTGGTTATCTATATAGTGGTTTTCGAAAATTTGAAGATATAGGGTAAGAAAGATTTTCTTGATTTTCTTGAAAATATATTATGGAAGATATGTATTTCTTGAAATACAAGAATATCTCATAAATTCAAGAAGATCCAAATCTTGGAATCTTGGAACTCTATATTTTCGAAAATTATCCATAAAATAGAGTAGGTGGAATTTTGTGGAATATTATAATTATGGGGAAAAGAATATAGGAGATATATTCAAGATTTCTTGGAGATCAATAAAAGATTTTCCCACATTGTATTTGGCCACAATTTTCGATCACCCTTGTCTCTATAAATAGGGGATGATTCTTTCATTCCCAAGTACAATTCCATGTGCTGGAAAAATTAGTAAATCCACAAAGGTGGTGCAACATATTTTATTTTCCTTTTGTTAAATCGTTCACAAGAATCCTTCCACCGGATAGTCGAACGAGGGCTAAGGGAATACTTGGGAAGTCCTTACGGTTAGTCTATTCAGCCACACCATTGCCATCCCAAGAGGTACGTTCACGTAAACTCGTAGAATTCCGCATGCGTAGGTTTTACGTGAATTATTATATGCATGATATGTTGTTGGATTATTATTTGAATTAATATAGGATTAATTCATGCTAGTAATAATTAAAGACTTAAATTTGTATTTAAATATTCATCCCGAATAGATCTGTGCAACCTATTTCCCAACAACTGGTATTAGAGTCACGGTTTCGGGCTCTGAATTTTTTAAATTGTAGTTTAATTCGTTGGCATTAAATTTGAAATTGGATAGTAGAATTGTTGGATCTATTTTGCAGGTATCCAATTGTCATGGATTTTAATGTGTTTGTTTATGCATGCATATAAACTGTGGTTTTTAATTCGATTCGTTCGGATTCATTTTGCCTCGTGAGAAAATCCACGAGTAGATTAGAATTTGTTTGATTTGATCAATGTAATAGACTAGTCTAGATCTAGGTTTATTTATTTTTTGTAAATAAATTGTAACCGGATCGAAAATGAGGACGAAGACGAAGAATTAAAGGACAAAATCCAAAACCAGGCGTAGGCGGCGCGGGCGCGCGCTGGCACGCATGGGCGCAGGGCGAGGCCGAGGCGGCTGAAGTCTGCGGAGGGGAGTGCCGCCAGCAAGACAAAGTGGCATACAAATCGCGGACCGTCTTGCGCTTGATCGGGCCGAGCAGGACGGACGCTGCCAGCACGCGAGACGCGGCACCATGCTGTCGCTGGGCGGGCGTAGGCGGCGAATCTTGCGCCGTGCGTCGCTTAAGGTCTTAACGAGGATCTTAGGACGTCTTAGACGTCTTTGAGGCTCTTTGGCGACCCATCGACCACGCCAGCCGCGGGGCGCCAAAAAGCCTTGAAGGTTGGTCTAAACAAGCGGTCGATCCGGATCTTGGCGTCATCCTTACCGCGAAGCTAACCATGTGGCGTTTGAGACAAAGTATTTTTTCGAGACGATCGAGTGGGAGAAATTCGAGACGTGTTTCTTCAAGATCAAGCAAAGAAAAATCAAACCATGACAATTGGATAATTTGTGCCCAATATGTTTATTTTTCTGTTTTGCTTGATTTACTTGTGCTTTATTTAATTTGTTTAAATGTGTTTGCATGAGAGTTGCCAAATGGAAAAATCTCACCTTCAAAATTACTAAGTATGTTTAAATAATTAATTGACAATTTTATTCCGGATAATAAAATTGAATTAATTTTGACCTCCATGATTTATTTATTTGTGAATTCTTTTGGAGAAATTCCCCCCACGGGACGGTCAAAAGATAGCTTTCACATGAATGAATTCCAAACGGATGATTGTGGTTTATTACTAGTGGCGACGATGACCCTCCCAACGAGGCTCGTTCAAAGCGAAATAATAATCCTGTATTTAATCATGGTTATTACTTAGGTATAAAATTGATATGCATATACTTCTCCGAAGTCCCTGTCAATTTTATATTGGTCAAGAGGGAGCCAACTATTAATCTGGATATTAAAGGTTTATAAATCGTTCTTGTTTGTAACTTTCTTTGAATGTGTTTAAATAATGACCCACCCCAACGTGGCTTATTTAAACTGTTTTGAGATGTTGGCCGTTGCATGTTCATATTTTTTTGAGATTTTAATATGATGCATGTGATCGAACCTAGTGATATATTTGTGCTTATGCATGTTATTATTTATTTCAGTTCATCATGTCGCAACCTTTTAATCCACTGTTATATACACTCAAAGAACACCAATTAAGCTGGAGAAAACTATAATGTTTGGAAACGAAATATGAGCTTTGTTCTACTGCACAAAAAACATTTTTGGATTCTTGATGTACCCAAGCCACGTAAACTTCTTGATGAATCACGATGCGGAAAGACATGAGTATAATATTTGGGAAGCGGGCCAATGAACCCATGAAACGTGTAATCTTGACTTCACCGCTGATGATTTGAGACACATTCATGAAGGTGTTGAGTCTGCTCATGAAATTATGCAAAGTCTTGAAGAAATGTTTTTAACAAAAGACCGCATGATCAATCAGTTTAAAAATGACGATGTGGCTAGGCTAAAAATGGCTGAGGGAACACCTGTAAGGGAGCATGTTCTCAGAGTTAAACACCATTTTCGAAAACTAGCTTATCTCGGAACTAAGTATTGTGATGAGGCCCAAATCGAATTTACATTTGCTTACTCGCCAAGGAGCTTCGATGGATTTTACTTGTGGTTTTTGTGATGAGTGATCACATGTTTACTATGGATAATCTCCAAGAAGCCTTGGAGAAAGTAGAGAAGCATTTAGGAAAGAAAGACGAAGCATTGGTGACCAAAAGTCTTTTCTCGAGATCTAGGCCAGTGGTAGGCAAGTCTCAAGAAAAGAAAAGTGGTCGGAACCAAAACAAACTCATCACTAAGAAAAGTGAGAAAAAGACAGTTAGTTGGTTAGGTGTCAAGAAAGAACCAAAAGGAATATGTTTTAATTGCGGGGAGAAAGAACATTGGAGGTCAGCCTGTTCCAATCCCAAAAGGAAAGGAAAGAAAGGTAATTCTCACGCACTAGTTGTTGAAACTTGTTTAGCGGCGTATGCCTCCCATTTATGGGTGGTGGATACGGGATCCACTGATCATGTTTGTTTCACATTACAGGGGTTCAAACGGACCAGGCAACTAAGTGGAAGTGAGATCCTCATCACACCGGGCGATGCTTCGAGAGTGGCGGTGAAGCGATGGGAGAAGTGCACTGTCTTTTTGAAGACGAGTTTTAATTTTAAGAGATGTTCTTTACGTTCCAAGTTTTAGAAAAGATTTGATTTCGGTTTCTAAACTTTTTCATGATGGATATTCGGTTACTTTTTTAATAAAGTTGTTACCATTTCTCTTTATGATAAATATATCATCATGGAACGTTGGCGAATAATCTCTATACAATTAATTGTGCACACCACTCACTTAAATGCATCCTATAACACATCAACTTTAGAAAAAAAAACGTTCATCGACGCGTGAGCGAGACACTTCTTTGGCATCTAAGATTAGGTCATATAAATTCAAAGAGGATCGAAAGGTTGGTGAAAGGCGGTTCACTAGAGCTTCTCCAAGTTGAACCGTTTCCAACCTCTGCGAATCATGTTTGGAGGGTAAAATGACCAAGAGGGCATTTGGAGCCAAGGGAATAGGGCCAAAGAAGAGTTAGAGATCGTTCACACGGATGTATGTGGTCCAATGTCAACCAAAGCAAGAGGAGGTTATGAGTATTTTGTCACTTTTATTGATGATTACTCAAGAATGCGGTTACATTTTCCTTATGAAGCATAAATCGAGACCTTTGAGAAATTCAAAGAATTTAAGGCTCAGCGAGAGAATCATAAGGAAAAACGTATCAAGTCTCTATGATCCGATCGTGGAGGCGAATACCTCGGCGATGAGTTTTGAACTACTTATCGATGAAGGGATTGTATCCCATTTCCATCGCACCCTTAACCCCTCAACAAAACGGGGTTGCAGAGCGAAGAAACATAACTTTTTTGGAAATGGTTAGGTCTATGATGAGTTATGCGGATCTTCCCAAGTCGTTCTGGGGTCATGCCTTGGAAACAAATGACTTATATTCTCGAACTTGGTGCCATCCAAATCGGTTCCCAAAACTCCCAAAGAATTGTGGACCCAAGGCGCAAGCCTAGTATGAGACACATGAGAATTTGGGGGTGTCCTACTCGTGTTGGACAAGGAAGCCGGTAAATTGGATCCTCGATCAGAATTAAGGTTGTTTGTAGGTTACCCCGAAGGAACAAAATGGTGTATGTTCTATGGTCCCGAAGATCAGAAGGTGGTCATTAGCACACACTTTAGATTTTTGGAAGAAGACTATATGAACCAAAGAAAACCCAGAAGTGAGATTACCTTAAATGAGCTTAGAGGGCAAACCTCGGTGCCATTGTCTTAGATGATATACCAAAGCGATCGTTTTTTCTGGCAGGACCTCGTCATAGTGGGAGGGTTGGAGGTTGTTGGTGAGACGAGCCCGAGAGATTCATGGGAATAGGAGAGTCCTCGGACTTGATTCGAGACAAGACGAATCAGACCCATGGACATATGACGAGGCACTCCAAGATAAGGATGCAGATTCTTGGCAAACAACAATGAAAGCCGAAATGAGTTATATGTTTCATAATAGAGTGTGGGAGCTAATCGAACCACTTAATGGGGTCAAACCCATTGGATGCAAGTGGGTATATAAGAGGAAAAGAGAACCGTACAAGAAGGTTGAAACCTTTGAAGCAAGACTAGTGGCGAAAGGTTACACTCAGAAAAATGGGATCGATTATGAGGAAACTTTTTCGCCCGTAGCCATGCTTAAGTCCATTCGTATTCTCTTATCGATTGCTGCGCATTTCGACTTTTGAAATCGGGCAAATAGATGTCAAGACAACTTTCCTTGACGGAAGTCTTGATGAAGAGATCTATATGCAACAACCCCAAGGTTTCATTGAAACTGGCCAAGAACACCTAGTTTGTAAGCTCAAGAGGCCCATTTACGGACTCAAACAGGCATCCAGAGCTTGGAACCAATGTTTTGATCATGTAATAAAGTCTTATGGGTTTGATCAAAATGAGTTTGAAAGTTGTGTGTATAAAAAACGTGTCGGAACTGCATTGGTATTCTTAGTACTATACATAGATGACATTCTGATCATCGGGAACGAATGTGAAGGTGTTATCAGACGTAAGGGCATGACTTTCAAAACAGTTTGATATGAAAGACTTAGGGGAAGCCGGACACATCCTTGGGATCAAGATCACTCGAGATCGCAAGAAAATGATGATCTGGTTATCGCAAGTTTCATACATAGACATTGTCTTGAAACGATTCAGCATGAAAAATTCCAAGAAAGGCTTAGTACCTTTCAGACTTGGAATCCATCTATCCAAGAAAATGTTCCCTAAGACACAGAAAGGAGATAGATGACATGAAAAGTATTCCTTGTGCTTGGTTTTTTCGGAAACCTTATGTATGCGATCGTTATGCGAGGCCGGATATCTGCTTTCTTAGTAGGCATGGTATGAATATCAAAGTAACCAAGGAAAGAGCATTGGACGACGATTAAAAATATTACGAAGTATCCGAAAAGAACTTCGGGATAGAGTGTTGATTTATCAGTCAGATACTTCAATCCCCATCGGCTACACGGACTCGGATTTCCAATCGGACTTAGATTCGAAAACTATCTGCCTCGATTAAGCGTGTTTCCATTTGGGAAGTGTAGCCATCAAATGGACTAGTGTGAAGCGAAATGCATCACCGACTCAACCATGGAAGTCGGGTAAGTAGGCTGTGTGAAGCGGTGAAAAAAACCGTTTTTGGCTCTGAACCTTCTTAGTGGACTTGGATGGAGTTCGAATTTGTCTAGCAATTTTGCTAAGGGCGATTGCAAATTCAGGGAACCAAGAGTCCACGAGTCAAAACGAGCACACTAAAGGAAAGACATCTTATCGAGAAATCGTTAAGAGATGAGATATAGATGTGGCAAATAGCGTCGAGGGCGACTGGCGAGATCCATTCACAAAAGAGTCTGTCTGAATACATTCGAGAGACATGTGGGTGGAATGGGTGTCAAGGCAGTTGCCAATCTGCTTTGAGTATAAGTGGGAGAAATTATTAGGTTAGGTGTAGGTGACATTAGATGTCACGGACTCTGTGAACATGTTATAGTATACTTAAAAGCGGACTTTGAGTATAAGTGGGAGATTGTTGGGATTATCTTTGGAAAGTATGCTTTTTACTTTGTATAATCGAAATCGATTTTTCGACTTATTTATTGAAATAAATTGTTTATCAACGATGCTTTAAATATTATTGAATGTTACATATATTTCTTGCATAACTTATTCATAAGTCGTCGTGTTACATTGTAGTTAATTTAGTGATACCAGATCACAGAAGATTAAATTAACAGTCCCTTGTAACTAAAAGTATGTTATTCACGACCTAGATGGAAATGAACAGCCCATCGTGAAAGGTTGAAGTGTAAGACTCAAATTGGCTTGTCTTGACCAAGAGATTACACTAGTGCATGGTGATGCCTTTGAATAGGACCTCTGAGGAGGATAAATTCTTGAACCCAACAAGGAAGAATTAGACCTCGATGGTTCGTTATTTCTTAATCTTCGTCCCTTAAATAGGATCACGTGGGATTGGTAACTATTGCTTTGACTTATCATGGGTAGCGAATCAATGAGATTCAATACTTTTTATCTTGGGCAATATTATTGGTCACATGTGATTGCTAAGATTTAATAAGAAGAATCGTGTGCAAGTACGCTTGTTCGAGTTGCCCCATTGGGAGGTTCATAAGCTTTATCATACCAAATCTTGCAAGTGGAATTAGTTTCCGGTATGGATAATAATGTTGAACCGTTCCTTGACCAAGGATAAAATATATTAATTATTGGAAAGCTATTTCAGTGGCTTGAATTAATTAATGGGCTAGATAATCTTAAACACGGGAAATAATGACCGGGAGCCATATTGACTGTAATATGTGTTAAGATGGATAGTGCAATATTAATTATGTAGTGGGATTAATTAATATTTATGGGCTTGAATTATATTGTGGCTCAATATTAGATATTCAAGGTCCATTAGAAGGTTCAATCTTAATTCTCCTAAAGGCCCCCTAAGTGGCCCAACATATAGTCCATTAACTGAAAAAGTGATTAAAATAAAATAAATATTGTTGCTTATTTTTCCTATAAAATTTCGAAAATTATAGATATAGTTGGGAAAAAGATTTTCTTTGAATTTTGTTATGGAATGAAGATATGTATTCTTGGAATACAAGATTATCTCATTAAATTCAAGAAATCTCCCACTTGGTTATCTATATAGTGGTTTTCAAAAATTTGAAGATATAGGGCAAGATAGATTTTCTTGAAAAGATATTATGGAAGATATGTATTTCTTGAAATACAAGAATATCTCATAAATTCAAGAAGATCCAAATCTTGGAATCTTGGAACTCTATATTTTCGAAAATTATCCATAAAATAGAGTAGGTGGAATTTTGTGGAATATTATAATTATGTGGAAAAGAATATAGGAGATATATTCAAGATTTCTTGGAGATCAAGAAAAGATTTTCCCACATTGTATTTGGCCACAATTTTCTATCACCCTTGTCTCTATAAATAGGGGATGATTCTTTCATCAAAGTACAATTCCATGTGCTGGAAAAATTAGTAAATCCACAAAGGTGGTGCAACATATTTTATTTTCCTTTTGTTAAATCGTTCACAAGAATCCTTCCACCGGATAGTCGAACGAGGGCTAAGGGAATACTTGGGAAGTCCTTACGGTTAGTCTATTCAGCCACACCGTTGCCATCCCAAGAGGTACGTTCACGTAAACTCGTAGAATTCCCGCATGCGTAGGTTTTACGTGAATTATTATATGCATGATATGCTGTTGGATTATTATTTGAATTAATATAGGATTAATTCATGCTAGTAATAATTAGAGAATTACATTTGTATTTAAATATTCACCCCGAATAGATCTGTGCAACCTATTTCCCAACAGATCCGCATAACTCATCATAGATCCAACCATTTCCAAAAGAGTTCTGTTTCTTCGCTCTGCAACCCCGTTTTGTTGAGGGGTTCCGGGTGCAGTGAGCTGGGATGCAATCCCTTCATCAGATAAGTAGTTCAAAAACTCATCGCTGAGGTATTCGCCTCACGATCAGATCGTAGAGACTTGATACGTTTTTCCTTATGATTCTCTGCTTGAGCCTTAAATTCATTGAATTTCTCGAAGGTCTCAGATTTATGCTTCATAAGGAAAATGTAAATGTACCTTGAGTAATCATCAATAAAATTGACAAAATACTCATAACCTCCTCTTGCTTTGGTTGACATTGGACCACATACATCTGTGTGAACGATCTCTAACACTTCTTTGGCCATATTCCCCTTGGCTCCAAATGCCCTCTTGGTCATTTTACTCTCCAAACATGATTCGCAGGTTGGAATTGGTTCAACTTGGAGAAGCTCCAGTGAACCGTCTTTTACCAACCTTTGGATCCTCTTTGGATTTATATGACCTAATCTTAGATGCCAAAGAAGTGTCTCGTTCACGTCTGATGAACATTTTCTTTTCTCGGAAATAGTTGATGTGTTATAGGATGCATTTTGTGAGTGGTGTGCACAGTTAATTGTATAGAGATTATTCGATAACGTTCCATGACAGATAAATTTATCAAAAAGAGAAATGGTAACAACTTTATTAAAAGTAACTGAATATCCATCATGAAAAAGTTTAGAAACTGAAATTAAATTCTTTCTAAAACTTGGAACGTAGAGAACATCTCTTAGAATTAAAATTCTGTCTTCAAAAGACAGGTGCACTTCTCCCACTGCTTCAGCTGCCACTCTCGTAGCATCGCCCAGTGTGATGAGGATCTCACTTCCACTTAGTTGTCGGGTCCGTTTGAACCCCTGTAATGTGAAACAAACATGATCAGTGGATCCCGTATCCACCACCCATAAATGGGAGGCATACGCCGCTAAACAAATTTCAACAATTAGGGCGTGAGAATTACCTTTCTTTCCTCTCCTTTTGGGATTGAAACAGGCTGACCTCCAATGTCCTTTCTCCCAGCAATTAAAACATATTCCTTTTGGTTCTTTCTTGACACCCAAACAGCTAACCGTCTTTTTTTCACTTTTCTTAGTGATGAGTTTGCGTTGGTTCTGACCGCTTTCCTTTTCTTGAGACTTGCCTACCACTGGCCTAGATCTCGAGAAAATACTTTTGGTCACCAATGCTTCGTCTTTCTTTCCTAAATGCTTCTCTACTTTCTCCAAGGCTTCTTGTAGGATATTCATAGTAAACGTGTGATCACTCATCACAAAATTACAGTAAAATCCATCGAAGCTCCTTGGCAGAATTAGCAACAGAAATTTGATTTGGGCCTCATCACAATACTTAGTTTCGAGATAAGCCAGTTTTTGAAAATGATGTTTGATTACGAGAACATGCTCCTTTCTGTGTTCCCTCAACCATTTTTAGCTTTAATTTTATCGTCATTTCTAAACCGATTGATCATGCGGTCTTTTGTTAAAAACATTTCTTCAAGACTTTGCATAATCTCCGCAGTTGACTCAACACCTTCATGAATGTGTCTCAAATCATCAGACGGTGAAGTCAAGATTACACGTTTCATGGGTTCATTGGGCTCCCCAAATATTATACTCATGTCTTTCCGCATCGGTGATTCATCAAGAAGGCTTTACGTGGTTTGGGTACATCAAGAATCCAATAATGTTTTTTGTGCGGTAGGACAAAACTCATATTTCGTTCCAAACATTATAGTTTTTGCCGTTAATTGGTGTTCTTTGAGTGTATATAACAGTGGATTAAAAGGTTGCGACATGATGAACTGAAATAAACAATAATATGCATAAGCACATATATATCACAAGGTTCGATCACATGCATCATATTAAAATCTCAAAAAAAATATGAACATGCATCAGCCAACATCTCAAAACAGTTTAAATAAGCCATGTGGGGTGGGTTATTATTTAAACACATTTAAGCAGGTTACAAATAAGAACAGTTACAAACCTTTAATATCCAGATTAATAGTTGGCTCCCACTTGACCAATATAAAATTGACAGGGACTTCGGGGAAGTATATGCATATCAATTTTATACCTAAGTAATAACCATGATTAAATACATGATTATTATTTCGTTTTGAACGAGCCTCGTTGGGAGGGTCATCGTCGCCACTAGTAATAACCACTTGGAATTCATTCATGTGAAAACTATCTTTTGACCGTCCCGTGGGGGGAATTTCTCCAAAAGAATTCACAAATAAATAAATCATGGAGGTCAAAATTAATTCAATTTTATTATCCAGAATAAAATTGTCAATTAATTATTTAAACATATTTAGTAATTTTGAAGTTGAGATTTTTCATTTAGCAACTCTCATTCAAACACATTTAAACAAATTAAATAAAGCATAAGATAGCACAAAATAAATCAAGCAAAACAGAAAAATAAACATATTGGGAACAAATTATCCAATTGTCATGGTTTGATTTTTCTTAGCTTGATCTTGAAGAAACACCGTCTTGAATTTCTCCCACTCGATCGTCTCAGAAAAATTACTCCGTCTCGAAACGCCATGCCAAAGCGGCTCGCGGCCAAGGATGCACGCCTCAAGATCCGTACGGGCCCTTTCTTGAATTGGAGCTTCCGACAGCCGAGCAGCGCCCAGGCTGGCGCCTCAGCGACTTTCGGAAGACGACTCGTGACTCTCCCGGCGACAGCGTCTTAACCCCTTGTGGTTTCGCCACGTGCCTACGCGGCAGTTCGACACCGCCATCTGGCTTCGCGCCGTGTCTTCCGTCTTACGTCCAGCAGCAAGCTCACAGACGGTCTTGCGCCACGGCCTAAGCCACCCTTGCGTCTGCCGTATCCTCACGATGCTCGGTTCAGGCCTCGCCCGGCGCCCGTCTTATCATGAAGACGTCAGCGTTCTTGCGTGCCTCCTTGGCATCGTTCAAGCCGCGACGCACGGCGCCAACTCCCGGTTCTGGATTTTGTCTTTTAATTCTTCGTCTCCATCCTTGTTTCTCGATCCGGTTATAATTTATTTACAAAAATAAATAAACCTAGATCTAGACTAGTCTATTACATTGATCAAATCAAATAAATTCTAATCTACTCGTGGATTTTCTCACGAGGCAAAACGAATCCGAACGAATCGAATTAAAAACCACAGTTTATATGCATGCATAAATAAACACATTAAATTCCATGACAATTGGATACCTGCAAAACAGATCTAGCAATTCTACTATCCAATTTCAAATTTAATGTCTGCAAATTAAATTACAATTTAAAAAATTCAGAGCCCGAAACCATGGCTCTGATACCAGTTGTTGGGGAATAAGTTGCACAGATCTATTCGGGGTGAATATTTAAATAGAAATTTAATTCTTATAATTATTACTAGCATGAATTAATCCTATATTAATTCAAATAATAATCCAACAACATGCCATGCATATAATAATTCACTTAAAACCTACGCATGCGGAATTCTACGAGTTAACGTGAGCTTACCTCTTGGGATGGCAGTGATCTGACAGATTAGACTAACCAAAAGAACTTCCCAAGTATTCCCTTAGCCCTCGTTCGACTATCCGGTGGAAGGATTCTTGTGAACGATTTAACAAAAGGAAAATAAATTATGTTGCACCACCTTTGTGGATTTACTAATTTTTCCAGCACATGGAATTGTACTTGGGAATGAAAGAATCATCCCCTATTTATAGAGCATGAGGTGGTCGAATTTTAGGTTAAAATAATGTGGGAAAATCTTTTCTTGATCTTCAAGAAATCTTGAATATATCTCCTATATTCTTTCTCTCATAATTATAATATTCCACAAAATCCCACTTTCTCTATTTGCTATGGATATTTTTGAAATATAGGGTGTCAAGATTCCAAGATTTGGATCTTCTTGAATTTATGAGATATTCTTGTATTTCAAGAAATACATATCTTCCATAATATTTTTTCAAGAAAATCAAGAAAATCTTTCTTGCCCACTATATTTCAAGTTTTTCGAAAATCTCTTATAGATTAACCAAGTGGGAGATTTCTTGAATTTAATGAGATAATCTTGTATTCCAAGAATACATATCTTCATTCCATAACAAAATTCAAAGAAAATATTTCTCCCAACTTATCCATAATTTTCAAAAATTTAGGGAAAAATTAAGCAACAATATTTATTTTATTTTAATCACCTTTTTTTTTATTATTGGACTATATGTTTGAAATTTCTTTCGCGGGCCTTTAGGAGAATTAAGATTGGACCTTCTAATGGACCTTGAATAACTAATATTGAGCCACAATATTATTCAAGCCCATAAATATTAATTAATCCCACTACATAATTAATATTGCACTATCCATCTTAACTCATATTACAGTCAATATGGCTCCCGGTTATTATTTCCCGTGTTTAAGATTATCTAGCCCATTAATTAATTCAAGCCACTGAAATAGCTTTCCATTAATTAATATCTTTTGTCCTTGGTCAAGGAACGGTTCAACATTATTATCCATACCGGAAACTAATTCCACTTGCAAGATTTGGTATGATAAAGCTTATGAACCTCCCGAGAACCGTCGAACAAAAGCGTACTTGCACACGATTCTTCGTATTAAATCTTAGCAATCACATGTTACCAATAATATTGTCCAAGATAAAAAGTATTGAATCTCATTGATTCGCTACCCATGATAAGTCAAAGCAATAGTTATCAATCCCATGTGATCCTATTTAAGGAACGAAGATTAAGAAATAACGAACCACTGAGGTCTAATTCTTCCTTGTTCAGTTCTGAAGAATTTATCCTCCTGTAGGTCCTATTCAGTGCATCATTCATGCACTAGTGTAATCTCTTGGTCAAGACAAGTCAATCTGAGCCTTACACTTCAACCTTTCGCGATGGGTTGTTCATTTCCATCTAGGTCGTGAATGGCTTATTTTTAGTTACAAGGGACTGTTAATTTAATCTTCTGTGATCTGGTATCACTAAATTAACTACAATGTAACACGTACGAATCATTGAACAATTATGCAGTAAATATATGTAACATTCAATAATATTTAAAGCATCAGTGATAAACAATTTATTTCAGTAAATAAGTTCGAAATTCTGTTTTGATTATACAAAGTAAAAAGCATACTTTCTAGTATAATCCCAACAGTGGCCAATGTCGTTGGACTGCAACTGCTAAAATGACTGGGACTGTAGTAGCACGAACGACAGGAAGGTGTGGGAAAAGTCGAATTCTGGGATTTGTGTGAATCCCTGTGCAACGAGGCGAGCTTTGTATCTTTCAATTGTACCATCAGATTTGAATTTCGTCTGAAACACCCATTTGGATCCAACAATGTTCTCGTTCAAGGGATGAGGAATTAACTCCTAAGTGTTGTTCTGGGACAGGGCATCCATTTCTTCACGCATCACGGTGAGCCAGTGAGGCACCTTAATAGTTGATTTGAAGCCCTTAGGTTTCTGAGAGACAGACAGAGAAGACAACAAAGAAGTAGAAGCAATATCCACAAAGTATTTAGGTTTAACAATACCGGATTTAGCACGGGTTTACATGGAATGATTGTTAACCGGTGGAACCTGTTGTGGATGGACTGGAATGGGCTCGGACTGCTGGGCCAGTGCAGAATTTATGGGTTGATGGGGAACCGGGGGCTGCACGTGTTGTTGGTTCGGGATAGGGTTGTTGGGTTCGGCAGTGGGCTGGACGGATATTGGAGCTATGTCTATACGTCAGGTTGAAGAAGGTCCGGATTAATGGGGCATGGGTTGTGCTGGCGAGAGGGCCCAATAGGTGCGGGCGGCTCAGTTGGACTGGAATGATCAGTTGCCCCATTTGAGGGAGCAGATGTTTGGGGCCTATTTTGCTGAGAAGGAGTGATCGGGCCTGGATGCCCATTTGGCTGCGAGGTTAGGCCAAGGTCACGTGAATGCGACGACACCTGAGGCTCAAAGAACTCAAAAAAATCCAAATTAGATGTGTTAGGTGTATTAGAGCCGGTATTTGCGAAAGGAAAATTAAGTTCATCAAATTGATCATGACGGGTAACATAAATGCAAGATGTATTAGGATCGAAACACCGAAAACCCTTATAAATGCTACTGTAGCCTAGGAAAATGCATGGGGTGCTACGGGGTGACAACTTATGAGAATCATAATCACGCAAGTAGGGAAAAACACGACAACCAAAGACTTTGAAATTCTTATAATTGGGGACTGACCCAAAAAGAATTTCAAAGGGAGATTTGTTGTTAATGTTGGGGAATAAGTTGCACGGATCTATTCGAGATAAATATTTAAATACAAATTTAATTCTTATAATTATTACTAGCATGAATTAATCATATATTAATTCAAATAATAATTCAACAACAAATCATGCATATAATCAATTCACGTAAATTCTACGCATGCGGAATTTCTACGAGTTTACGTGAACATACCTCTTGGAACGGCAATGGTTTTGTTGATTAGACACACCAAAAGAACTTTCCAAGTATTCCCTTAATCTTTGCTCGACTATCCGGTGGTAGGATGCTTGCGAACAATTAACAAAAGGAAAATAAATTTTGTTGCACCACCTTTGTGGATTTACTAATTTTTCCAGCACATGGAATTGTACACTCACTCAAATTGACGCGTTTTTTGAAAAAAATACAATTTGTCGACGCTTTCAAAATATTTAATATTTTATCGACGATATTTTTCCGAAAAACCAATTTTAAATGTATTTCTTTGAAATGAAACATTCATCCCTATTTATAGAGGGTGGTGGTCGAATTTTCATGTGGAATAGGGAGGAAAAAATCTTTTCTTGATCTTCAAGAAATCTTGAATATATCTCATATATTCTTTTCTCCATAATTAAAATATTCCACAAAATCCCACTCTCTTATTTGTAATGGAATATTTCGAAATATTAGGGAACAAGAATCCAAGATTTGGATCTTCTTGAATTTATGAGATATTCTTGTATTTCAAGAAATACATATCTTTCATAATATCTTTTCAAGAAAATCAAGAAAATCTTTCTTGCCCTTTATATTCCAAAATTTTTTGAAATTTCTCTATGAATGACCAAGTGGAAATTTCTTGAATTTAATGAGATAATCTTGTATTCCAAGAATACATATCTTCATTCCATAACAAAATTCAAAGAAAATCTTTCTCCCCTTTTTATTCATAATTTTCGAAAAATAATAGGAAAAATATGCAACAAGATTTATTTTATTTTAAACACCTTTTTCAGTTATTGAACTTTATGTTGGGCTACTTGGGGGGCCTTTAGGAGAAATGGATCTTATATTATCAATATTGAGCCACAATATTATTCAAGCCCATAAATATTAATTAATCCCACTACATAATTAATATTGCACTATCCATCTTAACCCATATTACAGTCAATATGGCTCCCGGTTATTATTTCTCGTGTTTAAGATTATCTAGCCCATTAATTAATTCAAGCCACTGAAATAGCTTTCCGTTAATTAATATATTTTGCCTTAGTTGAAGAAACGGTTCAACATTATTATCCATCTGGGAAACTAGTTCCACCTTCGCAAGATTTGGTATGATAAAGCTTATGAACCTCCCAAGAACCCAAATCGAACAAGCGTCTTTTACGATTCTCCGTATTAAATCTTAGCAATCACATGTGACCAATAATATTGCCCAAGATAAAAAGTATTGAATCTCGTTGATTCTCTACCCATGATAAGTCAAAGCAATATTTACCAACCACACGTGATCCTATTTAAGAACGAAGATTAAGAAATAACGAACCACCGAGGTCTAATTCTTCCTTGTTTGGGTTCAAGAATTTGTCCTCCTCAGGGTCCTATTCAATCATCGATCATGCACTAAGTGTAATCTCTTGGTCAAGACAAGCCAATCCGAGCCTTACACTTCAACCTTTACGATGGATTGTTCATTTCCATCTAGATCGTGAATGGTGTACTTTTTAGTTACAAAGGATCGTTAATTTAATCTTACGTGATCCGGTATCACTAAATTAACTACAATGTAACACGACTATTTATTGAATGATTATCAAAGAAATATATGTAACATTCGATGATATTTAAAGCATCGATGATAAACAATTTATTTCAAAGAATAAGTCCGAAATTCAATTTTGATTATACAAAGTAAAAGCATACTTTCCAAAGATAATCCCAACAATCTCCCCCTTATACTCAAAGTCCGCTTTTAAGTATACTACAACATGTCTCGTGTAGTTCTAACACGTGACATCTAATGTCACCTACACGAACCTAATAATTTCTCCCACTTATACTCAAAAGCGATTGACAAATCGTCTTGACACTCATTCCTTCCACATGTCTCTCGAATGTATTGGAGGCGGACCACTTTGTGAATGGATCTGCTGGGTTGTCTTCGACGCTTATCTTTGCCTCATCTATATCTCTCAGTCTCTTAACGATATCTCGTATAAGATGGTATTTTTTTCAATGTGTTTCTTTGGCCTTGTGGGCTCTTGGTTCCCTTGAATTTGAATCGCTCTCTCAAGCATTGTCACAATAAATAGTGATTCTGCTTTGGGCAAATTGAAATACATTCAAGTCCACTAGGAAGTTCTTTAGCAAAAACCTTTCTTTTTGCCTCATAGCTTTTACATATTCGGCTTCCATGGTAGAATCTGCGGCCATTTTTCATGGCGACTTCTCCGTGTCATAGCTCTCACGTCAAAGTGTGGATAGCTCAGTGGTTAGAGCTCCTGCGGTACCACTGAGACCTTGAGGTCTCCGGGTTCGGACACTGGAGGGAATATGTATTCCTTCTTGTGGTGGTCTCTCTCTTCTTGGGGGTGGTGGTCCCCTCTTGTTGGAGTTCTTGATTCACGGTTGCTATTCGATTTTTTGGGGTGGTGGTCCCCCTCTTGTTGGGTTCTTGATTCGGAGGTTCGGATCCCGGTCTTGGTGTGGTTCTGCGGTTTGAATTGGTCCCTCTTGTTTGGTTTGGTTGATTCTCTTGATTAGAATTCTGTTGGGTGGTGGCCCCCCTCTTCTGAGTTCTGATTCGGGTTGTAGATGCGGTTGCAATTCAGTTCTGCGATTTGGGTGGTCCCCCTCTTGTGGTGATTGTGGTTCCGCTCTATAGAGAGATGAAATGATATTGTCATGTGCCCGGTGGTAATTTTTTTATTATAATTGATTATCTTAGGAAACTATTGGTAGAATGAATTATTATAATTGATTATTTTAGGAAACTATTATATTTAATTGTCTTTTAAAAAATTATATTACTTACATCTGGGAAGATTTTACACACGATTCTTGTTTATTTCGTGTTTTTTAAATGAGCGGTTTTTATTACTATTTGAAATGATAAAAGTAATTTTTAAAATCATGATGAATGAATGAAAGGTATCATACCCATCCTTAAAAAATCAATTTTATTATTTCAAATACTAATAAATAACTCTTCATGGCATAAAAAATACTAAAAAAAAGAAATGTCTTTAGAAATTTCCAAATGGATGAAATATATTTTTAAAATACATTAAAAAATACACGAAGTGTTGCATACAAAATTTCTAGCCTACATGTAGAGGTACATTTTTTTTAACCTACATTTCGAAAACGTTAATTCGTGAGATGAATAAATTCGGTAATACTCCATATGGAGTGACATAATACGTGAGATAAATAAATGTACTAGAAATGGATTATTATAGAGTAATGCATGTAGCAACAAAATATCTAGAAATTCCAAAAAAGATACCCAAACGTGGCCCAATACAAAGCCACCAATAGCGTACACTCCCATTTTATAGGCCCCTCTTCTCCTCCTCAGGAATATTCACCTCATCTCCTCCCCAAACTCCACTTCACTTTACTCGGAAAAACAAAATTATGAAGCCTCCCCCAAACACGCCCTTCTTCTCTCTCTTCTGCATTTTATTCCTCTCTCTCCTCCTCCCCTCCGCTTTCTCCTCCGATGGCCAGGACACCTTCATCGTCCACATCTCCAAATCTCAGAAACCCCTCGCCTTCTCCACCCACCATCACTGGTACTCCAGCATCCTCCGATCTCTCCCGCCCCACCCCCGCCCCGCTCAAATCCTCTACACCTACCACAAGGCCGTCCGCGGCTTCTCCGCCCGCCTCTCCGCCGCACAGGCCGCTACTCTCCGCGATTTCCCCGCCGTCGTCTCCGTCATCCCCGATTCAGTCCGCCATGTCCACACCACTCGCACTCCTAACTTCCTAGGCCTCACCGATTCGTTCGGCCTTTGGCCGAACTCCGATTACGCAGATGACGTCATCGTCGGAGTCCTCGACACCGGGATCTGGCCGGAGCGGCCGAGCTTCTCCGACGAAGGCCTCGGACCGGTGCCATCGCACTGGAAGGGCAGCTGCGTCGACGCGCCTGATTTTCCAGCGAGTTTATGTAACAGAAAAATCATCGGCACGAAGGCGTTTTACCTAGGGTACGAAGCTTCGCGTGGTGAGAAATTGGGGGATTCGAATGGATCTAGGTCTCCGAGGGATACTGAAGGCCATGGGACCCACACGGCGTCGACGGCGGCCGGATCTAGGGTTTTGAACGCGAGTTTGTTCGGATATGCGCAGGGAGAAGCTAGAGGCATGGCGGTGAAAGCGAGGATTGCGGTTTATAAGATCTGTTGGACTTTAGGTTGTTACGATTCGGATATTTTAGCTGCGATGGAGCACGCAATTGAAGACGGCGTTAATATAATTTCGCTTTCTGTTGGTTCTAGCGGTTATGCGCCTGCCTATGAATACGATTCGATTGCGATTGGATCTTTCGGAGCGATGGAGCACGGAATTGTGGTTTCGTGTTCGGCAGGAAATTCAGGGCCTGATTCGTACACTGCTACGAATATTGCTCCGTGGCTTTTGACGGTTGGAGCTTCGACTCTCGACCGTGAGTTTCCGGCGGATGTGATTCTCGGCGACGGCAGGGTGTACGGCGGCGTCTCCCTCTACGCCGGCGACTTGCTAAGCCAAAATTTACTTCCGTTGGTTTACGGCAAGGATTGTGGAAGTCAATACTGCTATACCGGCCAGTTAGATAAAGCAAAAGTCGCGGGCAAAATCGTGATCTGCGATCGCGGCGGCAATGCTAGAGTGGAGAAAGGAAACGCCGTACACGTCGCCGGCGGCGCCGGCATGATTATGGCGAATTTAGCCGATTCCGGCGAGGAATTACTAGCTGACGCTCACTTTATACCTGCTACGATGGTCGGAGTTTCCGCCGGCGACAAAATTAGAGCTTATGTACTCTCCGATCCAAATCCAACGGCCACGATCGTATTTAAAGGAACGGTTATCAGCTCTTCACCGCCGGCTCCGCGTGTGGCTTCGTTCTCGAGCCGTGGACCGAATTACCGAACCGCAGAGATTCTCAAACCGGACGTTATTGCCCCCGGAGTGAATATCCTGGCCGGTTGGACAGGTTATATTGGCACCTCCGATTCCGATCCCAGAAGAGTCGAATTCAACATCATCTCCGGCACGTCGATGTCGTGCCCTCACGTCAGCGGATTAGCGGCACTGCTGCGGAAGGCGCATCCGAATTGGTCTCCGGCGGCTATCAAGTCGGCATTGATGACCACCGCTTACAATTTGGATAACAACGGTGGAAATTTCTCGGACCTTGCCACTGGCGACGATTCGAATCCGTTTGTTCATGGATCGGGCCACGTGGATCCAAACCGGTCGTTGAACCCCGGATTGGTTTACGATTTGGAGAGCGTCGACTATGTGGCGTTCTTGTGCACTATTGGATATGATACGAGGAAGATTTCGATTTTTACCAAAGAAGCCTCTTCTGTGGATTGTGATGCATTGGGGTTGAATTCACCCGGGAATTTGAACTACCCTTCGTTTTCCGTTGTCTTTTATGGTGGTGAAAGCGAGGTAAAGTACAAAAGGACGGTGAAAAACGTCGGGAAAGAGGCGGGGGCGGTGTATGAGGTGAAAGTGGTGGCGCCACCGGGTGTGGCGGTGAGTGTGTCGCCGAGTAAGTTGGTGTTTAGTGAGAAGGAAGATAAGTTGTCTTATGAGGTCACATTCAAGAGTGTTGTTAGTAATGATGGATTTGAGATTGTGGGTAGTGTTAAGTCCTCATTCGGGTCGATTGAGTGGACGGACGGCGGTAGCCACCGCGTGAGGAGCCCGATCGCGGTGGTGTGGAAGCAGAATTCGGCGGTGGCTATGTGAAGATGAAGTTTGGTTGTTGTCACCGGAAAATGCGTTCTTGATCGGAAGGCGGCTCTCAGGATGAAGATGGCTTTGGTTGTTTATACACTCTTGTTTGTTGTTTATATTGTTTGTAGAAAGAGAATAAGGATATGAACACAATTGGAAGAGATGTGTAATTTTATTTATATGGTGTAGACCAGATTTTCAGATTCTTATGCATCCAATAATCTACTTTGGTTTGGTTACTGCAATGCTATAAAGCCTTTTGATTTTATGTATCTCAAACAAAGTGAATGTCTTTTGTTGTTGAATTGTGTATTTAAGCTTGATTTGGTAATCTAGATGTCATTTGATAAGATTGATACCAGAAATTCTTTTGGGAATGTCCAAAAATGCATTTATTCTCAAACTGTGCTTTTCTCCCTTTCTTGGGATCTACTGTGGTTGTTCGATTGGTGGGCTAGTAAATCCAGGGGCGGATCAGGTGCAGTAAAGCACCATCATGTCCCTCCCAAACGGCGCCGTTTGCCCCTTTTCTCATTTCTCAAATTTTTTGTTTCTTTTCTTTTTATTTTTCTCTTATCTTTTTTTAAATTTTTTGTTCTAAATATTTATAGAAGACCCCTTTTCCCTAATTATGTAAACTTACTAATTTTATATCAGATATAGTACTTTTTATTATTTTACTAATTTATGAATTTTATTTGATAAATTTTGCAAAATAATTTAGATAATATCTTAAGTTTGAACATGTGAAATTTATTATTAATTTAAATATTTTAATTAATATATTATGTTTCTAAAAATTATTTAGACAATTCTTATTTAAAAGAAAATGGCTTAATATGTCAATCTTAACAAAATTTCACTAGAGATAGAAAATAAAGAGTGAAGAAATAATTATACAATTGAAAAAATTACATAAACAAATTGGAAAAATTGTATCGTTCAGTGCATTTTAATTTTTCTCCTATTTTATTAGAGAGAGTTGGTAACTTAGTGGGAAGAGATAACAAATATAATGGGAAGAAAAAAAGAAAATGGGGGAGGATTTTTATAAATATTTAGAATAACAGGGAAAAGAAGTTGGAGAAAAAAGGGAGAGTTGGCTGCAATTAAAAGGGTGTATGAGAAATGGGCTGATTTTATAAATATTTAGAATTAAAAAAATATTTAGAGAAATGAGAAAGAGGGAAGAACGACGCCGTTTGGGAGGGACAGGATGGTGCTGTACTGCACCTGATCTGCTCCCAGCAAATCCACCAACATAGAATTAAAAGCCTACCTTGCATGACGAAGTGAAATACCTCAAAATATTAGAGCATCATATTATTACTCATACAGTAATCCTATGTTACCGCAAGTCTATGTTACCACTTACCATAACCATAATGGACGTAGGAAAATAAAGCAGTAAAGCACAAAATATGGGTTTTCTTGTGTTTTATGTTGAGGGCTTTGTTTTAAGTCTAGGGCCTTCTAAAAATCATTTAACTTTTTGGCCTTGTTTAAAAAAATTTCGGGCTATTCAATCAAATTCTTTAATTGTAATGAAAATCATTAATAGTGAATTATAAAAAAATAATTATATTATAGTGTTTTGCTTTAATTTTGATTAGGCATAAAAATCAAGATTTTTAATTGTAATGCGAATCATTAATAGTGGATTATAAAAATAATAATTATATTATAGCATTTTGCTTTAATTTTGATTAGGCATAAATGAATAATTGTTGATTGAAAAATAATAAAATAACTAAGCATAAATAATTATAGGGGACGGGCTAAGTCTTATTATCTCATCATAAGAAGCATGACAAAAATATTTATTAACCATCACTGTTGTCTTTTATAATAATTTATTAACCATCACTGCCCGAGGAATTACCGTTTGGGCAGATCGTTCCTCTATATCACTTTTTTTATGTTTAAAGATTATTTTATTTTTTGAATTTTTAATACATGCAAGTTTAAATTTTCTGACCCACGTTGTACACATGGTTATTCAAAAGCCTAAATCATGAATATGATAAAATAAAATAAAAAAAAAACATAAAATTAGACAAACAACTTGATGATTTATGTTTCTGGTCCTTTGGAATACATCATAAGCAAACAAATATAAATAATCACGAGTAAATTGCATATGCGGTCCCATAATATATACTCACGAAATTTGTCATTTTTTAAATTAATTTTCATCTCATATGATTTTTCAACGTATTTAATTGAAATTAATATATTTTTTCAACATATCTTATTTCGAAACTAGCCCCCACCCAGAAGCATAGAGCAAAGCATTATCACGTTTGGTTTAAAGGCATTTGTGAGCAACTCGTCGTTCAGTGTATGAAATAGTCACGTTGGTTCCTTCAGGCCTTTTACGACTTCTTTTGCAAAATTTAAATAATAATATATCAAATAATAATATAATGACATAAGATATTACAATGCAAATAGTGACACCTAAACAAGCCAACTTATAAACAACTTGCTAGGAAATATTCAAAGTTACCAGTATGCTCGCTACTCATCTCTTCAACATACAACAAAAAAAAAAAAAATAGATGATATAATTTAAATACAAGCGAGTTGGGAAAAAAAATTTCAGTCTAATTAATAATTTTAATTAAAAACGCACTCATATATGTACATAAAAGTAGGTTCATCCATACGTTTATGACAAAGTTAGTATGAAAATCAAATTTTGTAATTGGTGAAGGTAAGACAAAATTGAGTGGTTAAATGGTTCATTCAGTTCGGATTAAATAAGTCATAGTTTAGGTTCATTATTTAGTGTTTAAGTTCACCGATTTAAGATAATTTTATAGATTTTTCAAATAGAAACTTATTTTATATAAATTTTCCGAATGGATTTCTAATGGAGGAATGATGATTCCTTCTAAAAAAAATTTAATAATTGTTTTGATATGTTGAGAATGGTTGATTTAGAATTCAATTTTTTTCTTCTCGTGCTTTTTCTTTTTATGCTGGCAAACAAAATAAATATGATTCAGCTGCCTTTGCACGTTTTTATCACAAATTGTCATTTTCACTTCACAATGAAATTAACAAAATTAAGAATTAACAACAACCCAACATTTTAAATGGAAACGGAATGATAATTCATCAACCGCGAGCAAAAAAATTAATATCTTAAAGTGTATTTGTTCATAAAATTTTAAGATTGAGGTGATTTTGATTTTTCCTACTTTAAAATTGCTCTAAAACCATGAAATCAGTTGCATAAAACTCAAAATCAAAATTTAATTTAATTTTGCTCTAAAATGGTATTCGTTTTTTAAAGAATTTCACCTCATCTAAAAGTTCGAACTTGTAGAGAGGTGTGTAACTAATTCGTTTATTTAATTTTCCTAACACTCTCCCTCACTTGTGGGCTTAATTCTCTTACTTCATCATGAAATAATTTCATTTCATTTAAAAGTTTGAATTTGTAAAGCGATGTAAAATTAATTCGTTTATTTAATTTTCATAACAGTTTTTTTATCGGACCGAATTGAAGAACCAAAATAAAAAAGTTTTAGTTTTAAAATTCAAAAATCAAACAGTAAATCAAAATTCGATTCGGTTGGATCCCATTTTACTGTCCAGACTGTATATTGCCACACCCCCAGATTTAAGCAATACCCCAAGCGAAAAAAATTGCATTCTCACTTTCCTCTCAAATGGTCAACGCGTTGACTAATAGGCCCATGTACTGACATGGTGTCAGTTGGGCTATATATTAAACGAACCCATTTGATTAAAATTAGTTCCAACCAATATAAGTAATTCTCGGCCCAATTAATTAACACAAAAGAGTGTAGGGCAGATGAGGGTATATATGCTCCACTTTAAAAACTTTTTTATTATTTTAAAATAAATATGTTAATCCAGTACATATATGAATGTATATACCTATAAATATATATTTGATTAGCTGTGCGTACAGTTTTGCACCTAAAATTAAAATTGCTCTGTTTATACAGTGTGATTTGTTTATGAAAAGATTATCCGCAATTTTGTCCAAAAAAATTATAAATAGAGCTATAGTGTTATTCGATTAATAGTAATTTTGACAAAAATTAATATGAGACAAGTATAAATCAACATTCATTCTTTTTAAAATATTAAAATGTTATGCTCAAATTCTATTCCATTTTACCGTGAAATCATTCCATACAAGTGTGCCTCTAAAATTTTATGATGTTCCCAACACATTATCACAATTGGCCTATGCAGATTTAGTCTTTAGGCCATTGTCTTAAGTTTTGGGCCTTGTAAATAAGAATGACTTAGGGTTAATTTTTACCCCTAAATTAATTCACACCATCCTATTAACACAAATATTATCTTTTAATTGGGCCTTAATTTTCGGGCTTCCAATATTTTTAACTTACTTTTGTGTATTTTTTTTACTGCATTTATTTTTCGGCCCTTCATACTTTTGAGTTTTCCTTCAGTTCTTTTTCCTGGCATTAAGTATAAATATAATCTCTACATTTTTGGGCCTTGTTTATAGTTTTGGGTCTTCTCACAGGTAATATTTGTTTTGGGTTTTAAAAATCAAATTTTAGGATTTGTAATTCTAAATCCGATTATATTTTGTGATTTTAATATACAATTTTTTAAAAACATTTTAAAATGCAATTTTAAAAATCATTAATACATCGTCTATAAATATTATATCAAACTTTTCAATATAATCAATTTTATATCCTTATAGATTAATATAATTAAACTTAGTGAGTTTCCGGTGAAACTTGTTGATAATATGAAATTTATATCATTATTCTTACAAACTAATATCACTATACTTATCAACTAAGATCATAGTATTAAATAATTTTCTTTTAAAAGTAGTATTAAATGCTATTGATATTAATTTATAAATGTAATAATATCAATTTTATATTATAAACAAATAACATAAAAAAAATTGCAAATTAAATAAATTATCTATTCATACAATCACACTCAACAACAATATGAAATATAATATCGTTTATTCGTACTCATTGATTTAACAAAAAATTAAATATTCACCATCCTTAAAATCTCACAACCAATACAACTTACCATTTTATTAGAATTTCAGAATATCCTAAATGTCATAAAATTATTTTTTAAAAGTCACAATAAAATAAACACAAACATTGTGTTAGTCATTTTTCTGGATTTTTTTTTATATGTCTTATATGCGTCAGGTGCACCGTTTATTTTATAGTATATTTTAAAAAATAAAATTTATTTTACAAACACATGTTGAACATTTAAGTCTAAATAAATTATATATTTAAAAAATACACTACAAAATGCATCGTGCATATGAAGACATATTTCTTACTTTTCCTATATCTCATCCGTCGTTCAATACTCAAACATATGACATATATAAATCAAGATAAAAAAACTCAAAACTCATATGAGACGGGTTACAAACTAGCACAAATCACATTTACTATTTTTAAAGTGTTAGTGTTATGCCCAAATTATATTTCATGAACCAATTTTATCCAATTCATGATACAATTTATCCAATTGTAAACACTATATAATTCATTAATATGTGTTATATATATCTAAAGTGAATAAATGGCATAGTAGTCGCTTTGGCCGAGTGGTTAAGGCGTGTGCCTGCTAAGTACATGGGGTTTCCCCGCGAGAGTTCGAATCTCTCAGGCGACGTTTTTTATTTATTTTTTAACCGTTGTTTTATTTAAGAAATATTGCCTTAATAATTTTTTTTTTTTTTTTTTGGAAAAGAACAAATGCATTTAATATAAATCTGACCGAAGTCGCATGCAATTCCGACGTCCACGGTCCATTAAAAAAAAATTCTCTAATCTAATATGGAGTAACACTAATAGATTCATACATGAAGTTATTATTATTATACATCATTACTATTTAAAAATTATATTTTTTTAAATTGATTATTTTCATATATAACTCGACCGATTATACACCATTAAAAATTATTACTATTTAAAAATTACGTTATTTTTTTAACATTGATAATTTTCATATATAACAATAATAATTTTTGTGCATAACAGTGATAATAAAAAAATAGAGTTCACGGTGAACTCGTCGGGTCACAAGTTTTTATCTATAACATAACATAACAAAGATACAATGTATATTTTTCTAAAATATTTAAATATGATTTGATGTATATAGACTACATTAACTATTATTTGAATATATACTTTCAGATTTTTATTTTTTAAAGAAGTAGCCCCCCCACCCCCATAACTAGGGGTGGATCGGTCTGACATCTTTTTCGGATTTTTTTCATCTTTTGTATATCGTCTTAAAATTTTGATACTTAAAAAATGCATACCGTTATACCAGACACTTTTCCGTATATCGCCGAAATTTTTTCGATATATCAAAATATTTCGGTGTATACCGAATACCAAAATTTTATATATTTTCATACTGTTATACCAAAAATTTCGATAAAATCGATATTTTTCGGTACGATATACTAATATACCGGTATTTTTGGATATTTTCTCCACCCCTACCCACAACATACATAATTGAGATAAGATATAACTGAATACTCAGAAAGCAAAAAAAATTGACTTCAAAACCTACCTACCAACATTTTAGGTAGAGTTGCCCAAAGGCAACCCGCGGTTCGAACCGAACCGGATAAACCCGGATAAATCGAATCGGTTAAACCGGAACCGGGCAGAATCGGATCGAAACCGGATGAACCGAATCGGGTATTACATCAAACCGCCAGTCGGTTCCGATTCTACTCATACAAAATCGTAACCCACGGTTCTCGGTTCGAACCGTGATTCCGATTTCGAACAGGAAAAAAATGACCTTTGGGCAAAATGACCGTTGGAACCGGCAAAATTTCATGATTCGAACCGTGAACCGACCGGGTTCTCGCCTATTTTTTTTTTTATTCAATGGTTGAGATTGAGTCAAATGTTACCGTTTTTTGATCCAATGGTCGATATTCAATATGAAAGTTACCGTTTTTTTTTTTTTTTTTTGTTTTTATTTTCCCAAACTCTATAAATACCCCCTCATTTGTATTCATTTTCTTGCACCAACTTGATCCAAATTAATCAATTCTTCTTCATCTCTCTCTAATTTCTTCTAACTTTATAAGTTCTTATAGTTCATAGTTATAGTTCATACTTCATATATTATCTATATTGATATATTTTATACATTATAGTATATAGTTTATATTATATACACTTTACTTTACTTTATATTTTATATTACATAAATAAAATGTCAAGAAGAGGAGGATCATCATCTTCTAGAGGAGGAAAAGGAAAGAGTCCGATGATTTTGGAGGAAATAAATATTCCATGGGAGTCTTGAATCCCGATTATCTTGGGATGCCCACTTTTTTCAAATGAAGAATTTCAACAACCTTGTGGTGGTACTCAAGAAAGTACTCATGGTCATGGACATGGTCCTCATGGAAACAAAGAAAATGTGGAGGAGGAGGAGGCCATTCCACCTCAAGGCGGAGAAAGAAGATGTAGAGTTCTTGCATCCGAAATATTCACCATTCACTTCAAAAAAGTGGCAACCGATGAGGTAAATATATTTAAAGTTTATTGTAACTATTGCACTAGTGTTTATCATTTTTGAAAAGGTGGTGGATATGGAACATTTAAAAAAAACTTGTTGGCAAAACATAAAGAAGTCTTGGGAATGACTACATCTCAAAAGCGCAACTACGTGGATTCACGTCTTCGAAATGTGGTGAAGTAAGTAATCCTACTAGTTTATTTAGATATAATGTTAAGGTTGCTAGAAGAGAATAGCTAAACTTATTTGTTCTAAACATCTTCCTTTTCGTTTTGCAAATGATCTTCGTTTTGAAAAATGGGTTACTACGGCTTATAATCATTCGGCCAAAAAAAATTTCACGGTCTTCTATTACTCGTGAAATTGATAAAATGGCTAAAAAATAAGAGATGAAATGACTAGCATGTTTTCTAGATTAACTCAAAAAGTTTCTATATGTTGGGATATTTGGAGTGATCATTTTCAAGAGAATAATTATATGGGCATTACTTGTCATTGGATTGATGATACATGGACAATTCAAAACGCGTTTAATTGCATATAGAGAGTTTGATCTTGAGCATCTGACCGCTAATATTGCTCTAAAAAAATTAAATGCGGTTTTGCAAGAGTACAACATTCTTACAAAAATATTTTCAATTTCATTTGATAATGCAAGTCTTATCTGGTAGTTTAGATGAACTTATTACAATTTGTCAACCATCAATTGGTGGTAAATTTTTTCATGTAAGATGTTTTTTGTCATATTTTAAATTTGTGTGTTCAAGATGGTTTATCTTCTTTAAAAATGCATGTTGCTCTATTAAACATGCACTTGGTTATTTGGTTAGACATCAAAAAGTTTTAAAAAGATGGAAAAGTTTTTTGTGTAGTTAATATGTTGGGATTATCTTTGGAAAGTTTTTTACTTTGTATAATTGAAGATTTTTCGAACTTATTCTTAAAAAATTGTTTATCAACGTCTTTTAAATATTAGAAATGTTATGTATTTTTTTGCATAATTGTTCAATGTGATATTACTTTATTTACATTGTCAATTAATTTAGTGATACTTTTCACGATGATTAAATTTTTAATGCGATCCTACACAATTATCCGGCTATTCATATCCTAGATGGAAATTGCTTTAAACCATCGTGAAAGGTTGAAGTGTAAGGCTCTAGATTGGCTTGTGATCCAAATTAAATATTATATAATGTTATTAGTTCAATAGGAAGTCAAATAAATTTTTATATATTCAAGGTGTTTAAAATTGCTAAAATACTTGATCCTGTTTCTTAATCTTAGATGGAGTTAAATAGGATCAATTTCTATTGGTTATGATGCTTTGACTTATCATGGGTATGAATCACCGAGATTCAATACTTTTTATCTTGGTCAAAAAATTGGTCAAGTTCTGATTGATGTTTTTAGATAATATAAAATTCAATTTGGTCCTACTAAAGGTGATTTGATTTGCCCCTTGGGAGGTTTCATAAGCTTTATCATACCAAATCTTGCAAGTGGAATTAGTTTTTATGGATAATAATGTTGAACCGTTCCTTGACCAAGGATAAAAATATTAATTAATGGAAAGCTATTTAGGTGGCTTTAATTAATTAAATTAGAATAATCTTAAACACGGAAATAATGACCCAGAGCCATATTGAGTATAATATGGGTTAAGATGGATAGTCAATATTAATTATGTAGTGGGATTAATTAATATTTATGGGCTTGAATTATATTGTGGCTCAATATTAGATATTCAAGATCCGTTAGAAGGTCGATCTTAATTCTCCTAAAAGGCCCGCAGGTAGCCCGACAAATAGTCCAATAACTGAAAAAAGGTGATTAAAATAAAATAAATATTGTTGCTTATTTTTCCATGTAAATTTTGAATTTTATAGATAAGTTGGGAGAAAGATTTTCTTTGAATTTTGTTATGGAATGAAGATATGTATTCTTGGAATACAAGATTATCTCATTAAATTCAAGAAATCTCCCACTTTGTCATCTATAATAAGATTTGAAAATTTGGAAATATAATGGGCAAGAAAGATTTTCTTGATTTTCTTGAAAAGATATTATGGAAGATATGTATTTCTTGAAATACAAGAATATCTCATAAATTCAAGAAGATCGAATCTTGGAATCTTACACATCATATTTTAAAAAATTCCATATATTGAGGAGGTGGGATTTTGTGGAATATTTTAATTATGGAAAAAGAATATAGGAGATATATTCAAGATTTCTTGGTGATCAAGAAAAAGTCTTTTCCCATTTTTTTTTCTTTGAAAAATCGACCCACTCCTCTTCTATAAATAGGGGATGATTTTTTTCATTCCCAATCTGAAATTCCATGTCTTTGGAAAAATTAGTAAATCCACAAAGGTGGTGCAATATATTTATTTTTCCTTTTGTTAAATCGTTCACAAGAATCCTTCCACTTGGGATAGTAGAGCGAGGACTAAGGAATACTTGGGAAGTCCTTGCGGTTAGTCTAATCGGCCATCTGGTTGTTATCCCAAGAGAGAATGCGTTCCGTAAACTTCATTAAATTCGCATCGTGGGGTTTTACGTGAATTATTATATGCATGATATGTTGTTGGATTATTATTTGAATTAATATAGGATTAATTCATCTTTGGTAATAATTAAAATTAAATTTGTATTTAAATATTCACCCCGAATAGATCTGTGCAACCTATTTCCCAACATAATAAACTTACTCCTAAAAAGTTTTCACTTGATGTTGCTACTAGATGGAACTCAACTTATAAAATGTTAAGTGCATCTTATGAGTATAGAAATGCATTATGTAATTTTTTTTTTTGCACAAGAACAATGTGGTATTACTTTATTTCCTAGTCAATGGGATTCATGTGCTACTTTATGTGAGATGTTGCAAGTTTTTAATGAAAATTACTACACAATTATCCCAAGACGTATTATCCTACTTCTATTCTTGCTTTAGATCAATGTGTTAGAGTTGCAATTACTCTAGATTGTAGTGATCCAAATAAAATATTATATAATGTTATTAGTTCAATGAAAGTCAAATGGATGAAATTTTTTTATATATTCGATGTGTTTAAAATTGCTAAAATTACTTGATCCTAGAGTAAGAATAGATGTAGTGCAAGAATTAATTTCTATATATTATGATGCTTTATTTCCTATTACAGATGATAACACCCCTTCTCCTATTGTGGTTGTCCAAAAATCTAAACAAGTTCTTATGGATGTTTTTAGATAATATAAAATTCAATTTGGTCCTACTAGTGGTGATTCTACTAGTGTTTGTGGTGCTACTAGTGGGCGTGGTGGTACTCAATCCCTTGGTAAGTGGTCTTTATGGTAAATTTTTCCCGTTTAGATAATTTTTCTAAATAACGATATCAACAACGTCTGACGGCACAATCAAATGTTTTCTTAGAAATTGAAAATTTTCTAAATACACCTTCTTTTGAGTATCAATCGGAGAATTATAAAATTTTGATATTTTAAAGTGGTGGTCGAGGAGATTAGATGCTTATCCGGTGTTGAGTATGATTGCAAAAAGAGGTATATGCATGTCCTGTCTCAACCGTAGGCGTAACGAGCGAGCATTTAGCTTGGGTGGACATATCTTGAATGAAAAGACGTTCAAGATTGACAGTTGAGCACTTGGAAAATCAATGTTTACTTGATGATTGGGTGAAAGCTTAAGATCGAACACAAGATGAAGCTCTTAGCGTGGATTCTAGCGAAGATAGTGTGATCGACGACACAACCAAAACCGAAAATGAAGCTTAAATCTTCTTAAGATTTAAGTATTGAGGTAAGAAACAAGGTAAGAGAACTATGTGGGCTTTGATTCTAATCGGATACGTAGGCAACATAATTTTAAGTTTCTAAATTAGAATTTTCTAAGTTTAAAATTTTAAATTATGCCCAAGCCCTTTTTTTTTTTTATCCTCTTTTCATTATTTGTAATTTTTTTAATTGTAATTATAAGTTGTACACTTGTATTTGTAGCATTAGCAATTTAGTATGTTACTTGTAAGTTGTAACTTTTAAGTTGTAAATTGTAATTTTTGTAATGTATTAAATTATTGTTTAATGTAAATTTTTTGAGTTGTTTGTTATTTGTAATTTTGTATGTTTAATAACATAAGATTTTGCTTCATCTTCTTTAAATTTACTTCAATTTATTTTTTTTATTTGTATTTTGATAAAAAATTTTAAAAAAAAACGGTTCGGAACCGTTGGAACCACAGTTGGAACCGGATGGAACCGAAACCGAATCGCTGAAAAACAATTTTATTTTACATTTCGATTCTGGTTCCAACTTTTTGGAACCGGGAACCGCAGGTTCGGAACCGGAACCGGCGGTTCGAACCGTTTGGGCACCTCTAATTTTAGGTTCTTATATAGTTTTCATATTAGTTTGGTTGGACACTATTCACGCTTCATATTATATATTATTCAATATTTTATGTAATTAAACCTAATTTATAGGTTAAATTAAAAAATTGCTTAATATTAATTAGTAAAAGAAAGGGTGATAATTTTTTTTTATATAATTTAACGTAAAACACATATTTAAGACGAATTAACATTATATGCTTACGAATTTATGCATTTTTAGCTCATTCATATGAGGTGTTGCTACTGAACCTCAAATTATCAAATAAATGATTATCATTTAGTGTGTGTTTGCACTCTCTATTTTAGTAGATGAGAAGTGTTTTTTCAAAGTTTCAAAACTCAATTTTTTTAAATTTTAAGCGTTTTTCACTATTTAATAGTGTTCTAAAACAGGCTCATTTTTTAATTAACAAGCAAATTAAAAGGGAAAGAAAAAGCACATATGGTTGTTGTGAATATTAATTATCTGCAAATAGACATTAAGAAAATTAGTGACAGTCAAACACGTACTAACAACTCTGCAAGAACCATATGAATTCACATTAATAGGAAATTAATTAGATGGACATTCTTAATTGATGCAAATAATTTAACAATAATTAACATATTATTTTTACTTGTAAGATGTATCTACTTTTTGAGATTAGTTGGAACGAACACCTCATAATTTATTATCTATTTGCATGGCTTAGTCATACAAACATATATTTTGACAAGTGGAATTGATTCTCAATCTCATTAGTTAATTTATTATAATATTGAGTTTTGGCCCTTTTCGGGATTTACATGTCTATAGTATCTTTTGCTAATATGCAGGCCTTGAGATCCAATTAATTAAATTAATTACTTGATTTTGACAAGTACAATGTCAAAATTTAGCTATAACATGAATTTAAGTATGAGTAAAAGTAAATTTATGTTCGGGATAATCAATTTAATGATTTTTAACTTGGATCGATCGTTTTAATTAGACTCGTTTAGAGGTTTATTCAATTAACCAGACTAAAATTGGCCACAAATCAATTATAAAGTGCAGAAATAATATGAAAAAGATGCTACCATTATCAAGAATTTCATTATAATTTACCAAGACAAATTAATTCTAAACCGCAATTATCATATTCCGTTAATTAAGGGAAACATTATCATATGTACTTTCATTAATTTACGTGGATTTTAAATGTGGAAGTTTTCGTGTCCAAAGTCCAAACATACATATGGCGTGGTATTTGGCTGGTTCCATAATTTACAAAAATATCCATTTCATTGAGATCTAACGAAAAAAATTTATATAGGAAGCAATTATATCTCCTTTTTTTAATTTGGGTCACGTACGTTATATGATCAGTTATTTTTTCTTCTCCAAAAAAAAAATATATTACATAAAAGTCAGCTTAATGAAACCGATGATTAATCTTATTTTATTTTGTGTTTAATTACTTTAAAATTTACATGTACACAATCATATCATATACGTAGATATATATAGACGGATAAACATTGGTCAATGGTCAATCTTTATTGATTTTTTTTTTAAAAATACATTAAAACTTCATGTCAATTACGATAGCTAATAATTTTGAAACTCAAACTCCATATAAAAATCGATAGTTTAATAATTTATTTATTAATATGAGTTGGGTTCTTGTGAAACTTGTACACCGTAAAAATAGTTCAATATTTATAGACCCGACCTTTTAATTATCACGACTAATACATTTTTGTGATGTAAGTCATATCCTTTATTTATCACTACTAATACCTCTGATGTCATATAAGTCATACCTTTAAAATTAAGTGCAATAAGTCAAAAATCATTCAATTATCATAATTAATAACTTTTTAATAATATAAGTTATAACCCTTAACCACTTTCATAGAATTCTTGTTTGAAACTTGTTCATTTTATATTTTGTCATAAATTTTACGTACTATTCTATCCATCTCATGTACTCATAGCCTAGCTCAAAAGTTTATTATCACAAACTCTCATGTAAAAGTTTTTATAATATGACATTGATATCAATTATTCTTATAAATTAATACTCACAACATTTAATGCTATAATTTTAGTTTAAAGTAGGTCTAACGTGTATAAGGTGAAGTGCATTTGAAACGTGCAACTTGATTTACTGGAACGCTCACGTTCAACTTATTTTACACTGAACATGTTGAATGTTTCAGTGTAACCAAGTCGCACGTTTAAAAATACACTTAAGTTGCATGGTGCACCTAGTGTATACATTATTTTGCCATTATTTTATAAATATAATGGTATAAATTGATAAATATAATGATATAAGTTTTATACTGTGAACAATCAGTTAATCATAGAAGACTTAGTGATGAGGATGTGGATGAAGATAGGATTTGGATCTTCTGATGTACTTTACGGTGTATTTCTCACTGTGTACTGTTAGATCACACACACGCACAGGAGTGTGTGATCTAACAGTACACAGTGAGAAATGCACCGAACTGTAGAGGATTCAAATCCATAAAAATATGGATGAAAATATTGAAAGATAATATTATTTATATATTGCTATAATTAGATTAGTTTAGATGTTCAATTTGATTTTATTATATTTTTGAATTATATTTCTTGTTATCTAAGTTATTTTATACTATAAATAGACAAGTTATGTCTTGTAATTAGGGGTTTGAATTTGATTAATGAATCCAATTTGTAGACTCTCGCTGACCAAATGACTTACTATTCATCTTTGCTAATCGATTACAAATATATGATCAACCATGTATCACAGTTGAGAAAAAAATCATAAATGGTCATGTAACTTTGTCCGAATCTAAAAATGGTTATGTAAGTTTTTATTTTATCAATTTTGATCATTTTGGTTTTAATTTTAGTCTTTTTCACTGAATAATTTAAAATTTAATCGAAAAATTGACCTAACTTTTTATTCTGGTCACGTCAACGGTCGCCACCACTTTCATTTGAACTGTCTTTAATCAAGGAAGAAAAGCCCTCAATTAATTTCATGTTTTGATTGCACCTCCACCGTGAATCGCAACTTTAAAATCACGAATTTCATTCATTATGGTGGCTAATTTCGAGTGATTTACATTGAAGCGAGAGTCGAAACCTATACTATTCTCTTCCTTTCATTGAACCCGTCATTTAAATATTTTTTTCGCATTATTTTTTATGCTACATCATAATTCCAGCCATTTTCCGACCAAAATTTTCAATTTTCCGGCGAAAAAGACTAGAATTAAAATTAAAATGACCAAAATTGATAAAATAAAAACTTACAGGACCATTTGTGGATTTGAGCAAAATTACATAACCATTTAGTGATATTTTCTCTATCATAGTATATGAGATTAATTTCTACAAGTACTAAGGTTATAAGTAAATACTCACATAATCCCCATATAATTCTTCAATTAATTATCTATTTAAATTAGAAAATCATCTCAATATTAATTGTAAATTTGTAATGTTATTCTCAATCACTTATTATTATTATTATTATTATTATTATTATTATTATTTTTATTTATTTATTATTTAATTCGAAAGAGTATATACATATATATATAAATATATATATATACCTCCTCAAATTAAAGATAATACTCCACCTTTTCTCTATCTTCAATAAAATCTCCTCAATTTTCAACCCCTAATCTCTACGACACAAAATTTCAACCCTCATTGAATTCTCACCTACATTATTTTGTTTTTACACGAATATTCAATTAATACTCACAATATATTCATTATATTTTAAAAAAATAAAAACCCTACAATCTATATATGATCTCCACACATATATAAGTATGAGGTGTCCCATACCACTCCTAACAACATAGTCAACTACACAAAAATGTCCTCGGAAACCGAGCCTTTAAACAACCAAAAACCGACTAGCCACCGCACCGCCACCGCTTCCCGGTGGACGCTCCGCCGCGGACGCCAGAGGCTGCCCACCGTCCGCCTCGGCAACAAAAAGCGCCGCCGTGGATTCCTCCTTATAAGGCTTTGCAAAAAGGCCAAGCTGAGGTGGCTAAAGCTAAAATATTTATCCATTCTCAAAAAGTTAAAGAAACATTACGATTCATTAGTGAAGGAGATGGCTGAGAGCAGGGGGGCAATTGAGTCATTTCAACAGAGGATGATCCTAGAAGCCTCTTTCGCCGTTCCTGTTATGGGCCTTACATTTGCTGGCCGTCCGATGTAAATTAGCCGGGTATTTTTTTTTAATCATCATTTTGATGAATTGTGTTTTAGTTTAGTATCTTGTATAAAGGCAAAAGAAATGCATGAATAATCATTTCTTTTTCGTAAATGTGATGTTGAAGGATTGAAGTAGAGTTAATTTAATGAAATTGGGAATATAAATTATAATTTTTAAAAAAATATTGATACGTATCGGCATACTGCAACAAGATTTTACATTCAATGTAAATTTGTTCTCAATTAATAATTTCTTAATTTAAGTTTTAATGCATATCTTTTATTTTCAATTTTAGTTATGAAAAATTAGGTCACGGTTTCAATTATTGATTATATAATATATATAATTACTAAAAGTTCTTTCTAAGCATTTTTTTCAATTAAGATTTGAATATAATAATATGGAGTACATATTGGTGGAGCTGTGCATGCACAAATAAGCTGATAATTGATGAAGGAATCAAAAAGGTCAAACTTTGCCTAATTAAACGTGCGTGTGAGTTGCAACTTGCAAGGAAAAAAGGAAAAAGGGTGTGTTGCAAGTTACAAGGAAAAAGGGTGTGTGTGTTATTTTTTAGCTTCAAAAAAGAGAGAACAGCTATTGTGCTATTGTGCACATGGATGAATGGAATGGAGTATGTTTTACTTGCAAGTTTTGAATAATTGAAGGATTTATGTTGCAGAGATTTTATTAAAGTGGTGTCAATTATATTAGTACTATCGATATTATATATTGATTGACGTGGAGATTACTTAAAATGCGTCTAAAATTTGAGAATACATAGGTGTCGACGTGTCTTGAATATAATTTTCAAGATTCGTTATATAAATAATAAATGAGAAGATAACATGCAGATGATGTTGTGCACAATTTTCCACAGATAATTATTAAATAATTAAACAGAAGCAATAATATATAAATAATTGAGAAGATAACATGCAAATGTACCCATTTTACCCCAATTATTATTTAAATGGAATGAAAATTTGCTGATAAAATAAAAATAAAATAGTGATAAAGTATTTTTAAATAATAATAATAATATTTATAAATAACATTGATATAATTTGTGTATGAAGTGATATTAACACGCATACGTAATATTAATATTGAAAAATAAAGTTCATCTTAAATTCAGGATTCACAAGTTTTTATCATTAAGTAAATACTAAATAGGAGTATAATTAAAGATGAAAATTAAATTAATGAAAAGTTTTCCGAATAAAACCGTAACGTGAAATATAAAATTGAAATGAGGGTTAGAGATGTTAGGTTGTTTAATTTAGCCTTGTTATGCAAATGGATGTGGAGATGGGTTTCAGGGGAGAAGGCATTGTGGGTCAAAGTCATTGAGTCTAGGTATGGATCATTAGCTAGAGTGTTAAGTGTAAGTGACGAGTCTAGGTCGTGGTCATTATGGTGGAAGGATCTGTATAATCAGTGGTGGAGTCGGGTTGGGGAGTTATTTCGAGAAAATTTGTCTTTCTCGTTGGGGAATGGGAGTCGGGTTTTGTTTTGGTCGGATCCTTGGGTTGAGAGTCAGATGATCTTGAAAGAGGGTTTTCCTAGATTATATGAGTTGTCAAGTCTGAAGCATGAGTATGTTCGGGAGTTTTTTTCTGTGTCAGGAGTACGTGGTTGTTTAGGTGGGAGGGCTTTTTTAATATGAATGAGATTCATGATTTTCTTGTGTTTTTGTCCTTTTGGAGTATCAAATGCAGACACAATATATGGGTGGAGGTGGAAGATTCATGGAAGTGGAAGAATGCTCGGGATGGTGTTTTTTCAACAAAGGGAATGTATGACATTATCTTGTCTGCCTCGTCCGATGCCCCCTGTGTTGCAGTTCCCGTGATAGTCTTTGTGGTGGAAGGCGATTCCGAAGAAGGTTCTGCTTTTGCCTGGAAAGCGGTCCGTGAAAGAATTCCGACTAAAGACAACCTCTTGAAACGTGGTATTAGTGATGGTGTTAGTGCAGGAGTGTGCCCGAAGTGCCTGACTGCATTCGAATCTCCTAAGCACCTCCTTATCTCGTGCCCATTGTCTCTTTTGATCTGGGAGGCGATTACGTGTTGGCTCGGACGTTCGATCATCTCTGCTGCAAATATTGGTGTGCATTTTCTGGAATTTGTTTTTTCCAAACTAATCATAGTGAGAAGAAAAGTTTTGAATGTCGTATGACAAAGCACCATTTGGAAAATTTGGAATGAACGTAATAGCTTGATTTTCAAAGATAGTGCTTATACCTTGGAAGAGCTTATCGATGACATAAAGTTTAGTTCGTGAAAGTGGATTAGATCACATTATCCAATTTATTTCGATTTTCCGTTTCATAGTTGGGTGTGCCAACCTCTAGAGTGTTTACGTGCTAACTTGTAACTTGCGACTCGATTGTATATCTGTATGAGTTTCTGAGTACCTCTTGCACTCGTTTAATATATTTCATCTTTACTTTTTTTTTTAAATATATATAATTTTTTTTTAAAAACCAAATATATATAAAATTGAAATAAGGTAGGATCGAATGCCTCAAATGAACTTTGTCTTTTTTGCAAAGTCCATAACGACAAAACAATAGATTGATTATAAAGTAGTACGATTAATATATTTTTTTCCTTGAACTTTTCTTCAATTAATATATGCATGAAAAATAATTAATCTATAACGAACATACGTACATTATTTAAATAAGTCATGCTAAAATGATTAAAATAAGTGTGCTATCATCAGTGCTTTCGTCACTTTTTTATTTTTCTAGTTATCGCGTTCCTACTTTGTTATATTTGAAGATATCATTGTCACATGACGTAACTCCGACAAAGATAAATAAATAAAACAAAAGTATAATTAAATGGAAAAAAGTCCAAACATTTAATCTTAATGAGCCCATTCCCAATATGAAATCTTAATAGATGCAGCCCAACACTAAATCTTACTGGGCCTATCCCTACTATCTGATCCATGGGACTCAAATCTTACTGTCACAACACCAATGGTGTAAAAAGTAAAGTGTGAACTGAATGACGATATCTCGTGTCATAGCAATTTTTAATAAGTTAGCCAGTTTTTTTTTTTTTAATTCTTTAAAACAACATCAACAAATATTTTGCCAATAGCCATGATTACTTAGAAAAAGTCGTAGTCAATATTTCATTAAATATAAAATTGTAAGTGACGCGAATATATTATAACTTTCATATATGTTAATTAGGTTTACTGACTATGGCCAGACTTTTTGAAGTTCATAAAAAAAAATTACTATAGCTTTAACTATTTATGTTATCTATACATATATAGTTAGAAAAATGTCTTTAAATTATATATAGTTAATAAAATATCTTTAAATTATTAGGGGATAATTGCCGAATAATCATTTTTGAAAAAGGAATTAATACATGACTTGAGATATAGGATGAAGTTGAAGATGACAGCTAGAAATGAAAGCATTTCTCGTATTTAAAACTCTTAAATTCTTTTACCCTTCAAAAAAAAAAAAACTCTTAAATTTTTTGGATGTTGTTCGAGAAAATAATATCTGAAATTTTGGATGTAATATGAAAAATTAATTACGAGTTTCAAATAAATTAAAATTTCAAGAGGAAATAAACCATTATAAAGTCGCATCATACTAACCTATCATAGTATCATAGATTTATTTATATATCCCCTTTTTCGCTACATGATCCTAAATAGCCTACTAATTAAATTCATTTGGCTCACTTAAGGGAAAATTAATTGGTCAAGCTGTTGGTAAATGGGAACAGAAAAATGCAGCAATATTTTTGTACAATTACAAATATCTATATTTAGTTTTGAAATAGTGAAACATTCCTAATATTTTGGCTGTTTTGTTGATTTCATGGACGGAGCTATTCTTATAGCCACATATTTAAGACATTGCGGCACATGGCCAACATTTTTTTAGGGAAACGAAATAAATCAGAGAACATTATATTTCATTAATAAGACTATGATTCACAAATCATGAGTTTGTGTTTAATATTATTAGTATTATTTTATTTTATTAGAGATATTACGAAAATTAATTAATGGTTATGAGTTTGTAGGTTGTACACGTTTGCATTAAAACACAACAAACAGACGACAGACGTAATTAAGTACTAATAGATTTTTGGAACGCCTATCGATTTATTTAAAAAAATAAAGTTTTTTCTAGATCATTACCTTTAGTTTTTAAATTGATCTCGATTTTTTTATTTTTTTATTTTAGTCCTGTAAATTATCAAAAAATTTGAAACTGATCCTTTGACCTGTTGTAGCAGGTCACCAAATAGTTAACCCCTGATTATGTAATCATTTTATTTTTTATTTAATTTTTAAATGCCTACCTTGAATTTTTTAATTCTAATAATTTTGAGTCGAGATTTTTTTTACGTATTTTTTAAGGAGGAGTAGTGATTTTCTGCGTATTTTGGTTTATTTTTTGATTTTTCAGTTAGTTTAAACTCAGTAAACCAACCAGATTCACTTTGTCTTTTAATATACAAATTATTTTTAAACTCGACCCGAAACCCAACCAAAATTATTAGGATTAAAAAAGTTCAAGTGACGCTTTAAAATTAAAGGAAAAAATAAAATAATTACACATGTGCGCGGTTACCTACTTGGTAACCTGCTGCAGCAGGTCAAATGATCAATTTCTAAAATTTTGGAAATTTATATGATCAAAATAAAAAATAAAAAAGTTAAAACAATCAGCACCAATTTCAAAACGATGCAAAATTATTGAACTTAAAAAAAACTTAATCCACTATTAAAAAAATAAATTAGTTATTAATTATTGATGTGATGCTAGAAGTAATTCATATCCATTTAAAAACTTATAAAATTTAAATTAAAGCACCATGCGTGACACCTTGCAATTCATTTTATTTCGTCTTGATTCATATATCATATTTTTGAGATTATAATTATTTTTTTTAAATGATTAAAAATCACAATGTACCAAATAGAGTCTTAACGTTGAGGATTAATAATAATTTATTAAGTTGAGGAGTAGTACTTAAAATATATCATGTATAACCAATAAAATTTTGACTCGAAACCAAGTTCACATGAACTATCTTGTTAAAAGAAAAATTTTAAAAAAAATTGTGATATACACATTATTATTGTTATGTATATATATTCTTATTGTTTAAAAAATTAAGCATTTTTTAAAATAATACAATGCATATAAATAATAGTGATAGCATGTATATTTGAAAAGAAAAAAAAGTGCACATGAACTTGAATTCAAGGATATTTTTGCCTACAAAAACTCTTTTGTGAAACTTGATAATACTATAAAATTGATATCATTATTTTTATAAATTAATATTTTTAGTATTTAATGTTATGATCTCAATTAATAAATATAATATTATTAGTTAATAAGTATTATGATATTAATTTAAAAGTATCGTGATATAAATTTCATATAATGAACAAATTTTTATTGAAGCCCTGCTCTTTTGTCAAACTTTATTCCAGCTCAATTTTGTCAAATGACAAACAAGACTTCTGTATCATTATCTTTTCTTGCATAATATATATATTAACATGGTCTAACGTTCAAAGTTTGATAAGATTAAACTATTTGTAGAAAGATGACATTATATGTGTATATACTCATTTTCATATCATTTCAGACTAATAAATCATATTTCAGCATAACTTAGTAAGCAATCAAGACAAATTCGCACCAAGGTTTTTGAAACGTAAATAATAATATATGTTTGTTGAAGTGATTCGTTTTCTTCTACTCATGTTCAAATATACAAATTTTCTTTTACCAAAAACTATTTTAATTTTATTCGCATATTTTCATCATATAAATTAAATCGACTTTTATACTTATATATTGTGATTGGTTTATGCGAGATTCCTTACCTGTTTAATACATCAAATAATTAAAAAGATACTAAAGTGTTGCTCCATGAAAGAATATAAACTAACACAGTGAACAAATTTAATCTATACATAAACTTTATCATCGTGATATATAAAAATTATCAGTGTTATGCATACAGAATTTCACCCTTTAAAAATATAAAATACTTTTTAAATAGTGAGAATTTTCATGCATAACAATAATGATTTTTATTTTTATGCACAACAATGATAGTTTTACACATAATAGTGATATTAAAATAATTAAGTTCTCTGTAAACTCAGATTCAAACAAGTTTTCGTCAAGAACATGTATCATCCTAATTAATTTTCTAATAACACAGCATACAAATAACCCCAACAAGTTGACACACTTAATAGATGCTTATAGTTGACAAATTGACTTTACTAATTCTTCTTCATTCATTCCAATACCTTTTATATAACAAAGAGTATTAAAAAGAACAATCATGGATTTCGCAGATTTTGAACTGTTTAATTTAAAAAATTAGTGTTTTAGATTTTTAAGTGGGACTTAAATACCCGCTGATCAATTATTACTATGTGGAGAGTATTAAAGCATAATTAATCATGGATTTATTTCTCAAAATTTGAACTAGGGTTGACAATTGTGTTTTGACTTTCGGGTATGAACTCTGAAAAATAATAAAAAAACAATTTATTTATGTATTCTCATTAATGGAAAATGAAGAAAAAGAGGGTCAATTTAATTTCAAATGTCAAAACAAATGCTTGGGTTGACACAAAAATACATTCATGGTTTATATATATTTTATTTATATGCTCCAATATCTCAATAAAACAGGCACCCCGTTCATTTTTCTTTGTTAAAGAACAAAGCATTATTAATTTTACCCCCCCTTCTAGTTTGGAGGTCTTAATTTATAATATATGAATAGGGAGAAATTTTGTCTCAATTTCTCTATCTTTGTATTTTAGTCATAATTTTCATTTACTTATAATTGAAATTAGCCCCATAAATTCATGAATCATATAATATATTAATGCGATTTATTTCATACATAAGACAGTTTCATATAAAATTTTGTCATAGTTATATTACAAGGTATTTAAATTCTAAAAAGTACTTTTAAAAAAATCTTAATACAATAAAAAAATATTTTCAATATATATTAGGTATATAATATAAGAGGGTTGATTCCACAATTCTCAACTAATTCAAACTTTCTCCATTAAAATATTTCAAACAAGAACAAGAAGAAAAAAAAAATCGATTTGACCCGAATTAATTAGGTACTAAATATGAGCCGCACGCAATCGCAGTTGGAAAAAGTAGAGACTCTGTTTAATCCAATCGCTGAATCACGCTTTTTATTCTTTAAGCTGCCATACTGTTGGCCATGGTCAAACCTGTTCCACTCTTAATTTTCTTTTCCTATTTTTTTTCTTCTCAAAATGATAGTCCAACACGACTTTTATTTCTTGTTCATTTGGTAAATGGGAAATTAATTAAAAAGAGGAAATCCCTTCCATGCCCTTAGCTTTTTTCTGAATTGGCAATTGTATCCACTCCATTATATTTTCTTGATAATTGGAACTTTTTTGTCATATAATTTTGAAGTTGTTAATTGCAGTTTGAATTTGTACATGTTTAGGCAGTGCTAGTTGTAGTAGTAAAGTGTTCAGAAACTGTCCGATCATGCATCTATGTATACCGTGCACTCGTAATTTATTTTAGAATCATATAATTTGTTATATTGAGATATGTAATTGTTGAGATATTTTAGTTTTGATGAATTATGCCAAAACATTATCAACTTGTGTTTTTGAAGTTAATCTACAGATAACAAGTTGAGGGGGAATGAGAGAACAAATTGAGGGGGAACTCACGGAATCAGACGTAGATGATCGAGATCAGACGAGACTGATCGAGATCAGATGAGTAAGATGAGTTCCGGAGTTAACTGATGAGCTGAGCAAAATCAGAAGAGAAGAAAAGCTAAAGTCACCGATCGTAAGATCGATGACCAAATGACCCGATCGATAACTGAATGCACCCGACGGATGATCGTAAGAACGCACGAGCTAATATGGTGATCGTAAGAGCGCATAAGCCGATCGTGAAAGAAATCGACCGTAAGATCGGGCGAAGGTTGCGGTCGTAAGAGGAGCATATGAGATCGATAGAGATCGACGTGATCGAGATCGATATGAAGATGAGCAGATGATCAAGATCGACGCGATTGAGATCGATAAAAGTAAACCGATATGCTAACCTAATATGCTAACCGATGTACTAATCGATGCGTATAAACCGATATAGTCGACTGATGCTATAATCGATCCGATCATTATGAGCCGATCAGATCAAAGAGAAGAAATCGACATCGAAAACTAGAAATCGCATACCAGATCGAAAAGAAGTCATCGTAAGAGAAGTCATCTCAAGTCATATTCACCGAGAATCGTAACACCGCCGATGACCGCTAGCCTTTTAGTGCTTAGTGACCGAGGGTCGATGTCTGGATTCAAGAGCCGAACTCAAGAGGGCCCGAGTGTCAAGATGCCCGACGTATAAGGTCCGGCCAAGAGAAGTCCGCCAATCAAGAATCCTCGAAACCAAGGAAGCCCGAAGTTTGAAGAAGCCGAGGATCGCATAATCTCAAGAATATAGTCAAAGTAGATTCAAATTGACGCGACCAATGAGAGGAAGACAACCGTACCGAAAAGCCGCAAAAAGCTACAAGATAGTATGGATTTGAATGTGACCCTTCCAACGGCAACATTCAAATCCACACTATAAATACAAGTTCTTCCCTCATTATCGTGTGGAAAAATGCGGAAACATCCATCAAGCCAAATCATCAAGCATTCCCACCCTGTAACACAGAGCAAGAAATACACGCATATATTCAAGAGTGTTCTAGAACCCAATCTAAGCAACCCACGATGTATCCTAAGCTTAGAGAGATTTTCCCAACCTTAGCATTGAGGCTAAACAAATGTAAGGAAAAATCTCAACCTAGTTGAAACCAAACAAACCTTACCCAAATCGGCCTAAGTTTGTAGGTGAGTGTGAACTCGGTAAACATCTAGCAATCCCGAAAGGGGAGGTAGGCAATCCCGAGTGAGGGTGATAAGTCCCGGCTGGAGTGTGAACTCCCAAACATCTCAGAGGTAATCCCGTGGAGGGTGATAAGTCCCGAGGCGAACCCGAGAGGGTGATAAGTCCAGTTGGAAGGAATTTCCCTAGGAACAGGGAGAGTGGATGTAGGAGCTTGAGTCTTCGAACCACTATACTTTGTTGTGTTCTTTATTGCTTTATGTTCTTATATTGTCATATGCATTTGATTATAAGCAAAACACAACACATGAGCTCAAAACGCAAAAATCTGTAATCACTCTGCCCTCTCCCCTGTTTTATATGCATTGCTTTGAAAATGTTTGCTTCCGCACGCGCAAAATGGGTTTTTCACCGGGACCTACAATTGGTATCAGAGCGGGTAGTTCAAAAGGTCACCAGTTTTCAGAGTGACCACCTGAACTTATCTTTTTAAAATAAAAACCCGATCTCTGTAAATGTATATATTTTAAATGTTTTGGCGTCAGTATCAAAAAGGAGGAAATTGTTGGGATATTTTAGTTTTGATGAATTATGCCAAAACATTATCAACTTGTGTTTTTGAAGCTAATCTACAGATAACAAGTTGAGGGGGAATGAGAGAACAAATTGAGGGGGAACTCACTTTAATCGACGTAGATGATCGAGATCGACGAGGTCGAGATTTAGACCGATCGAGATCAGATGAGTAAGATGAGTTCCGGAGTTAACTGATGAGCTGAGTAAAATCAGAAGAGAAGAAAAGCTAAGCCAGCTGATCAGATGACCAAATGACCTGATCAGATAACCAGAACAGACCTGATCAGATGATCAGAAGAACAGACGAGCTAATATGGTGACCGTAAGAGCGCATAAGTCGATCATAAAGAAAACCGACCGTAAGATCGGAAGAGAAGGTTGCGGATCGTAAGAGGAGAGCGATGAGATCGACGAGATCGACGTGATCGAGATCAGATATGAAGATGAGCAGATGATCAAGATCAGACGTGATTGAGATCAGATGTGCTAAATGTTGGGGAATGAGTTGCACAGATCTATTCGGGGTGAATATTTAAATACAAATTTAATTTATTAATTATTACTAGCATGAATTAATCCTATATTAATTCAAATAACAATTGCAACAACAAATCATGCATATAAAAAGCCACGAAAACCTACGACGCGAATCTACGGGTTTACGTGAACGAACGTATCCTCGGGATGGCAAAGGCTTTGGGTTTGACGGACTAACCAAAAGGACTTCCCAAGTATTCCTTTAGCCCTTGCTCGACAATCCGGTGGAAGGATACTCACAACAATTAACAAAAGGAAAAAATAAACTTTGTTGCACCACTTATGTGGATTTGCTAATATTTCCAGCACATGGAATTGTACTTGGGAATGAACTAATCATCCCCTATTTATAGGAGGGAGGGTGAACCAAATTTGTGTGATTTTTCAATGTGGGAAAAGACTTTTCTTGGTCACCAAGAAATCTTGAATATATCCCATATATTCTTTTTCCCATAATTAAAATATTCCACAAAATTCCACCTCCTCTATTATGGAGTAATTTTCGAAAATTTTGGCTCAAGATTACAAGATTTGGATCTTCTTGAATTTATGAGATATTCTTGTATTTCAAGAAATACATATCTTCCATAATATTTTTTCAAGAAAATCAAGAAAATCTTTCTTGACCATAATATTCAAAAATTTCGAAATATTCATATAGATAATCAAGTGGGAGATTTCTTGAATTTAATGAGATAATCTTGTATTCCAAGAATACATATCTTCATTCCATAACAAAATTCAAAGAAAATCTTTCTCCCTCTTTTATCCATAAATTTCAAAAATAGAGGAAATATTAAGAACAATATTTATTTTATTTTAATCACCTTTTTCGCTTATTGACTATATGTTGGGCTACCTGCGGGCCTTTAGGAGAATTAAGATTGATCTTCTAATGGATCTTGAATATCTAATATTGAGCCACAATATAATTCAAGCCCATAAATATTAATTAATCCCACTACATAATTAATATTGACTATCCATCTTAACCCATATTACAAATCGAATATGGCTCCCTTCATTATTTCCCGTGTTTAAGATTATCTAGCCCATTAATTAATTCAAGCCACCGAAATAGCTTTCCGCTAATTAATATCTTTTGTCCTTGGTCGAGAACGGTTCAACATTATTATCCATACCTAAAACTAATTCCACTTGCAAGATTTGGTATGATAAAACTTATGAACCTCCCAAAGGGCAAATCAAGCAAGCGCATTTGCACACGATTCTTCAGATAAATCTTAGCAATCACATGTGACCAATAATATTGCCCAAGATAAAAAGTATTGAATCTCTCTCGATTCGCTACCCATGATAAGTCAAAGCAATAGTTACCAATCCCACGTGATCCTATTTAAGGGATTTAAGGTTAAGAAACAACGAACCATCGAGGTCTAATTCTTCCTTGTTCGGGCCTCAAGAATTTATCCTCCTCAGGGTCCTATTCAACAAGATCACCATGCACTAGTGTAATCTCTTGGTCAAGACAAACCAATCGAGCCTTACACCTCAACCTTTCGCGATGGTTGTTCATTTCCATCTAGGTCGTGAATGGGCGTACTTATAGTTACAAGGACCGTTAATTTAATCTTCCGTGATCGGGTATCACTAAATTAACTACAAAGTAACACGCATTTAATTATTGAACAATTATGCAAAGAAATATATATAACATTCAATCATATTTAAAACATTAGTGATAAACAATTTATTTCAAGAAAATAAGTCCGAAAATTCAGTTTCAATTATACAAAGTAAAAGCATACTTTTCAAAGATAATCCCAACAATCTCCCACTTATACTCAAAGTCTCGCTTTTAAGTATACTACAACACGCTCCTCGAGTAGTCCGTGACATATAATGTCACCTACACTAACCTAATAATTTCTCCCATTTATACTCAAAGCAGATTAGCAACGGTCTTGACACCCATTCCACTCACATGTCTCTCGAATGTATTCGGAGGCGCGACGCTTTGTGAATGGATCTCGCTAGTCCGCCCTCGACGCCATCTTTGCCACATCTATATCTCCTCTTTAACGATTTCTCGTATAAGATGTTTTTCCTTTAACGTGTTTGTTTGACTCGTGGACTCTTGGTTCTCTTTGAATTTGCAATAACCCTTAGCGATGTTGCTAGACAAATTCGTAACACCATCCAAGTCCACTAAGAAGTCTCTAGAACCCAATCAGCTCTTTTCACCGCTTCACAAGCAATTACTTACCCGACTTCCATGGTTGAGTCAAGGATGCATGCTCACACTCGCCCATTTGATGGCTACACTTCCCAAATGGAAACACACTAATCGAGGCATATAATCTCCGAATCTAAATCGATTGGAAATCCAAGTCCATATAGTTGATGGGGATTGAGTATCTCGATCGATAAATCAACATTCTATCCCGAGTTCTTTTTCGTGATACTTCGCATGTTTTAATCGGTCAGTCGAATTCGCTTCCTCTGGTTACTCTCGATATCTTGCTACCATGCCTACGGTGAAAGCGGATATCCGGTCTCGCGGCAAAGATTGCATACATAAGGTTTCCGACAAACCGGCACAAGGAATGCCTTTCATGTCATCTATCTCCTTTTGCGCCTTAGGGACATTTTTCTCGATAGATGGATTCCAAGCCCGAAAGGTACGAATCCTTTCTTGAATCTTGCATGTCAATCGCTTCAAAACCAAAGGTTCATGTATGAAACTTGTGATAACCCGACCATCCTTTTCTTGTGATCTTGATCCCAAGGACGTGTCCGGCTTCCCTAAGTCTTTCATATCAAACTGTTTTGAAAGCCATGCCCTTACGTCTGATCAAACCTTCACATCGTTCCCGATGATCACAATGTCATCTACGTATAGTACTAAGAATACCAATGCAGTTCCGACACGCTTTTTATACACACAACTTTCAAACTCATTTTGATCAAACCCATAAGACTTTACAACATGATCAAAACTTTGGTTCCAAGCTCTGGATGCCTGTTTGAGTCCGCAAATGGACCTCTTGAGCTTACAAACTAGGTGTTCTTGGCCTGTTTCAATGAAACCTTGGTGTTGTTGCACATAGATCTCTTTATCAAGACTTCCGTTAAGGAAAGCTGTCTTGACATCTATTTGCCAGATTTCAAGGTTGAAGTGCGCAGCAATCGATAAGAGAATACAGATGGACTTAAGCATGGCTACGGGCGAAAAAATTTCCTCATAATCGATCCCTTTCTTTCTGAGTATAACCTTTCGCCATTAGTCTTGCTTTAAAGGTTTCAACCTTCCCGTCCGATCCTCTTTTCCTCTTATATACCCACTTGCATCTAATGGGTTTGACCCCATTAAGTGGTTCGACTAGCTCCCACACTCTATTATGAAATATAGAACCCACTTCGCTTTCATTGCCTGTTTGCCAAGAATCAGATCCTTATCTTGGAGTGCCTCATCATATGTCCATGGGCTCGATTCCTCGAATCAAGTCCGAGGACTCTCCTATTCCCATGAATCTCTCGGGTGTCTAACAACCCTCCCACTATAACGAGGTCTGCCAGAAAGCGATCGTTTGGTATATCATCTGCACACGATTGGCATTGAGGTTTGCCTTCTAAGCTCATTTAAGGTAATCTCACTGGGTTTTCTTTGTTCTATAGTTTTTCTTCCAAAATCTAAAGTGGGTGCGGATGTCCACCTTTTGATCTTCGAACTATAGAACATTCACCCTTTTGTTCCTCGTATCCTACAAAACAGCCTTTAATTCGATCGAGGATCCAATTCTATCGGTTTCCTTGTCCAACAAGTAGGTAGGACCCCAAAGTTCTCATGTGTCTCATACTAGACTTCATGGCCGTCCCACAATTCTTTTGGGGTTTTGGGAACCGATTTGAATAGCACCAAGTTCGAATGCAAGTCATTTTTTTCAAGGCATGACCCCGTAATTCACTTCGGGAAGATCCGTATAACTCATCATTGATCTAACTATTTCCAAAAGAATTTCGTTGCTTTGCTCTGCAATCCCCATTTTGTTGAGGGGGTTTTGGGTGCGGTGAGTCGATACAATCCCTTCATCGATAAGTAGTTCAAAAACTCATCGCCGAGGTATTCGCCCCACGATCATATCGTAGAGACTTGATACGTTTTTCCACATGATTCTCTCGCTTGTGCCTTAAATTCTTAGAATTTCTCAAAGGTCTCGTGTTCATGCTTCATAAGAAAAAATGTACCTTGAGTAATCATCAATAAAATTACTCATAACCTCCTCTTTGCTTTGGTTGACATTAAACTACGCACATCTCAGGTAAACGATCTCTAACACTTCTTTGGCCCTATTCCCTTGGCTCCAATGCCCTCTCGTCATATTACTCTCCAAACATGATTCGCGGGTTGGAATCGGTTCAACTTGGAGAAAACCTAGTGAACCGCCTCTCACCAACCTTTGGATCCTCTTTGGATTTATATGACCCTAATCTTAGATGTCAAAGAAGTGTCTCGCTTCACGCCCCGATGAACGTTTTCTTTTCTCGAAACAGTTGATGTGTTATAGGATACATTTCGTGAGTGGTGTGCACAATCAATTTGTATAGAGATCATTCAACAACGCTCCATGATAGATAAATTTATCAACAAGAAAAATGGTAACAACTTTATTAAAAAGTAACCAATATCCATCATAAAAGTTTAGAAACCGAAAACGAATTCTTTCTAAAAGTTCGAACGTAAAGAATATCTCAAAATTAAAACACCTGTCTTCAAAAGACAAAAGCACTTCTCCCATCGCTTCAAATTTCCACTCTCAAAGACGCCCGATTGGATGAGGACCTCACTCCCACTAAGTTGTCGGGTCCGCTTGAACCCCGTCGAATGTGAAACAAACATGATTAGTGGATCCCAGATCCACCACCCACAAAATGGGAGGCATACGCCGCTAAACAAGTTTCAAAAACAACTAGTGGCGTGAGTATTACCTTTCTTTCATTTCCTTTTGGGATCGGAACAGTCGACCTCGATTGTCCTACTCTCCCGCTTTCCAAAGTTTTCCTCATACTTGATCCCATGCTTCTATTTGATGTTGAGTCTTCTTGGTTTAACCTTCTTCTCTTTCATCATCCTTATCACCACTTGATCTAGGATGAAGAGAAGATTTCCGCTTCCCAAGTTCTTTTCCTCGCTACCCACTTCCTTTTCAACCAAAGTCAAAGCATTTATAAGATCCTCCACTTTAAAATCTTGATCTTCCATTAGATACTCAAGATAGCGGTGGTTATAGCTCTTTTGGTAAGGATTGAGAATGAAATCAACCTTAGTGTTGAAGTCATATTTTTCGCCGAGGATCTCAAGTTCCTCAAATAGCACCATAACCCTAAAGACGTCCTGTGCTGCAGTCGTCCCTTTTTCCAATTTTAACTCAGCAATTTCTTGCTTCACAGTTTGAACTGCCATATGGGTCTGATGTCCAAACATCACTTCGAGATTCTTTAAGATGTCCGCAAAATGACTCATAATCTTGATGAAGGCGCCTCAACGCATCTGACATATGTGCCAGAATTGTTTCCTTCATCAAACCGTTTGCCAGCTCCCATTCACCATAAATCATCTCATCCCATATTTCGGCATCCTTAGTTGGTTTTTCGGGTTTTGGTGAATCAAGTACCCATTCTAAGATGATGCGGTTAGGGATGATTTTTTTTTTGTGTTTCTAACCAAAATAGTTTTCACCAAAAAAGTAAAAGGTCTTTAGGTATATTCGATAGTGGATTAGAAGGTTGCGACATGATGAACTGAAATAAACAATAATATGCATAAGCACAAAATATATCACAAGGTTCGATCACATTTCATCATATTTTAAAATCTCAAAAAAATATGAACATGCATCACCTAACATCTCAAAAAGTTTAAACAAGCCACGGGGGGTGGGTCATTATTTAAACACATTCAAGCGAGTTACAAACAAGAACGATTTATAAACCTTTAATATCCAGATTAATAGTTGGTTCCCACTTGACCAATATAAAATTGGACAGGGACTTCGGGAAGTATATGCATATCAATTTTATACCTAAGTAATAACCATGATTAAATACATGATTACTATTTCGCTTTGATCGAGCCTCGTGGGGGGTCATCGCCGCCACTAGTAATAACCCACAATCATCCGCTCGAATTCATTCATGTGAAACCTATCTTTTGACCGTCCCCGGGGAATTTCTCCAAAAGAATTCACAAATAAATAAATCATGGAGGTCAAAAATTAATTCAATTTTATTATCCTAATAAAATTGTCAATTAATTATTTAAAACATACTTAGTAATTTTGAAGGTGAGATTTTTCAATTTGGCAACCCTCATGCAAACACATTTAAACAAATTAAACAAAGCATAAGATAAAGACAAATAAATCAAGCAAAACAAAAAATAAACATATTGGGCACAAATTATCTAATTGTCATGGTTTGATTTTTTCTTGGCTTGATCTTGAAGAAACACGCCTCGAATTTCTCCCACTGCGTCGTCTCGAAAAATATCATCTCTAACCGCCACGCTTGTTACCAGAGCCGGACGTATTTATCCGGCTTACCACTGGCTCGATACTTAGGGTGCCTCGCAAGACCGCTCGGCTGTCACACACAGTCAGCCGACACGCTTTAAGAAAAGTGTTTGTGCGAGATTCATGCAGAAAGGGCGGCAAGACATCCACAAGGCTGGTCATTCTCACGACGTTGCTCCTTTAGCGCTGTTGCCTGGCTGGGCTGGCACAAGGCCACAGATCTCGCCTGTCTACGGGCCGAGCGCGACCGCCAGGCGCGGCTGCCTCTTTATCTCATAAGCAGCCGCCGGGCTGCCGCGCTTGTTGCAAGCAACAAGGCTCGCCGCCATTGCCTGGATTGCCCTTAATTTTTTCTCTTTGTTCCCGATCCTACATAATTTATTTACAAAAAATAAATAAACCTAGATCTAGAACTAGTCTATTACATTGATCAAATCAAACAAATCCTAGTCTACTCGTGGATTTTCTCACGAGGCAAAACAAATCGAATTTAATCAATTAAAAAAACACAGGTTTATATGCATGCAAAATAAAAACATTAAAATCCATGACAATTGGATACCGCAAAAAAGATCTAACAGCTCTACTATCCAATTTAAAATTTAATGTCCACGAATTAAATTACAATTTAAAAATTCAGAGTCAAAACAAAGGCTCGATACCGCTTGTTGGGGAATGAGTTGCACAGATCTATTCGGGTGAATATTTAAATACAAATTTAATTTATTAATTATTACTAGCATGAATTAATCCTATATTAATTCAAATAATAATTACAACAACAAATCATGCATATAAAAAGCCACGTAAAAAACCCACGACGCGAATCTACGGGTTTACGTTAACGCATTCTCCTCGACGGGAAAGGGCTTTGGCTTTGGACGACGGACTAACCAAAAGGACTTCCCAAGTATTCCTTTAGCCCTTGCTCGACAATCCCAAGTGGAAGGATACTCGCGAACAATTAACAAAAGGAAAAAATAAACTTTGTTGCACCACTTATGTGGATTTGCTAATATTTCCAAAGACATAGAATTGTACTTGGGAATGAACTAATCATCCCCTATTTATAGGAGGGAGGGTGAACGAAATTTGTGTGATTTTTCAATGTGGGAAAAGACTTTTCTTGGTCACCAAGAAATCTTGAATATATCTCATATATTTTTTTTCTCATAATTAAAATATTCCACAAAATTCCACCTCCTCTATTATGGAGTAATTTTCGAAAATTTTGGCTCAAGATTACAAGATTTGGATCTTCTTGAATTTATGAGATATTCTTGTATTTCAAGAAATACATATCTTCCATAATATCTTTTCAAGAAAATCAAGAAAATCTTTCTTGCCCATAATATTCAAAAATTTCGAAATATTCATATAGATAATCAAGTGGGAGATTTCTTGAATTTAATGAGATAATCTTGTATTCCAAGAATACATATCTTCATTCCATAACAAAATTCAAAGAAAATCTTTTCTCCTCTTTATCCATAAATTTCGAAAAATAGAGGAAATATTAAGCAACAATATTTATTTTATTTTAATCACCTTTTTCGCTTATTGACTATATGTTGGGCTACCTGCGGGGCCTTTAGGAGAATTAAGATTGGACCTTCTAATGGATCTTGAATATCTAATATTGAGCCACAATATAATTCAAGCCCATAAATATTAATTAATCCCACTACATAATTAATATTGCACTATCCATCTTAACCCATATTACAGTCAATATGGCTCCCGGTCATTATTTTCCGTGTTTAAGATTATCTAGCCCATTAATTAATTCAAGCCACCCAAATAGCTTTTCGTTAATTAATCTTTTTGTCCTTGGTCGAGGAACGGTTCAACATTATTATCCATACCGAAAAACTAATTCCACTTGCAAGATTTGGTATGATAAAACTTATGAACCTCCCAAGGGGGCAAATCAAGCAAGCGTTTGCACACGATTCTTCTTCAGATAAATCTTAACAATCACGCAGACCAATAATATTGCCCAAGATAAAAAAGTATTGAATCTCTCTCTGATTCGCTACCCATGATAAGTCAAAGCAATAGTTACCAATCCCACGTGATCCTATTTAAGGGACGAAGGTTAAGAAACAACGAACCACTGAGGTCTAATTCTTCCTTGTTCGGGCTCAAGAATTTATCCTCCTCAGAGGTCCTATTCAACAAGATCACCATGCACTAGTGTAATCTCTGGTCAAGACAAACCAATCTCGAGCCTTACACCTCAACCTTTTCGCGATGGTTGTTCATTTCATCTAGGTCGTGAATGACGACTTATAGTTACAAGGACCGTTAATTTAATCTTCTCGTGATCGGGTATCACTAAATTAACTACAAAGGTAACACTTACGAATTATTGAACAGTTATGCAGTAAATATATATAACATTCAATCATATTTAAAGCATTAGTGATAAACAATTTATTTCAGTAAATAAGTCTGAAAATTCAGTTTCGATTATACAAAGTAAAAGCATACTTTTCAGTATAATCCCAACACTAAACCGATATGCTAACCTAATATGCTAACCTCGATGTACTAATCGATGCGATAAACCGATATGTCGACTGATAAGTTATACTCGATCCGATCACGTGAGTCGATCGATCAAAAGAAGAAATCGATATCGAAAAACCGTAAATCAAAAGATACCGTATCGAGAAGAAGTCATCGTAAGAGAAGTCATCCGAAGTCATATTCACCGAGAATCGTAACAACTGCCGATGATCGCTAGCTCGAAAAGTTAGTGACTCGAGGGGTCGATGTCCGAATTCAAAGAAATAACTCAAGAAGCCTTTGAGTGTCAAGATGCCCGACGTATAAGGTCCGGCAAGAGAAGTCTCAAATCAAGAATCCCGAGTCCAAGGAAACCCGAGTTTGAAGAAGTTTAGGATCGCATAACTCAAGAATATAGCCAAGTAGATTCAAATGACGCACCAATGAGAGGAAGACAACCACCGAAAAGTCGCAAAAAAGCTACAAGATAGTATGGATTTGAATGTGACTCTTCCAACGGTAACATTCAAATCCACACTATAAATACAAGTTCTTCTCTCATTATCGTGTGGAAAAATGCGTGAAACATCCATCAAGCCAAATCATCAAGCATTCCCACCCTGAAACACAGCAAGAAAATACACACATATATTCAAGAGTGTTCTAGAACTCAATCTAAGCAACCCACGATGTATCCTAGCTTAGAGAGATTTTCCCAACCTTAAGATTGAGGCTAAACAAATGTAAGGAAAAATCTCAACCTAGTTGAAACCAAACAAACCTTACCCAAATCACTTCGGTTAAGTTTGTAGGTGAGTGTGAACTCCCAAACATCTAGCAATCCCGAAAAGGAGGGTAGGCAATCCCGAGTGAGGGTGATAAGTCCCATTGGAGCGTGAACTCCTGTAAACATCTCAGAGGCAATCCCGGAGGGTGATAAGTCCCGAGGCTAACCCGAGAGGGTGATAAGTCCAGTTGGAAGGAATTTCCCTAGAACAGGGAGAGTGGATGTAGGAGCTTGAGTCTTGTTGTGTTCGATATAATAAATCGAGATTAATCGAACATCAAAGAAATGACACGTAATATTCGAATATAATAATCACACCCGTGGATAAGTTACTTTTTGTTCGCCGACTAATCGAAATTGTTCGCTAAAGCCTATCGAACAAACATAACCAGTCGGATCTTCAACTCAACTCTCCCGAGGAACCCAAGAGCGGGCGAACATAAAGTACGACCGAACAGAAGATTAATTTCGACGGTCAATAAAGCTTCTAACTGACAATGTTTATACAAAGATGAATCTAGAAGATGAAATCTGAAACGTGGCGACATCTCTGGAGTTCTTGCATGATCCGTAAAAATCCAAAGACATGCTTTTACCAATCCAAATTTCATGCTTAACGGCAGTACAAAAAGAGACTAAAAAGGAGAGAAAAGAAGAGGACCCCGAAAAAGAAAAAAAAAAGAGAGAGAGAGATTGCCTATAGAAAATCCCCGAGAGGTGAGGAACAAAAAAGAAGAAGAGTGTTCATCCACATATCCAAAAACCCTAGAACTCATTTACCAATCAAGATCGATTCATCTTCATAAGGTGTATCAGAACTGACGCGTAAAGCTCAAATACTATATCCTCGCTTGGTATGCCCCCAGAGTAGTCATTTTCGATTTAACCGGGTCAACAAATTCATCTTATTTACCGCTTATTTTACACGATAAGTTTTGTTTATGAAGTTGTAATCAAATTAGCCACATAATACTCTCGATAAAAAAACGACTCATGACAATTGGCGCTTAGAAGGAGGGTGGAGAAAATCAACCCATACACGAACCCTTAGTTAGCCGAGGCGTAAAAAAAGAAATATAATGCCTCAATCTAGAACACCCAAACGGAGAGGTCGGAACAAAGCCGACCATATGACCGAAAAAGAGGCCCAAATACGGCCTCATAAAGATCAAGCAAAGAGAAACTATTAATCTTGGAGGATATAGCCAATGATCCGGACCACTTCAAAAGCAATCACTTTCTTGTCATGAGCACGTAAAAGAGAGGGCGTAAAAAGAATTGCTAAGTTAGAGGCTCAAAAGCAGAAGAGCAAAGATTCACATACACCCGACAAAGAAACAAGCTTTAAAAGAAAACCGCAGTTGGACCAAGAAAAAGCCGATGATACGCTTCTGGATGACGAATGTTTCCTCAAGGTCTAGACCATCGCCGGGTTGACGCTTGAGGCTCTCCGCCAAAGACCGAATCGGTAATAACAGAGACAGATCCAAGAAAAAGACATCCAATAGAGGTTCCCGCACATTCGGATCTTCAAAAGCATCCGCACACCCCACAAATATTATCCATGAACAAAGTTGTCTATCCATCATCGATTGGGTAGTCAAGGACAAACTTGAGAGGGGGATCGCCTCATCACGAGCATGATCCACGAGATCCTCATGATGGGAAACAAATTTCAATCTAAGTCTATTAGTCCCACGAAATTTGCGAAATGCAAAAAGCCATCGAGGATTACAGCCGATCCGCCGCGATTAAGGGCTACCCTCGATCGAAAGATCAGATTTTGCTCGCCATTATCACCACGATCATGGCGGCAAGTCCAAGAGAAAGTCGCAAAGACCCGACCACCAATTCCTATTTTCGATCGTTGAGTCGGATCCTCATGTCCATCTCAAAGAAATACTCGACTTTATGATCGCGATGGGGCTTTCTGACGCCACGCGGTCTTATCATTTCCCATGACTTTGGGTGATCGAGCACATAGATGGTTTACCACTTTACCCGCCAAGGCCCATCACATCTTTTCGCACAACCGGGACGACAATTTTTGTCCCATTTCTCGTCCATCCATGTGCTTTCCTCGCTAAAACAAAGGTCATGATTTTTTCTCAACTAAAAGGTAGTCCGACCGATCATACATAGAAAGATTTGATAAATGTTTATATGATGGAGCCCCTAGCTTGAGGAGGATGCTAAGATCCTCGCGGTGGTCGGAGGCCTAACTTTAAATACGTATATGTGGAAGGCCATGCATCAAGATTGGCCAAACTCATACTCGAGTTTAGAGAGAAATGAAAAATTAAAAATTATAAATATGCAAGATTTGCTCGCACAATCACAATTGAGACAGAGCCCATCGCTAGGAAAGCTTTCAAAAAGAAAACGATGAATGAAGGGGGGTACAGATCTCCAAATTTCCTTCAAACCTTTTCAACAAAGAGCGTAAAATGCCCTTCAAGTCTTTTTTTGGCGTTTTAAGCAAAAACTATCTTTAATCAAATCAAAGATCGGGACATGTTAGACCGCCAAGAAGAATAGTAATGGATAAGCGTCGACTAACGCCCCAAATATCAGAATTATCACGAGTACATCGGACACAATACGTAAAATTGTCGCGATTTACTCCCGCCAACTTTGGAAGCTATATGAAGAAAATCGCCTTTCCCAGCTTCTTAAAAAAAGCCAAATAACAGGATTCGCGAACGTAAAAAAACGACCGGAGGGGAAAGCGAAAAGGTCGAACAAACATTTGACAAAGGATCCCAAGAATCACGCAAGAGACCAAACGTCCCAAAAGAGGGCCTCCTTCGTTGGAAGAGGTCAAGAAAGTCAAGAAATCCAAATGATTCGGCCCCGAATATGGTCCTCGCGGGTGATGTTACCAGCGCCAAAGTTATCGAACAGACGCAAAAAGATGGAGATGCGTGCCATGCGTAACATCCATCGATAAAGGTGGCGAACACATCATCCAGCTTCCCCACCTACACATCAAATCATTTTCTCGAGGACGATCTTGACGGAATTATAACTCCCCACAACGACTCCTTAACCATCGCTTGCTCGCCTCCTCGGGTTGAAGGTACATCGCCTTTAGTTGATACCGGGCTTATGCAAACATTTTATTCGTTAGTACCTCCACCGATGGAAAAAACAAGTTGGGGATTTGAGCGTTATATTGAACCATGTAATCATACTATAATGGGCTTTGGGGAATCTGCGACCCAACCATACGGCATGATTAGGTTAGAGTCTAACTAGAATCAACTTTGAATCCAACATTAGATTTAACTAGAATGTTAGATTTTGTAATCGCCAATGTTCAAATCCACTTATAACGGGTTTCTAGGTCGCCTGCTTATTCAGAATTCAAAGCGGCCTGTTCCACGACATTATTGTGTTAAATTTCCGACTCAAGATGGAACGGGGAGTGTAAAAAGAGATCAAAAGAAGGCTCGAGATTGTTTGCTATCATGTGTACCGTAAAAACAAAATATTGTTAACATGATGGAACGAATGGGGAGATTGGTGAGTCAAGCCAATGAGTAAAAACATCGTCTAAACATCTTCCGTCGAACATGAGTTCGGGCGAGCATAACCAATCGTATGAATACAAAAGGCGCGAACATAGAATGTGGAAAAACAATTGATTCCTCCGATCTCCCGGATCAAATGAACATAGATCACCCAAACGAGCGATCGGACCTAGAGCCTCGCGATAGGTTTTGAACCTATGGAGGTTGATGATGAACCCCGGGACCCATTCAAGACCCTTGTGGAAGCAAAAAAGAAAAAGAAAGCAAGCGACTTCGCTGAGCAATTGGAACCAATCAATGTCGAATTTAACAGACTGAAGTTAGAAGTGTTCATTGGTTCGTAATTACCCAACCAATCCGAATGAAGTAATTACTTACCTTCGAGCAAATTTAGATGTGTTCGCATGGTCACACGAAGATATGGTTGAATAGATCCAGAGCATGCCCGCCACTCCTCAACCTTGATCAAACACAAGCTCCAGTTGTTCGTAAACGCAGAAAAATTTAGTCCGAAAAATATGCGGCGATGAATAGTGAAATCAAAAAGCTCCTTGACAACAAATTGATCCGAGAGGTAAAATGCCCAAAATGGCTTCATAACCCCACCTGCTCGATTCGCAAAATCAAATGGATCTTGGAGACTGTGTATTGATTTCACTGATTTGAATAAGGCATGTCCAAAAGATAATTTTCCAATGCCGCACATTGATTATTTGGTTGATAATACAGCGGGCCATGAACTCATGACATTTATGGATGCGTTCGCTGGTTATCACCAAATACCAATGCATCCCGGACGATCAAAAGAATACAAAGATTCAAAGAAAAGAAAAAGAATATGTACTTGCTGGCAACGCATGCCATTCGGATTAAAGAATGCCGGAGCAACATATCAACGTTTGGTGAACAAAATGTTCGACGAACACATCGGCCGAACAATTGAGGTATATATCGATGATATTGTGGTAAAGAGCGAACATAAGGAAGACCACATCGCTCACCTCGCACAAACGTTTGATATACTAAGAAAATATAATATGAAGTTAAATCCCAAGAAATGCGCTTTTGATTCATTCGTGCAAATTCCTCGGACATATGGTTAGTCAATCGGGGATTGAAGCGAATCACAAAGATTCAAGCCGTGTTTCGATATGCAAGCCCCCGTAAATGTGAAAGAGGTCCAAAAGTTAACCGGACGATTAGCTTCCGTAGTTCTGTTCATATCACGAAATGGGGACAAATGTAAACCTTTCTTTGATGCATTAAAGAAGGGAAAGTTTCAGTGGACCGAGCATTGCCAGAATGCATTTGAATCATTAAAGCAGCACCTCGCAGATACTCAGACACCTTTATCTGCCTATCCCAAAGAACAACTCTATCTCAGATCTTCTTTGCATCCGAACATGCAATTAGTCTTTGACTCAGACGGGCGTATGAACCACACATTTGCCCATTTATTATGTTAGCCAAGTGCTAAAAGAGGCCGAACTCCCATTCTCCATTGAAAAATTAGCATATACCCTCATAATGAAAGTGCGAAAATTGCGACCATACTTTTTCGACCACTTTCGGTTGAGGTATTGACCGCATTTCCATTGCGCCAAGTCCTCCACCGACCGATACTTCGGGCATTACTCAAATGGGCGGTGGAATTAGGATACCGGATTACGCTCGCTCCCACGAACAAAGAATGAAAGGTCAAGCTATGGCCGATTTCATGGTTGAATTGACATATCCACAAATTCCTGACGAAATTGTCGATCAACCATGGCATATGTATGTTGATGGATCATCAACAAGTTTAAGAGCCGAGCAGCGCGAGTTCTCATCAAATTTCAACCAGTGCAAACGTTTAACAAATGACCATCCGATTTGATTTTCCAGCAAACAAATAATGAAGTTGAATATGAAGCTTTGATCCTTGGATTACAGATGGCAATGACTATGGGAATTCAAAGGCTGATGATCTACAGTGATTCTCAGGTAATTGTTTATCAAGTAACAGGCGAATATGAAGCCCGAGGCGAACAAATGACTCAATATCAACAACTAGCAAAAGAGTTGCTCGAGCATTTTGACCAAGTTTTCATTGAACAATTACCACGAATGGGTAATTCGTTCGCCGACGCTTTGGCACGCCTGGCAACAGCAGAAGGAGTGACGAACACGACAGACATTGTGGTCGTCACGGCCTATACGCCATCCGTTCCCAGGGTTACGATTGCCCAAATAACAAGCGAACAAGAAACTTGGATGACTCCAATAATGAGTTATTTACAAAAGGGACTTCTCCCTGAAAATAAAGCACAAGCTACTCGCCTCGACATATCGCTTCGATATACTATTATAGATTTGAGCATTTGTACAAAAGAAGCTTCTCACTTCCACTTTTAAAGTGTATTACTCCCCGAAGAGGACATGTATTACGCAACAAATCCATGATGGAGTTTGCGGAAATCATACAGTGGGCTTGTCCCGCTCATAAAATAATCGAGCAAGGTTATTATCGGCCAACCCTTAAAAAAGGATTCACGCGTCGTATGCTCGTGGCTCGCTATCAATGCCCGTACATGCTCCACTCATTCATAGCCCACCAAGATTTAGTATCGGTTTATAGTCCATGGCCATTTGCTAAATGGGGAATCGATTTACCGGCCCATTTCAACCGCACATCGGGAGTTAGATATGCCGTGGTAGCCGCTGATTATTATACTAAATGGGCGTAAGCCGAGGTCGTTGTTAAAATCACCAACAAAGGATGTGGAACTTTGTTTGAAGAACATTATCTGTCCGATTTGGGCTTCCCCAATCATTGGTCACGGATAACGGCAAAACAATTCATGGAAGTGAATTCGCACAAAAATTGTGCTCACCGGGAATAAAAAGCACTACTCGACTCCATATTATCCCCAAATAATGGTCAAGTTGAAGTTGTTAATAAAATTATCAAGCATACCCTCAAGGCTAGACTTGATAATTCCAAGGGCGGATGAGGATGGGTCAAGAATTGCCCGAAATATTGTGGGCTTACCAAACAACTTTCGTAACATCAACTACGAGACCCTTTTTGCTTTTAGCATTTGGTGCGTTATTATTATACCCGAATCAAAATTCCAAGTCATCGAACAATGACTTTTGGAGAGCATATTAATGACCGTGCACTCGCCCGAGTTCAGACTTGTTGGAAGAAAGAAGGACAGAGGCTGATTTCAAGAATGCTATGTATAAAAAGAGATCAGAAAAGTTTTATAATTCCAAAGTCCGAATGCGGAGATTCAATGTGGGCGAGCTGGTTTTAAGGCGATCGATGGGGGTACCCAGTGGTGTGTTCGGTCGAGCATGGGAAGGTCCTTTCAGAGTCACGGAGCGTTTACCAAACGGGGCATATGACTTGGAGGACCTGAATGGAGTCCCATTGTCTTACTCGTGGAATGCATCAAATTTGAAAAAATATTATCAATAAAGGCGAGCATAATGTCGCACGAATAAAGCGAGCATAATGTTGACCGAACACAATCAGCCATTCAGTTCAAACGAGCAAGATGATCATAAAAGAAGAATATATTATTTTCGACACTTATCTTCAAGAAAAATGCTGGACAGCATTTTTGATAAACAGGAGACGTGTCACAACAAGCTGTCAATAGAAGATACGTGTCAAGGCGAGTTGATAAGTGGTGGCGACCATGCGCAGGGTAATTTAATTTTTAAGCAAGAGCCACAAAAAGCCGACAGAAATAAGTAAGCTAGCACCAAATATCTATGCCAAAGACTAGCTTGGGGACAATTCTATAAATAGGGCATACTTATAGTTAAGAAAAGCAGAAAAAGATGAAGAAGAAAAAGGAAAAATACTACGATTCTCGGAAGAAGACGGCTTAGTATGCCCCAGACGTAGAAGATTGACTCTCGATTCAAAGAATCATTTAAATTTGAATCGAACATCCGTCCGGATACGAAGTATTTTACCTTACATTCGCTATGAAAGCACAGTTGAGGCCCGCTTCGGACTCAAGATGCTCGGAAGAATCGTGGGTTACCACTCCACGCTACTCATCGCACGCAGCGATTACAAGCCATGAGTCCCCCATGCATCCCCAAAATCTCCTCGGGGGAGGGATGTCATAGAGTCCACCCAAAATAAGATGCCGATGCTGATGTTCAGGCATCTACTGAGGGGACGGAATGGTGCGAGCTGAAAGTTTTGCTCATTTTAGGCGAGCAGGAATGCACGCCACATGCTCATGCCCGCGGCCGCCCACATAACCACAACTTGTCCAGGAGGGACAAAAGCTTATGCTGCTGCTGCTTGAGCATGTTACAAAAGGAGAAAGGGTAGACAGCCTGATGTGCCATATCCTTGTCAACATCAATTCCGCGGGCAAGGTGAGGCCAACCAGGTTCACTCAAGACAGTTTTTAAATCCAAAACCCCGATCCGATAATAATAGTTGTGTAATAGATAGTCTTCTTCAGCTATGAACGATGTAATAGAATACAAAGTGTTGCAAAAAGAAAAAGAATGATATATGTACTTTTGTTCGCTGAAGAGTTTCTAGTTCAGACCTATTTGAGGTCGCACCTAAGCCGGACGACCCGAACAAAGACGAACGAGCCCAGGTCTATGTTCACCTGACGAACGAATTCGTATTCTGATTCCCGCAGCAAAAAAGCGAGTAATGGGTACGCTACAATAATGATAAGTTTAATTAGTACTTACAGATACCCGAAGACGAAGCGGGTGACGAAATACGGGGTCGATCTAAATAAGACGGCCCGAGTACGGCGTGATCGCACCTAAATAAGACGATCACAAGACTAAGAAAGGGGTTCATAAAGTAACCCATCCGTCGCACCTAAATAAGACGATCAACCGATTGAACGCCAATAAGACAATCAAAACCGAAAAAAGTCGTGAGCGGCATAGACAAACCCAATGTTCGAATTCATTCAGAAGAAAAAAGGCAAAAACTGGAAAGCAATAAAGCGAACGCAAAGCAACAAAGCAAATATCAAGCAACACAAGTATCAACATTCATCCTCAACAAACAGGTTAGAGGAAACAGTTCAATATGAAATCCATTTGTTCAACTGAAGAAATATTCGGACAAGAGAAGAAGTATCAACAAGAAACAGTTAAAGATATATTGTTCGAATTAAAAAGTGAAGAAGACGAAATTACACAAGTCTTACAAAGAAAAAAGAAGACATCAAGCTATAAAGTCAAAATTAGTGTAGAAGGAAGGAAATATCGAACACATTATGTTCGGTCCTTCCAACAAACTCCGTAATGTTCGGATATCGGATGCTCACGAGGCGCGCGTTTTGCTTTAAGTTCTGAGAGGTTCTTGCTCATACAGATCAAATTGGTCCCGTTGATTCACCTCAAGAGTTTGGTCGGCAACCTCAAAGAGCAATAACATCTGCGTTCCTCTTCATCCGCAATTGGGTCGTCGATTTTGATCCTTCTAAGAAACGTAAAAAGTCACACGACCATTCAAATCCGACATTGGGAGGTCACGATCCGAGGATTATCAACCAAGCATCTTTGAAAAAGTCGGACAGGGGGGGGGGCAATTTGCTCATTTGCTGAGTGTGGTGGCTAATGATCGAATGGCATCGGCAAAAAAAGCACAAATGTACGAAAAAATAGACATGGAGTCAATATACTTTCGTCATCGATGCGGCTTAGAATTTTCAAGCCCTAAACGGGTGTTGGTCTCTTCAATGATAACGAAGTGTTGGCGAGCTCGTCCTTCTCACTTTCCACCTTTTTCAACATCGGCCGAGTTCACGAAGCTCGCCAATTCATTTCATCTTGAGCCCTTCAGATATTGATTACCTCCCCGAGAGATCGATCTAGAGCCTCTCTTGTATGACGAGCATCCTCTTCAGCTAGGCGAGCATTCTCTTGAAATTGGCGAGCATCCTTCGAGCCCTTTGGGCACCAAATTTCTTAAACAGCTTAGTTCTTGAGCCAATTTCACCATCCCCGACCCCTGCTCATTTCGACCACCTTATCTTCAAAGTTCCTAATCGAGCCAAATAGTTGGCTTGAATGTTGGCCGATTGAGCATAAGCTTTCCCATAGCGACCAAAGATCGACCACCTGGCACCATCCCCAAACGCATGGTTTCGAGGGGTGGGACACGTAGTAGACTCCTCCGTGTCAAGAGTCCATGCTCGAATGCGAGTCCGGCAAGCTTTTTGAACATGTTCCTAAGACGCCTCGAACTCTGCGAACACTTGGTGAGCGTATAGTTCTTTAGATTGGGCATTAAAGGCGACAACCTGCCTAACCTGCAATAATACGAACACATTTGACAAGTGAGTAGAGATGTCAACCAAAAATCAAGGCAACATACGAATCTAACAAAGTGTACCGCTTGCCGAGCGGATCCCATCCTAGAATGATTTGTCTTCGGAGATCGGAGCTCTGGATCGACGGAGTCCATGATCGGGCCCACCGGAGGAGAAGATGTACCAACTTCCATTTCGGCAATCATGAAATGGGACCAACAACAGAGGCGGCCGCCTGACGCATCGACAATGGGGGGTCCGAGTCACCCCGACAAAGATCGCTTTGTTCGATTTCGCCGGATCGACCCCGCTCGGTCGACCCATGTTCGATCGGCCTGCTCATGGCCCTCGTCGACGTGACTCCACCCTTTGGTCTTTTTTGGGCGGAGTCTGCTCACCGCCCCATGCTCAACCGAACAAGAGCCCCTTTGAGCTTCGGCTTGACTCTCCAGACCTCCGATGAGTCGTCTAGCCTCGCCGTTTCCCCTACTGCTCGGGCCGAAAACTTCCTGCTCAAAATCCTGCTGTAGTTCCTCGGGTTTTTTCTTCGAGCCATCTCGGTATGCTCGATGTACTCCACAAAGAATCTGGCCACAAAGAGAAAAGCTATAAATTAAGTAATCAGATTAACGGATGACAAATGAACAAAAGGACGCTAAACATATAGAGAACAAAAAATAATCCTTACGGAAAGGATCAACAAAGAATAAGATGATGAGGAGGCACGAACAAACCTCCTTTCTTTCTCTCGTTCGGGCAGATTCAAAGTTATTACAGATCTTTCTCAACGAGGTTCCAGATCAATCTGGCCAAACGCCGAAAAATAACCGCTGCTTTTGTCTCCTTATCCGACGCTACCGAATCCTCAAAATAAAAAGTGAGTTAAAAATCAGTTCAAATTGAAGAATGAAAATACAAAATCACTTACTTCGGTACACTCCGGTAAGTGGGGATGTCCAAACGAGCATTTGGCTCGCCTTCAGGCCGGACTTTTCCAATCACCCCCACGAACCGTAACTTCTCTTTCCAAATATCGATTTTGTTCGCACATCCTCGATGATTTTGCACTTGGCGTTGGCTTGCATAAACAACCACCCATGTTCGCCTCTGACGAAGTCAAGTGCACTAACCGAAAGCAAGTTCTCGCCGCCAAGGATAATACTTTGGCTTCATTTTGCCGAACAATGTCAAAAAATCCGATGACCATATGCCATCCGTTTCGGTTTAAGTCGTGTAATGGTGATATTCCATTCCACGAGCAAACGGGTAATTGCCGATGGAGAGGAAACCGAGACCAGCCTCCATCGATCTAGATTAACGGCAACACAACCCTCGGGGGTTGATCACCCACCATCGGGACCGGGTGCCCGTAAAAACATCCTTAGGAGTTTCATAAATCCTATGCAACTGGGCGAGCATATCTACATCAATTATGCTCGCCATTTTGCTCGCTGGGTACTCGTTCTCTACACTAATCCTATGGGGTTGTTCGGGCAAGCCAAAAATTGTAACGAGTATTGTACTCGCTTATATGTTGACTATGAGGAACACCAACAGTATACCAAGTTCGAGTTTTCCCATTATCTATACCTATGTTCGCTTTCGCCAAATTCACGATTCCATCAAATTTCATATCAAAGATTATTTCTAATTACATCAACATTATCAATAAATTTCTAAACCTATTTTGAATTTGGGGCAAAGAATCATGGTCAATTATCCGACGAAGTCATTATGCGATTAAAACCCTATCCGACCTCGTTTGGGCTTCATTTAATCGAAGAAAAAAAACATTAGAATGGTTGCCGAAATTGCCAACTAATCCTAAATTCAAGCATTTGCCTCCGATAAATTTGGCGCCACTACGGGAATTCTACTTATGGGGAAGACGGAAGGAACTACACCGACGGATTGAACAGAGGAATTCGAGCAAGAGGCCATGATTATAAAATAGAAGAGAAATGCAATCCTATCTGAAATTTATTCGCCGGAACGATGAACCCTTCGCCGGAGACTTTCGAATGCGGAAGATGATAAAAGAGAAGAAGAGAAAGGGAAAATTTTTTGAAGTGAAGAAATGGGATTTAAATAGACACCGGTTACTAATTCGAAATTTCAAATACGAATTCAAGCGTTTCAAATCATGGCCCAATCGATTTTAATGTAAATGCCCAATGTAGAATACAAAAGCGACATACTACCGGGGTATTGTTGTGTTCGATATAATAAATCGTGATTAATCGAACATCAAAGAAATGACACGTGTAATATTCAATATAATAATCACACCCGTGATAAGTTACTTTTTGTTCGCCGACTCATCGTAATTGTTCGCTAAATTTATCGAACAAACATAACCAGGTCAGTATCTTCGAACTCAACTCTCCTGAGGAACCCAAGAGCGGCGAACATAAAGTACGACCGAACAGAAGATTAATTTCGACGGTCAATAAAGCTTCTTACTGACAATGTTTATACAAAGATGAATCTAGAAGATGAAATCTGAAACGTGGCGACATCTCTGGAGTTCTTGCATGATCCGTAAAAATCCAAAGACATGCTTTTACCAATCCAAAATTTCATGCTTAACGGCACAAAAAAAGAGACGGAAAAGGAGAGAAAAGAAGGAGGGACCCCGGGAAAAAGAAAGAAAAAAAAGAGAGAGAGAGATTGCCTATAGGAAATCCCTGGAGAGGTGAGGAACAAAAAAAGAAGAGTGTTCATCCACATATCCAAAAAACCCTAGAACTCATTTACCAATCAGCATCGATTCATCTTCATAAGGTGTATCAGGAACTGTACGTGTAAAGCTCGAAATACTATATCCTGGCTTGGTATGCCCCCAGAGTAGTCATTTTCTTGACGAACTGGGTCAACAAATTCATCTTATTTACCGTTTATTTTACACGTATAAGTTTTGTTTGCGAGTTGTAATCAAATTAGCCACATAATACTCTCGATAAAAAACGACTCGCGACAAGTCTCCGAACCACTATACTTTGTTGTGTTCTTTATTGCTTTATGTTCTTATATTGTCATATGCATTCGATTATAAGCAAAACACAACGCATGAGCTCAAAACGCAAAAATCTGTAATCACTCTGCCCTCTCCCCTGTTTTATATGCATTGCTTTGAAAATGTTTGCTTCCACACGTGCAAAATGGGTTTTTCACCGGGACCTACAGTAATTTATTTACACTGAACCATGCAACTATTAATATGAAAAAAAAATAGTGAAACAGTTCATTGTAAACAAATTGCATATTTCATTCAACAAGTTGCATAATTTTTAAATGAACTATGAATGCATGGTGCATCTGGATGCACATGAGGGCCACTCGTCATTTGATCTTATATGAAGTGTTTTGTCCAGAAAAATTATTTCTCTCATGTAGTCTGTAAATTAATCGTCTTTCTCTTATAGTTTGTAAGTAAAAAAAAAATTCTCATATAACTCATAAATTAATCATTAGTAACTTTCAATCTTGCAATAAACTAACAATTAATGCATTAAAATATATTTAATATTTTTGATACAAAATTGGAAATTCAACTGTATACACACAAAATAGATTTGGTATCATGATTGCTTTAGATATTCTCAATCCCTCTGTCAAAGTGGGGTTACTAAGGTGTGATAATGAAAACAATAAATAAAACTTACTTCTTCCTCATTTGCCCTTTTAATTTAAACATTTTGCATGAGTTTTAATATAATAATTATTTATTAATGACATTTATATAAATTAAATGAGAAAATATTAATTTTAGTATAAGAAAAATAATGATATATAACATAATTTTAAGATGTTTGAAGGTGTAAATTAAATGAGATAATATTAATTTTAGTGTGAGAAAAGTAGTAACATATAACATAATTTTAAGATGTTTGAAGGAGTTTTATATAAAAAATAAAATTACTTTATTATTATTTAAAAAAATATTCAATTAAATGAATGATGACTTTTTTAGGCAAATGTTCATATAAGGAAGAGTAAGTGGGAGCATAACTCAATGGGAAAATGCCATGAAAAGAAAATTGAGTTGCTTTATGCAATCGTAAACTAAAAAAAAAATCCTATGGTTTCATAGATCCATGAATGGCTTTCCAATTGCCACAATTCTCACATTAAAGAAGAAAATGAGGATGGATGCCCCACTATAAACATGTCAACGATAGCTCTCCTGATATTATTGGAGCTATGATGATATATTTAGCTTTTTTTTTTAAAAAAAAATATAACTTTGGGTAAAGAAATATAATTTTAAAATGTTTATTGACTTGGTCTTACATGCACCAGACACATCGTGCAATTCATAGTGTATTTTAAAATTTTACAATTTATTACATTAAAATCTGTTATATTACATAAATTGTAAATTTCTAAAATACTGATGCACTAAGTGCATACGAGATCCCTCCTCCATTTATAATAAAACATGCAATTCTTTCTCCATTTTTCGGCCCCTCCTCTGAGTGATTCGTCATCAATCGCCATGAATTATTTCTCTATCATTTTGTATTTTTTGTCGCGTTAATTAAATTCGATATTTTCAGATTCAATTAAACACAATAATTGGCGACTCAAACAGTACACATTAATTAAAAAGCCAAAGAGAACTGAATCCACACGTTTAGTTCCCAATTTTTTTTTTCCGACACAAAATTCCCAAACATTAGAAAGAGCATGGTTGGAATTACATATTATAATATACTATGATTCAATCATATGAAGCATAAAATAAAATCATGATTTTTCTTTATCCAAAAATTAAAAAAAGCAACTGATAGCACGGCTTTTAATTCAGCAGGACAAAAGTGCCATTTTAGCAAGAACAAAAGGACAAAGATGTCCACCGTGCTAAAATGAAAAGGCACACCTCATATCCTCGCACTTTCTTTCTATTACAATACCACTCACCGCGTTGGATCTACGAATCTCCAAACTCGTTTATTTTGACTCAGACCACCCTTTTAAAGAATACTCCTATCTCCCTAATTAAATATAATGCACCAAAATTCTCGTTACACTTAATAAAAAAAAAAAAAACAAAAAAAACAAAAAGCATTAATCGCAATAAATCAAAAAGTGACTTCTCGCATTTTAGTCATAAGAAGGAAATTAAAAACGTGTGGACGGTGAGATCTCGTGTTCTTATTACATAACACACTCATTAAAATTAAATCACTCTCTATATATATGTGCAGGTTCACTGAGAAACAGAAACTCAAAAGATCAAACCTTTATAATTTTCTCTCTCAATTTCCCACTCACATCACTCAAAAGAAAAGAAATTAAATTATTTCAAAGGTGAAAAAAATATGGCATTTACGAGAGAAATCATGGGTTCTTCATTGATGGAAAGATCATCATTTCTTGCTGCATCATCTTCTTCAAGAGGGTTTTTTCTGAATCAGCAAAAGATGCCATTTTTTTCACCTTTAGAGGGGAAGAAGGTACTGCTGGTGATAAAAAAGGGTGTCAAGAGTACAACCCCTGTTGCAGCAATTAGTGAGGATTTGGATTTGGTGAAAGTTGTGCCTGAAAAAGCTGTGAGATTCAAAGTGAGGGCAGTTGTGACAGTTAGGAACAAGAACAAGGAGGATTTGAAGGAAACACTTGCTAAACATTTGGATGCTTTGACTGAAAAAATTGGCAGAAATGTTGCTTTGGAACTTATAAGCACTGATATTGATCCAAGTAAGTTCCTTTTTAAATTTTTTCTCTGAATTTTTTATGTCATGTTATGGTGATTTTTATGTCTGATACTATTGCTTGTTAGAACTAATACTATGTCTAGTGGGGGTGAATGTGAAGGAGATGATGAATGGTTATGATAAGTATCAAAAGCTTTTGGGATATTTTATTCTGAGCCCACTTTTGAATAAAGAATTAGTGATGATTTAAACAAGTTAAAGATGCAGATTCTTGAAAAAAGTATGGTTTTTTTGTTTTTTTATTTAATTTTTATTTTTTTTACTTGTTTATTAGAAACAAAGGCCCCAAAGAAGAGCAAGGAAGCTGCACTGAAAGATTGGTCCAAGAAATCAAATGTCAAAACAGAGAGAGTTAATTATATTGCAGAATTTGTGGTGGATTCAAATTTTGGAATCCCAGGTGCAATTACAGTTGTTAATAAACACCAGAAAGAATTCTTTTTAGAGAGTATCACAATTGAGGGATTTGCATGTGGGCCTGTGCATTTTCCCTGCAATTCTTGGGTTCAATCCAAGAAAGATCATCCTGGAAAAAGAATTTTCTTTACTAATCAGGTATATAAGCTGATTTTAATTTTAGTTTTGTTTAATTAGCTGGAATTTATTGAACTTTTCTGTAGCATATTCTGATGTGTTTTTGGTGTCAAAGTTATTTTCAATGGTTTGAATGTTGAAGTTGAAGTTTCTTTAGATTGACCAATGATGACATATGTTCTTGATTTTTGAAGAAATTCATGTTTACTATTATTAGTAGTCTTATGTAGTGTTTTGATCTTATTTTGAACAGCCATATTTGCCTAATGAAACACCAGAGGGGCTGAAAGCTCTTAGAGAGAAGGAGCTCAGAGAATTGAGAGGAGATGGAAAAGGTGAAAGAAAATTGTCTGATAGAGTATATGACTTTGATGTGTACAATGATCTTGGCAATCCCGATAAAGGGATCGATTTTGCTCGTCCAATCATCGGAGGTAACAAGATTCCGTATCCTAGGCGATGCCGAACGGGACGACCTCCTACTTATTCCGGTTAGTCTAGTGTCCCTCCTTGATGGATTAATGTTCATTCATTCAATGAAAACAATTAATACTGACCAACTAATACTTTTTAGTAAAAAAACTAATACCATTTAAAATTTCATTTGGACTGCACGGTGCATGGAATATTTGTGCCGTTCTAATTCATCATTTTTGGATCAGATTTGAATTCTGAGAGCCGAGTAGAGAAGCCATTACCTATGTACGTGCCTAGAGACGAGCAATTTGAGGAGTCGAAGATGAACTCCTTCTCAACCGGGAGGCTAAAGGCAGTGCTTCATAACCTTATCCCGTCATTGATGGCTAGCATTTCGGCTAATAACAAAGACTTCAAGGGGTTCTCAGATATCGATAGCCTCTATAGTGAAGGGCTTCTCCTTAAGCTCGGTCTTCATGATGAAATAATGAACAAGATACCTTTTCCAAAAGCTGTTAGCAAGATTCAACAAGGAAACCTTCTCAAATACGACCTTCCAAAAATAGTATCAAGTGAGTAAATAATTTGTTTTCCTATCTTGAATTGGAAACATCATGGTAAACATTATGATAGTTGAGGTTCTGTTTTGATAGTAGTCCATCTTTTAATCCCATTAGGATCTAAAAAAATGATGATTAAGATGAAAATTTTACCGTGGGCATATTATTTAAGTGTTAATTACTGTGTATGCAACTTGCAGAGGACAAATACGCGTGGTTGAGAGATGACGAATTTGCCCGCCAAGCTATAGCCGGGGTTAATCCAGTCACCATCGAGAGGCTTCATGTGTTTCCCCCGGTGAGTAAGCTCGACCCTGAAATCCACGGCCCGACTGAATCAGCTCTCAAAGAAGAACACATTGCTGGCCAACTCAATGGCATGACTATACAAGAGGTAATTAATTATTAATCTTTTTAGAGATGATGAATCTTTAGAAATTAAAAGAACCCTTGATCATGATCTAATTGACATGTAATTTTGACAGGCTTTGGATGCTAACAAGCTTTACATAATCGATTACCACGATATTTTCTTGCCGTTTCTTGACGGGATGAATGCCCTTGATGGCCGAAAATCATATGCAACACGTACCGTATTCTTCTTGACTAACGCGGGAACCCTCAAACCGATAGCCATAGAGCTAAGCCTCCCACCCACCACTCCAAAGCCAAAGCGAGTGGTCACACCGCCAGTCGATGCCACCACGTATTGGACATGGCAATTGGCCAAAGCTCACGTTTGTTCAAACGATGCTGGTGTTCATCAACTCGTCAACCATTGGTACGTATAATGCACGTCCCACATAGAAACTCTGGAGGGACTCACTTAAGTATTTTGGTTATACTCTCCTTTAAAACGTAGTTGAGGTGGAGCTCCATAAGCTCATGGGTCATATAGAGTTCTAATTTCGCCCAACTTTCTTGTTGTTTTAGGCTACGTACGCATGCTACGCTTGAGCCGTTTATATTGGCAGCTCATAGGCAGATGAGTGCAATGCATCCCATCTTTAAGCTTTTGGATCCACACATGAGATACACATTGGAGATCAATGCCTTGGCTCGACAAAGCTTGCTTAGCGTAGATGGAGTGATCGAGTCGTGCTTCACTCCTGGCCGTTACTGCATGGAACTCAGTGCAGCTGCGTACAAGAACTTTTGGCGCTTCGATCAAGAATCACTCCCTGCTGATCTCATTCGAAGGTATGCACTCCCTCCATCCCATTTTAATTGAAGTTTAAGAATGTCCCACACGAGTTAAGAAAGTCATTAACTAGTAATAAATATGTGTAACGTGACATTTTTACCCTTTTGTCAGTATATCTATGTCGAATAAATTTGCTTAAAATTGCGTACTATCACAAAATACAAGTAAAATGACAAAATTGGAACATGATATGTAATTCTCGTAGATTAGTGCAAAATGACAATTATTTTTGAATAAAACTTGTTCTATCGACTTGCAAATAAAATGGGACGGAGGGAGTATAATGTATCGCTGTAAACTATTTCAAACTTTTGAATCTTATCAATTTGTTATCATTTCAGAGGAATGGCTGTACCAGATCCTACCCAACCACATGGACTTAAACTGATGGTTGAGGACTACCCGTACGCCACGGACGGGCTGATGATATGGGGCGCGATCAAGAATTGGGTCCACGATTACGTTACCCATTATTACAAAGACTCGGCCCAAGTCTGCAACGACAAGGAGTTGCAGGCATGGTATGCCGAGTCCATCAATGTGGGCCACGCTGACCTGCGTGATGCAGAGTGGTGGCCCACATTAGCCACTCCGGAGGACCTATGTTCGATACTCACCACCTTAATATGGCTAGCATCGGCTCAACACGCGGCCTTAAACTTTGGCCAATACCCCTACGGTGGCTACGTCCCGAACCGCCCACCACTCATGCGCCGCCTGATTCCCAACGAGAACGACCCCGAGTACGCGGTTTTCCTCTCGGACCCACAAAAGTACTTCTTCAGTGCGCTTCCTAGTCTACTACAAGCGACGAAGTTCATGGCCGTAGTCGATACACTGTCGACTCACTCGCCAGACGAGGAATACCTAGGCGAGAGGAACCACCAATCGATCTGGTCGGGCGATGCCAAGGTCATCGAATCGTTTTACGAGTTCTCGGCTGAAGTACGGAGAATCGAGAAGGAAATCGAGAAACGGAACGCAGACCCAACGTTGAGAAATCGATGTGGGGCAGGGGTGCTACCATATGAGCTTCTTGCACCTAGTTCTGAACCAGGAGTAACATGTAGGGGTGTACCTAATAGTGTGTCAATATGATCAATGGACAATTAAGCTAGCTATTATTGATGAGTGCAGTTAATTAACAGCTAATTAATTGGGGTTATATGTGTGTAGATTTGTATTTAAGATTATTATTGGAATGGTCATTAGTTGAAGCTAGGGTTAAATGTATAATATAGTGCATTAGAGATGAGCCTTGTAATTGCTCAAGTATATATAGAAGTCAATAATATGCTAGTCTTGTGGGTTTTTTTATGAATGGGCCAAATTATTATTTATTCATTTTTCTAAGTAGAGATCGAATTAGCAAAATTATTATTTTGTTTGGACCAAAATAAATAATGAAGATTAGTAGGGAAGTAGTTATGTTGACATATCAAATCATATACACAATTTTCACATTGTGATGATGATAATAAAGAAGGTTTCTCCTTTTTACAGAAAATTTAAGATCCACTAATATCAAGACAATGGTAAGTGGGGGGGCCTCCCCTCTGATGCCTGTTCCACGTTCTTTTGAAAATTGATTCACGGTGAGATAATAATGTTTTTACATTGTAAAATATTTCCTTTTCTTTTAAAGTTAGTTGGATTTTCTACAGTCAGGAAATTCTTTGATTATCGTTGGATCATTGATCCAATATATAATTTTAATTTTAAATGATTGTACTTTGCACTAGTGCGGTTTTGCGATGTGCAAACTGTAATCACACTACATCGCCCTACAAATAAATTAAATTAATACTTATAAAATGACAAAATTATCCCAGACTCGGACCCACCCGACATGGACCCGGACCTGAACTGAACCTAAATCCAGAATCGTACCCAGACCCGGATAAAACCCAGACTGCCCCAGACCCTACCCGGACCCAGACCTGGGCCCAAACTTGACCCGGACCCAGACCCGGGCCCAAACCTGACCCAGACCCGGACCCAAAACCTTGACCCAAACCCAGATCCATACCTGGACCCACACCGGACCCTGATCCGCCCTGACTTGGACACAGATCCGAACCGGACCCAACCTGACCCGGACCAGGACCCAGACCGGACCCCAATCCCGGATCCGGATCGTACCGAACCCGGGCCCAGACCCAGATCCAAACCCAGACCGGACCCGCAACCATACACGACATGGACCCAAACCCTTACTAGGACTCGGATCTGACCCAGGACCCGGATCCTACCCGGACACAGACCCAACCCGGACCCAAACCCGAACCCGACCCGGGTCGCGGAGGGGTTGTATATTTTTTATTAAAAAAAAATTATTAGGATATTTCAGTAATTTGATTATTTAAAAAAAATAATTATTTAGTCTTATGACGAAGTTAAATGATGTGACAACATTTTATTGAAGGTCTAACGTCAGAAAGGACAAAGCCCTTCCTGATCGTAGAAAAACCAAAATTAGTTTTGTGTTATTCTAATACATAGTGATACATAATATCCCATTTCTCTCACAAGCATATATATTATTTTTAAGGCATATATTATGAGTAAATGCATGTTTTCAAACATAACTGAAAGATAAATAACATTTTTCTTTTTAAAGTTGGGCCACACCAATTTAAAAGAAACACTTGTATGCTATTGTTTGAGTTTGAAAACAACCTTAAAACCATAATTGAGACTAACATGTAATTTATATTGTAGATAGTAGTCATTTGCTAAAGATCAAGGTCACTAAGTCGATCTTGATTCTAGCAGTCTAGGCAAAACCCTACGTCAGCTCGGTCCAACCAAGCTACTTCCTTGGTCGGGGAATCCTCGAGTTAACCAAACCAAGTTGATTTACCATGCAACTCGGTTGACCTCAATCAAGCTTTATGATCAGACACGCCAGCGAGCGAGCCACACATGAGCTCGTGCCAACTACCCACATCCTCGTCCTTAACACTTCTCCCGACTCGTTTTTTATATCACTATGTCCGTCGTCCCACCAATTTGAAGTTAGTGTGTGGCTAACACCATGCTTAACAAAGTATACCAAACTATTATTTACTATTCTTATCAAAGTACATAATATTAATAACAACAATAACATTAGAAAGCTTTAATAAAATTAAATCTGAAATTTTAAAGGCTTGACAATTCTAAGGTTTAGGAATGTTGTAAAATATTAAAGACTACTAAATTTATATAAAAATACATATATAATGTAAATTAATTGAAAAAAAATTGATTTACGTAAGACTTCTTGTAAATAAAATTAATGTGGCATAATTTGGTAGTCCAATGAAGTATAATGGCACGGTTCTTCTTAATGACATGAAAAATACTCAGTGGGCCTTGCAGCCAACCTAACCTTGTGATATTGGGCTCGCGGATCTACCTCGAGGTGGGACTAAGTTGAGTTGAGGTGAAAGCGGGCCTAATGAAAGATGGGCCCAAAGCGAGCGGAAGGTGAAGGCGGCCCTAGAGATAATTTTGGTCTAGCCTAGATTAATCGAATTGTGTGTCGATAAGTAAGGGACCTTCCAATCTATTTGGTACTAATCCACCAGTATGCATTTATCCAAGGATTGAGGTAACAAACCGGAGAAAAGTAAAGGATATGCTTACTTGAGTAAGTAGAAGACTTGACACGAATCAAGAAAATCTGGTCGAGATAAGCTGTCAGTTGAAAGTAGTTATCCTGCGAGGATTATGAAAGTAGTTATTTTACCTTCTCTTATATATTACCAGGTACACATAAAATACAAATATTATAAGACATTCGGAAACACACATTGTTCACTATTCTGATATTGATACGCATATATATGAGGTCATTTATTGGGTACTTTGATTTTGATTTGAGATTTATATTTGATTATTTGATTTGAGTGTTGGAGTCCCCGCGCTGAGAACCCTCCCGACATATTTATCAAGTGGCTTTGCTCGAGATTAGTACAACTCTATCGAGACTTGACCTCGTCTACATGCATTTCGAATCAGGTGGAAATTTTTTAACTACATCCCACATGTAGGTACGTTTCTTGGGCATGAAATATATACATGATAATATAAATTTAAAGAAAGTACTATCATTCTTACTCGTAATGTATTTTTTTTAACAAACTACTTTGATATTTGAAGTGAAACTAATGTAGTAACGTCCTTTCAAAAATAAAAAAATAATGTAGTAACGTGGCATGATGACGTCATGTGACCTGACAACATCAAGTTAGCGGGCCACTTATTGGCGGTTTCAGCCCAACTTTTTAAAAGCTTTATAATTATTAATTGCTAACAAAACGATTATAATAAAAAGTTATTGGCAAGAAAAATAAAAGTTGTTTTTCCTTGGAAATAGTCAAACGATCAAATGTAAACTGATCGACGAATTGGATTTTAAAAGAATGTTTACTGAATCAATTTAATAATCAAAGGCCAAATTGTAATTTAATATTGCACCAAGTTATCATCTTATAACATCATAAATTACATAAGTGAACTCTACTATACATCCTTTCTATTTTTCCAATATATATAGGGAAGATAAGAAAAACATGATGAAAAATGTACCCATATGGACACTAAAGTAAATTCGTAAATGATATGTTACTTTTTTAAACAATTGTTAAGTTAATTATATTTTTAGATTCTAAAATATATCATCATAAAATTTTGAAATTCTCCATTGATTTAGCGACTACTAAGTACTAACACACACCATTATAATGCATTATAATGCAATTGGATTCCCCTGTTTTACTTTTTGTATTTCATTGGTGTTTCATCCTACTGTATTTTTTACACATGAACTCAAAATATGATAATTTATTGAATATTTTTATTATTACATGTGTCATCCATCCATATTATAAAATATAAATTGTAACACTAATAATGAAACATGTGATCTCATTCCATTACAATGAATTCACGATTATGAATATAATCCTTTTAATTAGAGCATGAAGTGTCGTAAATAGCCATTCAAATAAATTTGATTTGATGTTAAACAAATTATCAACAATAATAAAAAACCAAAAAAAATAAAAAAAATAAATCAAAACTCGTAGTGAGAGCCACCACCAGTTGGTACTTGGTAGGACGTAGGAACCAATTTAATCATTTTCGTTGAACGAAAAAGCGTGATTGTGGTGTGAGTGAGTACATCTTAAAGAGTGGGAACGGAGAATATATATTATTGTTAAAGCGCAATTGGAAAAACATGGACATAGACGTTGACATTATTTTAAGATATTAATTCTATATTGCAAATAGATAATTAATTAATAATCTTTTCATTACTGTAATATTAATAGTTTACAGCAATTATTGAGGATTATTTAGCTTTCTAAAGTGTAAGAGGCATCATAATTAGGTTAGTGAAAATAAAGGGGAAGGGGAGGACTGAGGAGTCCAATAGTTTATAAAGTGAAAATGATTAAATTGATATCGCTAGGTGAAGTCTTGTATGCACAAGGTGCATCATGCAATTCAAGTGCAATTTTAAAACATATAACGTATATTCTTGAAACGTTCAATTTATTTTACAATTAACAAGTTGAACGTTTGAACCTTTCGGGATAAATAAACTGAACATTTCAGAAAAATAAGTTATATCTTTTAAAGGTGCACTTGAATTGTACTTAGCACATGAAACCTACACATACCACTAATATTCTATATATATAAATTATAATATTTTAATTTTATAGTTACATTCTTGTAAATCAGGTTTATACATGAACTCTATCACTGTTATATACAAAAAATTTCACTGTTGTGCTTAAAAACTATCATTGTTTAAAAAATATTTTATTTTTTAAATTGTAATAATTTTTATCCATAACAATGATAATATTTTTACATAATTTTTATAAATAACAACAATATGAAAAAATAGAGTTTACCGTGAACACGGGTTCATACAAATTTTTATCTTTATTTTATAAAGTCGTGTTATATGTGTATATTGTGTAGGGTTTTTAATTATAAAATTTAAGTTTTTCAATAGAGGAGGAAGTCGAGAATCTCAAACCCACAGAATTGTGGAAAATAATTATTGTCATAGTTCCGTGATTTCCTTTTCCTTTTTAGGTTAATGGAGAAATTTAATAAATGAAATCTCCAAGAAATTGCAAAGGAAATATGGCAACTTTCCAAAAGACAAGTCGAGTCAAGAGTCGTGGCCTTTTACTTTCTTCGCATTGACTCGCAAAAGAAATGCTTTTAAAATCAATCCCTTTTTTTTTTATCATGTTATTCACGAAACCAATGAGATTATTCTTGGTAGTTTCTTATTGAATCAAATAGGAATTGATTCTACTAACTTTTATTTTAGTCACAAATGTTTAGTAAATATCGTTATCATTGAGAAATTTAATTGGAAACTTGCAGGGTATTTGAAGTAGAGAAATAAGTCTCTTTGTAAAAAGAATTTACGTTGCAATTACGTAAAGTTAAAAATTTTCAGTCAAAACACTTAACAGTGTCCAGTATAAATAATTTTATATTATCAGTTAAAAATAATTGATATTATATATTTAAAAATACTTTCCAATTCCATAATGCATGCAGTGTATATATAAGGGTATGTTTGTTTCGCGATTATCTTGGCCGAACTTTGAACTTTGCAATCACAAACCCTCATTTGTTTTGAGACTTAAAGTAAAAATTTGAAATCTTATTTAATCCTACTAGGGTGTTTCTTACGTCAGTTAGGGTGTCGTACTGACACCCTGACTGACAATAGTCACTTAATTTGAGCCATTGAATTTAAAATTCAAATACTTAAATTTAATGACCGCAACCTCCGTTATTTATACGCTTATTAAATTAATCATCGTCTTCGCATCGTCTTATATATCGATTTATGTCGTATTGTCGTACTATTATAATAAATTATATAATTTAAAATATACAATTATCAATTTACAAATTTGTCCTTATAACACTTTTTGAAAAAAATAAATATATATATATATTTTTTTTTTCTTATTTTGAAAGTATATTTCATTTTTCTTCCCTAGTGAGTCAAAAAAATCTTTTTCCTCATGAGTTAAGAACATAACAAATATTTTTTTTGATAATCCGCCGCTATCTCTGCCACCAGTACCACCCCTAAAAGTGTTAAGAACATTCTTCTTCCTCATGAGTTAGGAACATAACATTTTTTTTTTTTTATAATCTGCCGCTATCCTCTGCCACCATTACTGCTGCTATCCACCGCTACCAACCCCTCCTTCGTAAAACCCCCAATTTCAATTTCAGCTTTTTATCTCTCCTCCATTTTAGAGAGGGAAAAGTAGAAAAACTGGCAAAATTACAGAACACAACTAAAAACGCGGATAGGCACGGATGATCAGAGAGATCGAGCAATTGAAAGTGCGAAAAAAATCAACAATAGAGAAATTGGACGGAGAGTGCACTGGTCGCCGGGTCGAGTAGGTGGTCTCCGGCGAATTGCACTAGAAACGATGGTGATGGTGTCTGGTCAGGCGTCGCCGATGAATTGTAGGCAACACAGGAAACGGTGGTGATAACGTCTATTCTGGCGTCGCCGGCGAACGATGGTGATGGCTTTGGATGAAAGGAACGATGACGATGGCTTCTGGTTAAAATTTAAATTGTGGGCAACGTGATTTTTATTATTTTTTTGATAGAAAGTGGGCAGCGTGAATTGATATTTGTTGGCATGGGTTATTTGATTTTTAGGTTTAGAAAAAAGTGGCAGCGTGAAGTGATTTAAATTTCGGTCGGAGAAAAAAAATTTAATATGTTATTTTTTAATTTGATTTGAGAGAGGGGGTAAAATGGTAAATGAAAAAAATTAATTAAAAAATAATTTAAAATATTAAATTTGTACAACAAGATCGCGTCAAGATTGACAGAAAGACGACAAACACATGTAGCAATTTCGCACTCGACTATCAGAAATCAAGACGACAACTGATCGCTTTCTAAAAAAACACTCATCCTACTATGCTCTATAACTTACTATTATTCTACTTTTTAATCTCTCAATACACTCATATTATTTATTTTTTTATTCTTTCAATATACTCAACATAATATAATAATATCACATCAATCAATTTTTTCACCATCCTACCCTATAAAATTCCATAATAAACATATATTTTAATTATTTATCAAAATTTTGAAATTTTAAAACTTCACAGTTGGAGATTTTCCACACTCCCACTTTAATCCTAAAAAAAAATATAAAAGACCTGTCTTTAAATTAAGTTATTTGGAAACATGAAATGTAAAGTCAATGATTGATCTCTTTTTATGTATACAAATTTAATGGACAACCTTACCCACTACTGTAACATATTTTAGAATTAAGTTATTAAACTGCTCATATTTGGTATATTTACACTAATCGTTCTTTTGAAACGAGTATCATAAAATATCTGTGGAAAAATCACATAAATTAAATCATGAAGAGTATTTCATGAAATGAAATTTCTGATTTAACTTGATAATTTATTTAAAATTGACCTCGATTGATGGTACCCTTGTACTCAATTTTTTACAATTCTTGCTTTGGCCATTCCCAAAAAAAAGACCTTGATTGATGAATTTAATTGACCCCAAGCAAAAGACATCTTTATGAAAAAATTAATTATATATATATATATATATATATATATATATATATATATATATATATATATATATTTAGGGGTGTTTGGTTAAATGTTCTAATGAGAATGATCATGAAAATCTTAATATAAGGGATATGTATAGGAGAAAAAATTGTCTTAATGGTGGTTACATTGTTAGTATTTTATTATGATTTTAAAAAACATGGACAATGAATGGTTGTTAATAGTGGAATAATTGAGGAACACTATAAAAAAATATAGAATTGTCTACAATTTTTTTCAATATGCCTATGAAATTCTCAACATAATTAATTTCTTTTTTAAATAATAAGAATTGCCTAGACGTGCCTATAAATCCTTTTAATCATATGACCATTTTTTAATTACAAATATAATTGACTACGAAAATGTAAATTGCCTAGAAAATTATTTATGTAGTTAATTTTTTGCCTACGGAAAATACAAATGTATAGACAATTTGTTCTTAAGTAAGTTGTTTGTCTATTAAAATTGTAAAAATTCGTAGGCAAGTCACAAACAATCCACACCATTTAAGGACCAAATTACTTTGATTGAAAAATTCCGTAATCATTTGAAAATTATTGTGGACAATTCTTTAATTTCTTGTAGTGGAAGGGGGTATTTGTAATAAATTGTGTTTTTAAGAAGTGATTTAATTTAGTGATTGTGAGAAAAAAAATGTTTAGTAGTAAAAATAATGAGTGTTTTCAAAATTTATATAAAGTTGATATTGAGTGTTTGGTAAAAAAAAAAATGAATAAGATAAATTATTAATGAGAAGTTAGAATCACGTACAAGCATGCATGCACTTTTCATCTTTTAGAGTATGGACTATAAGAGATTAGTTTATGTATAAGCATTAATTTGAAAACACTCGAATTTATTTCGACATGCAATTTTAAGTGATTATAATCATTTACAATTTGTCAAAAAATACCCCCATAAAATGATTATAAAAGAAGAAATGAGTAATTAAAATAATTATTAACTTATTTAGGTGGGGAGGAAGTGCACTGGTCATCTTTTCTTCTCCTTAACCATCATAACTGAAAGTATGTGTGCATGATATTTAGAGTGTTGTTAAAAATGTTATGCAATATAAAACAACATATAAACAACGGAAGTCTTAAAAATGTTTTACGAAGGGTTTCAAAATTGTGTATAGTCTTAATTCAAATTACACGAGCCTCATGGCTAAAAATTTCACTATAACGAGTAATGACACAAATAAAGACCTTTTACAAGACTCCAAAAGGTATAGTGTAAAACACAATTCCCTAAATAATCATTTCACAAAATGACTAATGATCTTATTCGACCTAACACTCATGCTACTTAGATAAATACAATACTGGTAGGAATGTTGGAATACATTCGACCAATACAAATAAAATAACATCGACCTTCACACTCATAGATGTACTAAATACTTAAGGTTGTGTCTCGGATATTACTCTCTGAAATTTGGAGAAAATGAATTGGAACATTGATCTTGCTCCGTCGAGAGGAAAAAAACTCTTTCTCTCAAGTTTTGATGTTCCATGAATAATGTATATATAGACCACAAAATTCAACTGGAGTTCCCATCAACTAGGCAGTTTGGGCTGTTGGGAAATAGGGTGCCCGAATCTATTCGAGGTGCAATTTAAATACAAATTTAAATTATTTAATTATTACTAGCATGAATTAATCATATATTAATTCAAATAATAATCAAATAGCAACAACACATCATGCATATAATAAAGCCACGTAAGTCCTACACATGCAAATTTCTAGGAGTTACGTAAGGCGTACCTTTTTGGCGAAATAAACGGAGACAGATGAGCAGCGGTTCAACGAACACACCCAAAGTCCTTCTTTAGTATTCCCACGTCCTTATTCAACAATCCGGTGGTAGAAAACTCGTTAACAATTAACAAAAGTGAAAAAAAATATTCTACCACCTTTGTGGATTTCTAATTTTTCCAACACATGAAATTGCATTGGGTATGAAAAATTCATCCCCTGTTTATAGAGTAGGGGGGGGACAAAAATTTGTGCCCTAATAGGGTTATGAAAAATTTGTGATCTCATACCAGGAAAATCGTGCAACTCACGTGACATTTCAACTTGATTTGGGCTTATGCGTGCTCAATTGTTTTACATTTTACAAATTTTAAAACATGTTGTCTTGTATTACAGATTTTAAAACATATTATCATACATTTTTAATTAACCCGTAAAATTTTGTCTTTAAAACACAACTCCCCTGAGTTACTGGCCTAAAAATATGCTTGATTTGAAACTACAGTTTGCAATCGAAATTTAAATAATTTTGTTAAAATTTTGAAATTTTAGAATTCTGTGTAGAAAAACCCAACCGAGTCTTATGAATAATTATCATTTTTTAAAGGGAAAAAAAAAGCACTGTTATAATTATTTATAAACTCTATAAATATCACTTTCTATAATCAATGGCACATTAATGCAAAAAAACTTTATTTTTCATTTTCTTATTTATAAGTTATCACTTTTCACACAATTTTTTAATTCTTCTCACTTTTGCACCTTAAAATAAAAGAAGTTAATCATTACAATTAGCTAAATATACATATAATACTCCCCCAATCCATTTTATTTATGGTTTCCTGATGTTTCACGTGTATTAAGAATGTTACTAGTATTAAATAGTAACAAATATATGTATAATATGACAATTTTACCCATCTCTTTACCTACATGGTAATTAATGCATAATATCACAAAAACAAATTAAAGGATAAAATTGGAATATGATATTTAATTTTTCTAGATTAATGCAAAATGATAATTATTTTAATAAAAATCATCTTTTTTTTTTTACGGAAAAAAAAAATCATCTTTTAAATGACAAATAAAATGAGTCGAAAAGAATATAATAATACAATATAATCACACACTCTTAGCACATTTATTTGACAAAATAATAAACTTCATCTTGCGCAAGTCTCAAAATAAATATACATAAGTACTATTAATCAATATTTTCAAATCCCCTAAAATAAAAGCTAAATTTCAAAATATCTACTACACAAACACACACCATTAATCATGTGTTTTGGTTGTTACGGGTCTAAGTGTATTTATATATTTTTTTGGGTGAGTAACGCTCATGTGAATCATGTCTATACATGAATTCTATCACTATTATGTGTAAAAACTATCACTGTTATGCACAAAAACTTTAACTGTCTAAAAATATAACGCATTTTTTAACAGTGATAATTTTTGTGCATATCAATTAAAGTTTTTATGCATAACAGTGATAATTTTTATACATAACAATGATACTTTAAAAACTCGAGTTCACGGTGAACTCAGGTTCACACAAGTTTTTGTCTTTTTGGGTTGGTATGTACGAGTCTAAATGCATATATCTTTTTGACAAAAATTTGCGTGAACCTGAGTTCACCGTGAATTCGGTTTTTTTAGTATCACTGTTATGTACAAAAACTCTTATTGTTATGCATAAAAACTATCACTGTTATGCACAAACACAATCACTGTTTAGAAAATATTTTATATTTTTAAACAGTGAAATTTTTTTTATGCATAATAGTGATAGTTTTTACCCATAACAATTATAGAGTTCATGCATATATTTGATTAACAGGAGTGTTACTTTATGTTTTTACATATATTAGGCCATGGACCCTTTTGTCTCTAGGACCCCAAAAGATTATATTCCCTCCGTCCAAAAAAAACAATTCATTTTTTTTTTACACAGATTAATAAAATTATATTTATTATGCTTGCAGTTATAAATTTACTTATAAAATTATTAGTATACCTTTATTCATTGAATGCAAAAATACAGTGTTTAAAAATACAGTGTACATTAAATATGATTATTTTAAATAATTTACATTCTTTTAATAAAAAATGAGATTAAAATTTAGGACAAAGCCACAAAAAAAAAACCATAGTCCAAACCTCTAATAATTTATAAACATGTTTGTGTATATATGTATAATAGTATATCACCTGTGCGTTGCACGGTTTGTGAGTATAAAATAAACATAATATAAAATGTATTTATTTTTATGTTAAATAAATTATAAAAAATAATTTTACTTATAATAATAATAAGAATCTTTTTTTCATTTTTTAAATATATATTTTATTTATTTAGATGCAACACACGATTTATTAACATATTTTGCTTTTGCAATCAGGCATGAGAAATGGGTGGCGCTCCAACTGCTTAAAATATTTACACTGTTAAATAATGCAAATTTAAAGATATTTTTTCTTACAATTTTAAATTATTTCCTTCTAAACCACTTTGATTGTCACCTATTATCGTCTTTCCAATTTTCATTGCATGTCAAAATTTTCAAATTATCCCCTTTAGTTACTCTGAACATGATAACATATAACTACTCATGATTGAAATTGATCTCCTTAAGAAAGTCCAATATTTTTAATAATTGTCTATAATTCTTATTAATAATCACACCATAAGATATCATTAGTCAAAATTATCTTTATAAGATGTTAAAGAGAGTCTACTGTCTGATGATGACAGTGTCATTCACGAAATCAACACTCTTTGTCCTAAGTTAGTCTCGATTAGTATTTTCTTTTAAAAATATGGGTATCAAGCTTCGTCACAACCAACCAAGTATTATTTTACAATCCAAGGTCTAATGTCAATTGTACATGCAACTAATTCATAGTAATTGGACTCAATGATGGACCTACATGTCCTATGTTGGGATCACATGCCCCCATATTTTTTTTAAGTATATGTTATATATATTTTAATTATTAGGAGTAATACTTATATTATATGTATATAATGACTTAAATGAGTTTTTAAAAGTGTTATAATTAGTTAATAATGCAAATATTTCATCTAAAATTTTTTGTAGATCTGTTATATATATGCACTATCACTATTTAAAAAATCAAATATTTTTTAAGATAGTAATAGTGTATAATTGTATATGCATAATAGTGACATTAAAAAATTAGAATTCACGTGAACCCGGGTTCACAGGAAAATCTACTTGTTATTTTATTTATTTTTGTGTCTCTGTCATGAAAGTTTTCTGGATCCGTCCATGATTGAACTAATCAATTTAAATATTATATCCTATAAAATAATCATACATAAGTAAACAAATCGAGCTTTATCACAACCAACCTAGTGTCATTTTACAATTCAACTAATAACGTTAACTAATAATTTAATTAAAAATTATTCAACTTAACAATTTAAGTCTAATGTCAATAGCTCATGCAACTAATTTATGGTAATTGGACTAATCAATTTAAATCCAATACATGTAATATTATCATACAAATAAGTATATAAATTATACATTTTCATAAATACAATACTTCTCGTCTTTTAAGATTGCTCAAAATCCAAAAAGTCCATCTTTTATCACATACTCAAAATAGCAATAAAGTAACTATATAGTTCATGCTACCCCTTACAAACATCACTAAATTACATCACATGTCACTAATAAGGGTAATTCTTGGTGGGCAGAAAAGACTATTTTAGACTTTGTGAGCTTGATTGAGGGCAGATTTTTGGTAGGCTTGATTGAGGGCAAATACTTTTTAATGATTCTACCCTGTGGTCTGGGCAGAATTTACCTATTTAGCACCTCCCCACTAATAATTACATACAAAATTAACTTATTTTTTTTATCTTATTCACTAAAATTGACAAAATACTCTTATCAAAAACCTATTTTATTACCTTCAAATATTAATAAAGAATTTTCTCATCAAAACCCGTGTCAAAATCAAGTGAGCAATATAAAAAAAAGATGGAAAGAGTAACTGGTTTTTTTTAAAAAAAATCCATATCAACTACAAAACATAACGTTTTATATTGTTAATAATTAATGTGCCACTTTTAAATTTTATGATAAATTTGTAATAATTTTTTGTTGATTTTTCTTCTTTTTTGGTATAATATTTTGTTATTATATATGTATAAATAGATCTAGTTCAAAAATTCAAAAATAATATTAATAATTTAGAAAATATTCAAAAAATAATTAATATATAATTGAACCTTGTGTGTGGTAGATATGATGATGATTGAAAATTATAACAATTTTTTGGCCTAACTTTTGGCCCAATATTTTGTTATTAGATATGTATAGATTAATCAAGATGGTTAGTTAGTTTGTGTACACAAATGGAAAAATAAAATAATGAATTATTTGGGAAGGAAAATTATACCCACTATTTGAGCTACATCAAATTTGTTAAAAAAACTGATGATTAAAATTTTATTTATTTATAAAATTATAACAAAAAATTTTTTAAAATTGCCCTAATTCTTTTTATATCCCTCAAAACTAAACAACATTTAATTTAATCTAATTAAGTAACAAAATTAATACCATCACCCCATATATAAGTATAGATTAATCAATTTAAATGGTTATTATCAATTTAAGTTAGTTTGTGTAACACAAATGGAATATTTAATAATAAAATTTAATGAATTATTTGGGAAGGGAAAATTCGTGATAGCACCACTATATATACCCAATAACCCTAACCCTAGCTAGCTAGTTCATATTCGCCTATGAAAATTAAATGAAAAAATGAGAACCCATTTTCATTTAACGACTTTGCTTTAATAATTGGGGTTATGTGTGTATACCGGAGCCACGTTTCATTTTTGACATTTTATGCAATAAATGATGTATTTAATTCTATCCCATTCCTAAATGTCTTCTCAATAGTGATAAACAAACAAGTTTCCTCACATGGCTGTCTCAATTTGTATCCATTCTTGCACGTGTCATTTGGGTTTGCTTCATTTTAACAATAATGATAATTATTATTATTTGTTAATAATTGATAATTATTATTTGTAAATGTATATTGAGTTAGTCTATACTATAAAATTTGTTGGATAAAAATGCGTATGAATCCGAGTTCACCGTGACAATATTTTTTTAATATCATTGTTCTATAAAAAAATTATCATTGTTATGAACATTGATAGTTTTCGTGCATAACAATGATATTTTTTTGTGCATAATAATGATAGAGTTTATGTTTATACCTGGTTCACATGAGTGTTATTCAACTTATTAATAATATGAAATTTAAATCATTACATTTATAAACACTAATACCACACCACGTATCAATTGATACCACAATATTTATAAATTAATATCATATTATTGCGTAATCACATCAATTTATAAGTATATTAAGTAATACCTTTTATATAAATAGATATGATCTTATTCACATGAAATGCATGCCATTTTGAATATTAATTGACAAAAATTAATATGAGACGGTCTCATATATGAGGTGTAGTATAACGTAGTACAAATTAACATCATTCCCTCCCAAAATGTTAAAGCACAATACCCAAATTATGCCCCCTCTCACGCAAGTGTGCCTCATCTGAATCACTCAGTACATAATATATAAGTTAATAATATTTATTATAATAATAACATTAACAGTAATAATTCATAAAAAGGTATTACTCCTATGACAGATGGGTGGTTCTTATAACTCCAATCAAATTGATAATTAAGCCCTAAATTAGACCAGTGCGTTTGTCATAATTAAAAAGGTGGGACTGAGTTGTGAGACATCTTTGCTAAATACACATTTTTTACTACTGATGGGTATCCGAGGATGATTGCTATCGCGCTGCAGACGCGAGTCATAGTGACTATGTCGTGTGGCGAGCGTGACACAAATCAAGCATGTCCCGCCGCCCAAGCGACATAATTTCGAATTTTATTTATTTATTTATTTAAGGTTTAATAATATTTATTAAAAAATATTAACTAATTAATTATAAGACATTAATTTCAATGAATTATTTATAATTTATTAATTATAAAGTATTAGTTGTTTCATTGAAAAGTTTTATAGTTGTTTGATCATAAAATATTAGTTCATTAACTGCAAAGTATTAGTTATTTGTTGTCAACAATATTAGTTCTTCAATTGAGTAATATTAATTTGTCAATTGTAAAATATTAGTTCAATTATCAATTTAAACATAAAAAATAAATATACACATTACATGAAAAAAAAATATATACACATTACATTCTGAGGATGGACTGCGACGTGTTGCTAGAAAAAGTTGAATTAAATATTAAAAAATATATAGTATTTGTCTTTCTCGTTTTGTCTAGACCTATACTCAGCCTCACGTCGCGCTGCATCCGACTCGTGTAATGTACGTAATAGCTCTATCCTGCTTTCAAATTGTAAATCTAAACCATTTACAGAAGGGTCATGTGCGCGTTTCCAGTATGCAGATATTGTTGGGGAATGAGTTGCACAGATCTATTCGGGGTGAATATTTAAATACAAATTTAATTCATTAATTATTACTAGCATGAATTAATCCTATATTAATTCAAATAATAATTGCAACAACATATCATGCATATAAAAAGCCACGTAAAACCTACGCATGCGGAATCTACGGGTTTACGTGAACGTACCTCTCGGGATGGCAGTGACTTCGGTCGGACGGACTAACCAAAAGGACTTCCCAAGTATTCCCTTAGCCCTTGCTCAACTATCCGGTGGAAGGACACTTGTCGAACAATTAACAAAAGGAAAAAATAAACTTTGTTGCACCACCTTTGTGGATTTGCTAATATTTCCAGCACATGAAATTGTACTTGGGAATGAACTAATCATCCCATATTTATAAGAGGGAGGGTGGTCGAAATTTTAGTGATATTTCAATGTGGGAAAAGACTTTTCTTGGTCACCAAGAAATCTTGAATATATCTCTTATATTCTTTTTCCCATAATTAAAATATTCCACAAAAATCCCACTTCCTCTAATATATGGATTTTCGAAAATTTAGTGCAAGAATCCAAGATTTGGATCTTCTTGAATTTATGAGATATTCTTGTATTTCAAGAAATACATATCTTCCATAATATATTTTCAAGAAAATCAAGAAAATCTTTCTTGCCCACTATATTTTCATCTTTTTCGAAATTTACTATATAAATAAGCTAGTGGGAGATTTCTTGAATTTAATGAAATAATCTTGTATTCCAAGAATACATATCTTCATTCCATAACAAAATTCAAAGAAAATCTTTCTCCCAACATATCTATATATTTCGAAAATAATACTTGGAAAATTAAGCAACAATATTTATTTCATTTTAATCACCTTTTCAGTTATTGGACTATTTGTTGGGCTACTCAGGGGGCCTTTAGGAGAATTAAGATTGAACCTTCTAATGGATCTTGAATATCTAATATTGAGCCACAATATAATTCAAGCCCATAAATATTAATTAATCCCACTACATAATTAATATTGCACCATCCATCTTAACCCATATTACAGTCAATATGGCTCCCGGTCATTATTTCCCGTGTTTAAGATTATCTAGCCCATTAATTAATTCAAGCCACTAAAATAGCTTTCCGTTAATTAATATATTTTGTCCTTGGTCGAGGAACGGTTCAACATTATTATCCATACCGGAAACTAATTCCACTTGCAAGATTTGGTATGATAAAACTTATGAACCTCCCAAGGGGGCAAATCAAGCAAACGTACTTGCACACGATTCTTCGTATTAAATCTTAGCAATCACATGTGACCAATAATATTGCCCAAGATAAAAAGTATTGAATCTCTCTCTGATTCGCTACCCATGATAAGTCAAAGCAATAGTTACCAATCCCACGTGATCCTATTTAAGGGACGAAGGTTAAGAAACAACGAACCACTGAGGTCTAATTCTTCCTTGTTCGGGCCTCAAGAACTTATCCTCCTCAGAGGTCCTATTCAACAAGATCGGTCATGCACTAGTGTGTAATCTCTTGGTCAAGACAAACCAATCCGAGCCTTTACACCTCAACCTTTCGCGATGGTTGTTCATTTCATCTAGGTCGTGAATGACGATTTGGGCTTTTAGTTACAAGGACCGTTAATTTAATCTTCTCGTGATCCGGTATCACTAAATTAACTACAAAGTGTAACACGTCATTTAATTATTGAATAGTTATGCAAAGAAATATATATAACATTCAATCATATTTAAAGCATCGCGATAAACAATTTATTTCAAAGAAATAAGTCCGAAAATTCAATTAGATTATACAAAGTAAAAAGCATACTTTTCAAAGATAATCCCAACAATCTCCCACTTATACTCAAAGTCTGCTTTTAAGTATACTACAACACGCCTCGAGTAGTCCGTGACATCTAATGTCACCTACACGAACCTAATAATTTCTCCCACTTATACTCAAAGCAGATTAGCAACGATCTTGACACCCATTCCACTCACATGTCTCTCGAATGTATTCAGAGGCAAACACTTTATGAATGGATCTCGCAGGGTCGCCCTCGACGCTATCTTTGCCACATCTATATCTCCCTCTTAACGATTTCTCGATAAGATGTCTTTTCCTTTAATGTGTTTGTTTGACTCTTGGACTCTTGGTTCTCTTGAATTTGGTAAATCGCCCCTAGCAGATATTGCTAGACAAATTCGAACACCATCCAAGTCCACTAAGAAGATCTAGAGCCCAATCGGTTCTTTTCACCGCTTCACAAGCAGCCTACTTACCCGAGTCCCATGGTTGAGTCGGTGATGCATTTACCTTCACACTCGCCCATTTGATGGCTACACTTCCCAAATGGAAACACACTAACTCGAGGCAGATAATTTCGAAATCTAAATCGATTGGAAATCCGAGTCCGTGGTAGCCGATGGGGATTGAGTATCGATCGATAAATCAACATTCTATCCCGAGTTCTTTTCGGACACTTTTCGTAATCGTTTTTAATCGCCGTCCCAATGCGCTTTCCTCGGGTTACTTTTGATATTTTACATACCATGCCTACGATCAAAGCGGATATCCGGGTCTCGCATACAAACAATGCATACATAAGGTTTCGAACCAAGCACAAGGAATACCTTTCATGTCATCTATCTCCTTTTCGCCTTAGGGAACATTTTCTTGATAGATGGATTCCAAGTCCGAAAGGTACTAATCCTTTCTTGGAATCTTGATCTCAATTGTTTCAAAAAAGAATGTCTATGTATGAAACTTTCTCATGATAACCCGATCATCCTTTTCTCGGCGATCTCGAAGTTATCTTGATCCCAAGGATATGTCCGGCTTTCCCTAAGTCTTTCATATCAAACTGCTTTTTTTTGAAACCATGCCCTTACGCCGATCATACCTTCACATCGTTCCCGATGATCACAATGTCATCTACGATAGTACTAAGAATACCAATGCAGCTTCCAAATGCTTTTTATACAATAATAACTTTTCAAACTTGTTTTGATCAAACCCATAAGACTTTATTACATGATCAAAACTTTGGTTCCAAGCTCGATGCCTGCTTGAGTCCGTGAAATGGACCTCTTGAGCTTAAAACTAGGTGTTCTTGGCTTTGAATTATTTCAATGAAACATTGGTGTTGTTGCACATAGATCTCTTTTATCAAGACTTATATTAAGGAAAAGATCCGCCTTGACATCTATTTGTCGATTTCAAGGTCGGTGATTAAAATAAAATCGATAAGAGAATACTTCCTCATGGACTTAAAACATAGAAAAAGCATGGCTATGGGCTAAAAAAGTTTCCTCATAATCGATCCCTTTCTTTTCGAGTATAAACTTTTAACTTTTTTTCTTGATTTTCTTGAAAAGATATTATTTCATTAGTCTTGCTTTAAAGGTTTCAACCTTCCCGTCCGATCCTCTTTTCCTCTTATATACCCACTTGCATCCAATGAGTTTGATCCCCATTAAAATTCACTGGTTCGACTAGTTCTTCCCACACTCTATTATGAAACATAGAACCCATTTATTTTTCTTTCATTGTTTGTTTTTGCCAAGAATCTCCTTCCTCTTGGAGTGCCTTTTTAAATATTCATTAAATTGGCATTTGTCCATGGTCTATAGATTTTAATTCGGAAATCAAGTCCGAGGACTCTCCTATTCCCATGAATCTCTCGGAAAAAGATATCGCCTAACAACCCTCCCACTATAACGAGGCTCGGTTGCCAGAAAACGTATCATTTGGTATATCATCTAGTACAAATATTGTATATTCAAGACCGAGGTTTGCCCTCTAAGCTCATTTAAGTTAATCTCACTGGTTTTCTTCTGTTCATATAGTCTTCTTCCAAAAATCTAAAGTGGGTGCGGATGACCACCTTTTGATCTTCTAGACTATAGAACATACACCCTTTTGTTCCTCGGGGTATCCTACAAACAAATTTTTTTAATTTCGACGAGGATCCAATTTAAAGATATTTACGTTTTTAAATTTTTCCAACACGTAGGGCCAAATTAACCCCAAAGTTCTCATGTGTCTCATACTAGGCTTGGCTTTTTTGTCCCACAATTCTTTGGGAGTTTTGGGAACCGATTTGGATATCACCAAGTTCGTAATGTAAGTCATTGCTTTTCCAAGGTATGACCCCCCAAGAACGACTTCGGAAAGATCCGCGATAACTCATCATTGATCTAACCATTTCCGGAAGAATTACTGTTGCTTAGTCTCTGCAAACCCCATTTTGTTGAGGGGTTCCGGTGCTGAAAGAGGATACAATCCTTCATCGATAAGTAGTTCAAAAACTCATCGCCGAGGTATTCGCCTCCACGATCGATCGTAGAGACTTGATACGTTTTTCCATATGATTCTCCCATGAATCTTGAGCCATAAATTCTTAGAATTTCTCAAAGGTCTCGATTTCATGCTTCATAAGGAAAATGTACCTTGAGTAATCATCAATAAAATTACTCATAACCTCCTCTTTAACTTTTGGTTGACATTGACTACATACATCTCGTGTGAACGATCTCTAACACTTCTTTGGCCCTATTCCCTTGGCTCCAAATGTCCTCTTGGTCATATTACCCTCCAAACATGATTTTTCGCAGGTTGGAATCGATTCAACTTGAGACGCTCCAAAGAATCATCTTCACCAACCTTTGATCCTCTTTGGATTTATATGACCTAATCTTAGATGCCAAAGAAGTATCTCGCTCACGCCCGATGAACGCTTTTCTTTTCTAAAAAGCTTGATTGATGTGTTATAGGATACATTTTTGAGAGTGGTGTGCACAGTTAATTGTATAGAGATTTTCCATCAATGTCCCATAACAGATACACTCATCATTTCAAAAATGATGTCATTCTTATTAGAAGAAACTTAGTGTCCTTTAATCGAATTTTAGAAACTGAAAGTGAATTCTTTCTAAAACTGGGAACATAAAGATAATCTCAAAAAAAACTTTATCTTCAAAAGATAGGTGCACTTCTCCCATCGCTTAATCGCTACTCATGTAGCATTGCAATGTCTCTACTACTTGCGTAGTATTGCAATAATCGTTACTATCGTAGCATTGCAATATCTCCGCCACTTCCGAGAATTGCAACGCCTTCTACTTTCGTAACGTTGCCCAGTGTGATGAGGATCTCACTCCCACTAAGTTGCTGGATCATTTAGAACCCGTGAAGCCAACATGATTAGTGGATCTCGTATCAACCACCCACGAATGAGAAGTATACGCCGCTAAACAAGTTTCAACAACTAGTGCGTGAGAATTACCTTTCTTTCCATCCCTTTTGGGGTTGGAACAGGTAAAACCTCCATTGTCCTCTCTCACCGCAGCTTAAGCACTTCCTCTTTGGATTTTCCTTGACACAACAAGCATTCCTCATCTTACCATTGCCCTTGGCAACAGTTGACTTTTATTGCTTATGGCCTTTGGTCCTCTTCTTTATCTTGCCTACCCTTGGCCTAGAAGATGAAGACAGACCACTTGCCGTCAAAGCTTGAGTTTGGTGCCTTATCATCATTTCTGCCGAGACCAAAAGCTTGCAACAAATTAGCTAGCGAGGCCAAAATGCTCAAAAACTTTTTGGGCAGAGAGTGAAGTACCAAATTCATCTGAGTCTCCAGATCATAATCTGCACTCAAATTCTCAAGTTTGTTCAGATGGGCCATCTATTTTGAGGACATAATCCCTTACGGGTTTGCCCTCCACCATTTTTAGCGAAGACATCTCTCGCAAGGTGATCTGATGAGTCCCGCATGTTTTGATTCGTCAGTTGGCTCATCTGATTTTGGTGTGTCAAAATCCACTTGTGGTTTTTGTGCGCTAGACAATTATAATTTTCCAATCAATATAGTTTAAATACATATTTGACTTTAAGTATAATAACAAATGATTAAAAGGTAACGACATCTTTGGCCGAAATAAACAACTATATGCAATAAAGACAAGTATATCACAAGATTCGATCACATGCATCATATTTAAAATCTCAAAAAAAATATGAACAATGATCACCCAACATCTCAAAAACAGTTTAAATAAGCCACGTTGGGTGGGTCATTATTTAAACACATTCAAGCAGGTTACAAACAAGAACGATACAAAACCTTTAATATCCAGATTAATAGTTGGCTCCCACTTGACCAATATAAAATTGACAGGGACTCCGGAGAAGTATATGCATATCAATTTTATACCTAAGTAATAACCATGATTAAATACATGATTATTATTTCGCTTTGATCGAGCCTCGTTGGGAGGGTCATCGTCGCCACTAGTAATAACCCACAATCATCCATTTGGAATTCATTCATGTGAAATCTATCTTTTGACCGTCCCGTTGGGGGAATTTCTCCAAAAGAATTCACAAATAAATAAATCATGGAGGTCAAAATTAATTCAATTTTATTATCCGGAATAAAATTGTCAATTAATTATTTAAACATACTTAGTAATTTTGAAGTTGAGATTTTTCCATTTGGCAACCCTCATGCAAACACATTTAAACAAATTAAATAAAGCATAAGATAACACAAAATAAATCAAGCAAAAATGAAAAAAAAAATATATTGGCACAAATTATCCAATTGTCATGGTTTGATTTTTCTTGGCTTGATCTTTGAAGAAACACGCCTCGAATTTCTCAGCTCCGTTAGATCACCGAAAAATGCTTCGTCTCGAACCGCCCTTGGCGACTCCACGGTAGGAATGCGCCCGTCCGTGGCCCACTTTGATGCAGGGCGACCTAAGCTGACCGGCTTTGCCCGGCGGGCCGATGCCACTTGATGCCTCGGCATGCACCTGGCGAGTATCAGCTTGAGGGTCAGCAGTTCACCGGTGGCCAGCGTCATGGCAACGTCACCAGCCTTGTAGCCTTCTACAATACTCGCCCCGCGTCGCAAAGAGCTGATGCCGATATCCGTCTTGCCCACCGATGTGGTATGGGATCCGCCCGTCCAGCTACGACTTCCGGGTAGCGCTTTTACCCGCCCGTCTTGTATGGCCAATCTCTTCGCGCTCGGCCGCCGGCCTTACGCTGCGCCAGCGATGCCGGTAGCAGCGCCCAGCCCTACGCTGGTCACAGTTTTGTCCTTTAATTCTTCGTCTCTTTGTTCCCGATCCGGTTACAATTTATTTACAAAAAATAAATAAACCTAGATCTAGACTAGTCTATTACATTGATCAAATCAAACAAATCCTAGTCTACTCGTGGATTTTCTCACGAGGCAAAAACAAATCCGAATCGAATCAATTAAAAAACACAATTTATATGCATGCAAAATAAAACATTAAAATCCATGACAATTGGATACCGCAAAAACAGATCTAATAGTTCTACTATCCAATTTCAAATTTATTGTCCACGAATTAAATTACAATTTAAAAATTCAGAGTCAAAACAAAGGCTCGATACCGCTTTGTTGGGGAAACGAGTTGCACATCTATTCATTCGGAATATTTAAATACAAATTTAATTCATTAATTATTACTAGCATGAATTAATCCTATATTAATTCAAATAATAATTGCAACAACATATCATGCATATAAAAAGTCACGTAAAACCCACGACGCGAATCTACGGGTTTACGTGAACGCACTTCCTGGATGGCAAAGGACTTCGGTCGGACGGACTAACCAAAAGGACTTCCCAAGTATTCCATTAGCCCTTGCTCAACTATCCGGTGGAAGGACACGTGTCGAACAATTAACAAAAGGAAAAAATAAACTTTGTTGCACCACCTTTGTGGATTTGCTAATATTTCCAACACATGGAATTGTATTTGAGAATGAACTAATCATCCCCTATTTATAAGAGGGAGGGTGGTCGAAATTTTAGTGATATTTCAATATGGGAAAAGACTTTTCTTGGTCACCAAGAAATCTTGAATATATCTCCTATATTCTTTTTCCCATAATTAAAATATTCCACAAAAATCCCACTTCCTCTAATATATGGATTTTCAAAAATTTAGTGCAAGAATCCAAGATTTGGATCTTCTTGAATTTATGAGATATTCTTGTATTTCAAGAAATACATATCTTCCATAATATCTTTTCAAGAAAATCAAGAAAATCTTTCTTGCCCACTATATTTTCATCTTTTTCGAAATTTACTATATAAATAAGCTAGTGGGAGATTTTTTGAATTTAATGAAATAATCTTGTATTCCAAGAATACATATCTTCATTCCATAACAAAATTCAAAGAAAATCTTTCTCCCAACATATCTATATATTTCGAAAATAATACTTGGAAAATTAAGCAACAATATTTATTTCATTTTAATCACCTTTTCAGTTATTTGACTATTTGTTGGGCTACTCAGGGGGCCTTTAGGAGAATTAAGATTGAACCTTCTAATGGATCTTGAATATCTAATATTGAGCCACAATATAATTCAAGCCCATAAATATTAATTAATCCCACTACATAATTAATATTGCACCATCCATCTTAACCCATATTACACCAATATGGCTCCCTGGTCATTATTTCCCGTGTTTAAGATTATCTAGCCCATTAATTAATTCAAGCCACTAAAAATAGCTTTCCGTTAATTAATATCTTTTGTCCTTGGTCGAGAACGGTTCAACATTATTATCCATACCTAAAACTAATTCCACTTGCAAGATTTGGTATGATAAAACTTATGAACCTCCCAGGGGGCAAATCAAGCAAACGTGATTTGCACACAATTCTTCAGATTAAATCTTAGCAATCACATGTGACCAATAATATTGCCCAAGATAAAAAGTATTGAATCTCTCTCGATTCGCTACCCATGATAAGTCAAAGTAATAGTTACCAATCCCACGTGATCCTATTTATGGGACGAAGGTTAAGAAATAACGAACCACTGAGGTCTAATTCTTCCTTGTTCGGGCCAAGAAGAACTTATCCTTCAGAGGTCCTATTCAAATCATCACCATGCACTAGTGTAATCTCTTGGTCAAGACAAACCAATCTCGAGCCTTACACCTCAACCTTTCGCGATGGTTGTTCATTTCCATCTAGGTCGTGAATGGCGTACTTTTAGTTACAACAAGGACTAATTTAATCTTCGTGATCCGGTATCACTAAATTAACTACAAAGATAACAACACGTTTAATTATTGAATAGTTATGCAGTAAATATATATAACATTCAATCATATTTAAAGCATCAGTGATAAACAATTTATTTCAGTAAATAAGTCTGAAAATTCAGTTTCGATTATACAAAGTAAAAAGCATACTTTTCAGTATAATCCCAACAGATATAAACGGTACTGGATGATCGTTGGTTGTCATATACAACTAAAATTACAATAAAAAAATTATAATTATAATAAAAAAATCATAAATAACAAAAATTATAAAATAACTTGAATATAGTTTTTTTTTACCAATATCCAATGAGAATTGTTGTTCACGTTCCCTAAGATCAATGCGCGGTCGCAAGTCCTTGATGGGAATCTGTTATTGCGGGAAGGCAAAAAAATCCGTCATGTTCACTAAATGCAATTACGAAGACGTTATATGTGGTTGCAACTAGTTATCCATGTTCAGGTAATGTAAACCATTTAGATATTTCTGCAAAACCTTTGAAATGATCAAATGATTTTTCCAAATCTGACATGTCCATGTAACCACGTAGAACGTTATCGTATAAATCACGTCTTATTTGCAGTTCCTGCTTAAGATCCATTCGTACCTTTGGCCAATATTCTTTGGATCCGTAGATTGCGAGTGCAACAACTCTAAATCCTGCAATTCCCATCTCCAATTACATCATTGTAGGAATGAATATACTTTCTGATATATGGAGGGAAATTGTTCTCCACCGAGAGTTTAAAAACGGTATTTGCCGGTTAATATTTGTTTGAGATTTGGGTGGCCTACTCGAACTAGCGGTACTTTTGCGATGAGGGGTATCAGGAGGTGGGTGCCTTTGGGGCTTTGACCTAGGAGTATTAGGGGAGTAGCCCAGATTTTGGGAAAATCTGTTTTGATTATCTTCAGAAAAACTCATATTGTACATCTTTCTGATGTGCTATGTCTACGATCAGCTTCTGGTGGAATATCCTGGTGCGCATTAGTTGCCGGCACTCTCCCTTACCCCATTTTTTAGTAGACTTTTTTAATCCCATAGTTTTTTCCGTCCACTCAAACAAAGTAGGTTGACGATCGCTGCTTGAAGTCCTCTGTTGTGACTTTTTTTTTCAACCTTCGGTGGAAGAATGTCTTCCGTGTCATCATCGAATAATTTTCTCCTAGTCTTACCACCATTGTCATCATATGTTTCGTCGGTGGTGGTAGGAATACTAGAAAAATCTATATCCAATGTTCTCCAAAATGAGTCTATACAATTTAAAGGTATTGGATAGTTGTTTTGAAAGTACCTTGTAAGCTCGCATTGACACGGAAGACCATGTGTTCTCCTGAGATAGCAACCACATATTTTTCCACCCAGATTCCTTTCTATTTATGCGACAATGAGTTCGAACGCTTTGGACGTGATATTGCGCACTAGTTGGCTGTAGAATTCATTTTGTAGCATATCAGTCCTTGTCTTGTGGCCGGTGAACCTGCATTGCTTTTTGATCTCGCATATTTGCAACTCCATGACCTGGTGAATTTTTTTGAAGATGATGTCAAAGTGCTTCCTGCCGCCATCCAGGTTTTTTTTCACCATGTGGTGTTCTTGTTCAACCCTACATCAATAATTAAATGAACAAAATTTAAATTTATTACTTGTCTGTCTCAATAAATATATTACTTGTCTCAATATGGTAATAGTGCAATAGTTTTGGTTTCATATGTAAATTTAAATATAACAGCTTACCTAACATTAAAAGTATAAATATTTTTAAATTTACCTGTTCGTGGTGTAGTTTTCGTATGCGATAATCTAGATGTGCCCCTAAAATTTTTGTTTTATGCGGCCTAAGCCACGTATCTTCGCAATACTCAATTAGATCAGGACATCTGCTGTATTTTTCCTTTATATGAGCCCACCATATTTTTCAATCTTCATGTGTGCCCGACTGGACTGCACAATTCCACCGAAATTTAAATTTATTAGCATGTTTTTCTTTAAATCCTGGTTGTTTTAGAGCCCGTGTATAAACAGCTTGCTCTGCGTGGCGCCTGCATAAATGTGCTTGAGATTCTGGAAAAATCACGTCCACACATTCATCAACGCGAAAGCCCTATCTGTGACAACGACATTTGATATCCATATCTCGTACAATCCCCGAATAAATCCTAGGATATATTAGAAGTGTTCCTGCGTTTCACGGATCATAAATGTGTATGCGATGGTGAACGTCTTGTGAGTGCCCGTTGCCCCAACTGCCTCAAGCAAATGCATACCGTACATGTTTGTGTTGTATGTTGTGTCAATGATTAATACTTTCGGATACGCGTTGACCATTACAACCGAACATGGATGACTAAAAACTATATCTTTGAGTTCATTGCTGTCATCCGTCCTAAAATTGTATCTAAATTTAAATAAATACAAATAAAAATTTGGGGAAAAAGTAATAAATATATTTTTTATTTAATTTTTGAATGGATTTATTATAGTTATATCAATATGTATGCTAATACGGACGACACATCATCATTATTAATACACAAAAATATCAAACTCTCTATATGATTGACACATCATCAAAACTCATGAAGTAATATCAAATATATGTAATAATAAAATATTTTAATAATTTGTAAATTATGTTTATGGATATATATATACGTATTGAATGGTATGGGGATGAGTGGTGTATATATATTGGAAGTAAAAGCAATGTCATATGGGGCCAGTTTATGACATAATATATGTCAAGACTTTGAATGGAGGTAGTATACATTAATTAATTAACCGGGATCATAGTTGTTGGATAATAGAACGGTTGTTGGCATTATGATAAAATTTATGAGATAATGACATAATTTATAAAACAATAAAAAAAAATGTTTGAGGATTTATACCTGTAATTCCGCTCTCGCAGTAGGTGTATGAAGTTTTGCGTTGAGGTAAGCTCCTCGCGGTTATCTCTCCTAATCTTTTGCTGTGAATTGTACATTTGCTTTGAGTCCATCCGATTCTCGGGATTTATTGTCTTTATATATCCCATAATGTTGGCTGCAGTAACATTCATTGAATCTAGTAGTTGTACATGTTTGTACTCTTCGGGTGTTAATTGACCAATTATGGAACCTTCTGCGTTAATTGGAAATCGATGATTGTGTGTTCCTTCCAAAACATTAATTTCCCACATATCACGCTCGGGATCAGAAAGACAAGCAACCAAACGAAAAGGACATGAATTTTTGACGGTTTTTGTATTTCGCTCATTCTTTGTTTTTCTAGGGACATATTCGCCACCTTCACTACATATATATTTTACCTCCTTTGCATTAGAATTACGAATAGCCAAAGTGATATTTCGCATTCTAACAATAGCCTTAACAAAAAATTCAACTCCTTCTTTTCCTTTTAAACCCCCGGAGGTGTTATAAAATCCTCCGACACATCTGTGGATACATAATTTTCATCATGATAAGGATTCATTTTTTTGGAAATGGTTGCTAAAAGTTTGAGGTTAAAATATGGTATAAATATAAAAAATATGTAGTGAAGGTAAAATAAAGCAAAAATATATAATGTGGTATGAAAAATGAAGAAAATTTGAGGAGAAAATATGAGGAGAAAAACTTATATACGTCTGCAAAAATTTCTGCTGAAAGACTATATACGTCTGAAAAATTTGAGCAGAAAAACTTATAAACAGAAAATTTGAGCAGAATGTGTGCGTATGAAAACTGAGATTTGATGAAAAAATGTGAGTGTGAAAATTGCTGTGAATATGCTGTGTTTATAAAGGAAAAAAAGTGGTATGAAAATTAATTATTGTGTGCGTCTGAAAAAGGAGAAAAACCCAAAAGAAAGGAGGTGGCGCGGCACTCGCGCGCCAGAGGGCTCGTCAATCGCGCCGCCAGCGCGATAACTCCTATCGACCACCAACATTAATTTCCCACCATCCCAACATTAATTTTCTAACAACACTCTTTAATTTCTACCTACAACCAACCCAAATTACCTCCTATATAATCCCATTCTTCCTTCATTTTTCCCTTCATTTTTCTTCCTTCTCTTCCTTCTACTCCAATCCACTTTGCAGACTTCTTCTCCTCTTCTTCTCTTCTTTCTTTCTTTGCTGCAACTCCTTCCTCTTCTTTCTTTCTTTCTTTCTTTCTTTCTTTCCTTCACTCTTCTTCTCCAAACTAACATACCCAGCCGCCACCCGCCGCCCGACGCCATTGCCCGACGCTGCCGCCGACCGCCGTTTTTTTTTTTTTTAACATTTGTTGTGAATATTGTTTTTCAACACGTAATAATAACTAGTCAAACTAACATATTTTTGTTGTTTCACAGTCGAATAATTAGTCCCTCGTGAGCCTACTTACCACCACCGCCATCTTTTGAGTGCCCGTCGTCGCCGCTTTCAAGGTATGTTTTATTTGTAAAGTATTAGTTGATATGCTGTAAAGTATTAGTTGATATGCTGTAAAGTATTAGTTCATATGCTGTAAATTATTAGTTGATATGCTGTTAAGTATTAGTTGATATGCTGTAAAGTATTAGTTCATATGATGTAAAGTATTAATTCATATGCTGTTAAGTATTAGTTGATATGCTGTAAAGTATTAGTTGATATGCTGTTAAGTATTAGTTGATATGCTGTAAAGTATTAGTTCATATGCTGTAAACAAAGTAACGTTAGCTAGTTATTTAGATGTAAACGTAAATGATATGCATAAAAAATTATTAAATATTATCATATCCACATATATATATATAACAACTTGTACTCCTTAATATATATAAAAAATTGTGTATTACATATTCTCGTAAATAGAATTTTGTCATGTTAGATAGTAACTAATAATTAATAGCCTATATTGTTTCGAAAAAAATAATTATAGTTGGGTGAGAATACAATATTTCTTCGCAAATTTTGAATTAATATGTTTGATAATGGAAAAAAATAGGAGTAATTATTTTGGAATAAAATTTGTCTTCTAAGAAAACACTTAAAGTGGGATGATTGGAGTATATAATATATATTATGATCTTAAAGAATACTTTAGTGGGGTAATTTGAAAAAATTATAGGCAAACATAGGTAAATATGCAATTAAAAAGGAAAAAAAATGTGAAACTAAATGGAAAAAAAAAACCGAACATTATGTGAAAATTTATAATGTCCTAATTTCCTATATAAATATTAATTGATATGCTATAAGGTATTAGTTATCATGTTCTAAGATATTATTTGTTTTTCTTATATTGTTCAATTGTTGTAAGGTATTAATTGATATATTGTAAAGTATTACTTGATTTACTGTAAAAGTGGTTGGTTGTTATGATTTATAATTCTTGTTTTTTTTTTTTTTTTATGTTTAGTATGTCAGAACTCGAGTGTCCCGAGTGCTCCCGGCTTCGTAGAGTGTGCAACCAATGTGTTCTTGCGGAACACCGCTCGTACAATCCTCCTCCTCCTCCAACTGATTTTTTTTTTTTAATTTCTCAACCCCCTTCGACATCGACCTAAACACCCCTGCTCTACAACCAATTGACAAGCAGTTTAGTCATTTTTTTCTTCTGATGATTACAATTTGGGGAACATTGAAAATTTCATAACCCCAATTGCCTTCCCCACTTTTTCACCATCAACCCATCAGTTCATGTCCTCCCACAATATTCCGGCCATAGAAACATCTCAATTCTCCCTTAACATCGGGCCGTCTTCGTCGTATCATCAGGGCCAGGCTCGTCTACATTGCCTCATCTCCAGGGCCCGTCTACATCTCATCACGAAGATCCTAACGAAATTCAGGATGAGGATGCGAATGATCAGGGTGCACCACAACCCTCACATTGGTTCCGACAAACTAGGGAATGGTTGACTACGACGTCCATGCCTAGAGGAACTGAAGATCCATCAGTGTTGTGTGCTTTCAAAGCACATAAGGCATAAAAAATATGGGAGGATCCTGTAAGTAAAAAATTATTTATTTTAATTATTATCTCAAACGATTATGATATATAAATTAACGGGTTTATTTTTTTTGTGAAAAATATGCAGAACTTTGTTAGGGTCCTCGATCCCAAACTTGTTCGAAAAGTATTAGGAGATGGCCATTGAATTCGTTCATTCCCGATGTTCCCTTCACCGTGAATAACATTGGCCCCGGGGAATGATGTTTCACTTGGCCCTCATTATTTGCTTTTAAATTTAACGCCGCATCCTGAGACGAACACTTTTCATATGCCATTCGGGGAGATGACAATCACACTCCACGACATTCAAGCTATCCTAGGTAAACTAAATATAAAACTAATTTTTATTGAATTCGTATATTAAATAAATTTTCTTTTATTATTATTATTCAATTGTACTAATAAAAAAAATTATACTTTCAATGAGGCTTGAACATAAATGACAGTCCCGTCATTGTTCTGGAAGGAGCAGATCAAATTGACCAAGCACTAAAGAGTGCTGCGGGAACAATGGCGAAAAACCAATCGTCTGTTACTTTGAAACAATAAAAGGGGAGTGTACAAATCCTAACACTAACCTGAGTGATGAATCAATTGCTCGAGGTTACTTGTGGTACACTATAGGGGCTACACTATTCGTTGATAGAACGCGTGATGCTGTCCCCATAAGATACCTAAAGGTGTTGGGTGATTTGATCGGCACTGTCCCTAATTATGCATAGGGAGCCGCCGCGTTGGCGTATTTATATCACCAACTTGGACAGGCATCCAGGCGTGAGACGACACATATTTCGGGCTGCTTAACACTACTAGAGGTCAAAATTCCATTCAAATTTTTTTTCAATGATAATTAATATATTGTTATCAATATATTGTTATATAATACCAACTCATTACAATTTTTTAGTGTTGGATACGAGTACTTCACCGAGTTGAACAAACGCGTCGAAGCTAATTTTTATAATGAAGCAACCCCCCGTGCATTGAAATGGAACAAATTGCATCGATTTGATACCAGCACTTATGCACGGGATCTTGTTCATTATCGAAAATTATTGAATAATTACCCATCAACTCATGTATGTTTCTCATTCTCATTCTCAATTCATCTTAATAGAAAATACGTTATTTATAATTTAATAATCAAAATGTCTTATAATTTTATTTTTCATACATACATTATAAATCGATTGGACTCCGTTCGGCGTTCCATCTACTATACCTCCTGCATCGTTATTCCACGGTTGCATCAATTTTATGGATTATGCCGAAGGTTATATGCCTAAAAGGGTTGCACGACAATTCGGGAGAATTCAAGGTATCCCACCAGCACCACTCAACTTCGATAAAAAAATCTATCAAGGTTGGCTCCTAATGCAAGGGGCTACAAGAAGGTGTATGGACCCCAAGTTGCATACTAGAACGAGATGGAGCATCACTACTATCCACTCGGGCACCTTGGTCACGAAGCTGTAATTCATAATCAGACCACTCCAGAGTATATGGAATGATATCAAAATATTACACATCTCAGAGTGCACAACCCTGAATTCGGCGCAAACAATGTGCACGTCAACCCTCGTTCGGCGCATAATAGGTTGAGACGCGTCATGCAAGACACGCAGTTCTTCCAGCAACAAGTTAACTAGTATCCACAAGTTTCAGATTTTGTCCATACTGGAATTAACCAAATTGGTCAAGATGCTGGTATGCAACAAGTCCCTAATCCTGGATATTGGGGACCACAACAATGATATGACGACCAATTCGCCCAACCGATACCGCCTGGTTGGTGGGGCCAACATTTCCCAAACCCGCCCTACAACCCCGACGACGGCAATAACAATTAGTCAATTTTTATTGATTTTGATGTTTGATGGGTATTTGTAATAAATTGATTAAGTTGATGAATGAATATACTTAATTTTTTTACCTCTTGTTAATTTTTTTTATTGTTGACGTTTTTTATCTTCTTTTTATAGCATTAATAATTTATTAATATAAAAATCTATAATAATAGACAAAGAATTATAAAGTATTAATTTATAATTATTAAATTATAAATTAATTCATTTAATTATTGTGAAATTAATTCATTATACTTAATAAATTATAAATTAATATTTTTCAATTAATATTATTAAATTAATCAAATAATAACAATGAACACATTTAATTATTGTGAGATTAATTAATTTAGTTTCACATTTTTTGATTAATTATTTTCCATTAGGCAAAAATATTAGTTTCACTTCGTTTAAATGATAAATTAATTATTTACTAATATTTGATTAAAAAACACAAATGAAGAAAAAAAAATCGATAATTCTGTCGCGTGGGCGGCGCGACAGACCAAGTCTGCGTCGCCTGTCTCACGCGACAGAGACTATCTGAGTCGCGTATGCAGCGCGACAACAATAAACATCGGATTCCCATCACTAGTCAAAAATGTGTATTTAGCATAACTCGTTACGAGAATGTAGTTGTGATGTCAATTTCCATGTCTTCCAAATTAAAGAATGAAAAACCTAAACCTGAAATATGTGCGTTAAATCTAAGGTACATACATGCAGGCCATGTCCTGTTTTAATTAGGACACATTTAATTTGAAGGGACATTACATGTCATTTAGGCCTACTTCTTTTCTTTGATTCATTAATTATTTTATTTTGTGTGGACAGCTGGCTCCATAAAAATATTTAAAATTCAATATATATGCAGTATGCGTTTTATATTATAAAAATACACTTTATCAACAATTATTATTAAAAAAGAAAAAGAAAGAAATTAAGGGTTCGTAGAATTGACAAATATGAAATTTGCTAAACAAAACAAGTCATTTTCTTGTAAGTTCATTGTCTGAGAAATTTGTGAATATGGTAATTGCAATGTTATACACCACAAAGAGACATATATGTCAACTTGTACAAACATTGCCCTTTTGCTATTTGGACATTCTTGTCCATAACATGTATGTATGTATATATATGTACATATACATGTAAACATTATTTTAATTAGAAAATTTATTTGAGTTCACCACGGGCTAAAAAGTAAAAACAAGATGAAAAATTAATTCGCTTATTTAACTTCCTAAATAAAAATTCACAATAGGTTAAGTTATGTTATTTTATCTAAAAATGTTTTCGGCTTTTAATCCCAAACTTTTTAGAGATCTCATCTAAAACCAAGTAAATTAATTTAATTTCGTTTTTAATTTAAATTAGTGAATTTATTTATTTATTATTTTTGTTAATTTTTTTATGAATTTGATGAGTCACAATAGGTTAATTTATGTTTTACTTTGTAACATTTATTGGATGCATTTTTGTATATAAATATATTAAATTTAGACAGTACCTATAAATGAAACTGAAACTTAAATTAAATTGAACATTTTCAATAAATAATTATTAAATAATTAAAAATATAAATATGTACCCATAAATTCACTATATATGAATTAATAAATTTTTTGAGGTGTATATTAGTAAATTTTCTTAAACTTTGGGATAAGATTATTGTGTCAAATATTATTTATCCATGTTAGTATGAAGTTGAAACCTACAAATCAAAAACAAAATAAATCGACTAAGAAAAGACTAATAAATTAATTAAAAAAAATTTTAATCTCATATAAAATACTTTTTTCCAAACTAAATTTTAGAATAGGTGTGAAATTAATTTCATTATTTAATTTCCTAATAAAATACAAGGGCTACCAACATTAAAACCTCTTTTAAATTAGTGAATTTATTTATTTATTATTTTTGTTATTATATTTTTTTATGAATTTGATGAGTCATGAATTTCTTGGAGTTTTAGTTAATTTAATCTAGTTTTAGGTACTTTGTAACTTATATATAGGAAAACATTATGGATGCATTTTTGTATATAAATATATTAAATTTAGACAATTATATACTGGGATTGGAAATAGTGATGAATTATACTCGTTTTAAATGTTTGAGTTATGTTATATCTAAATATTTAGACAGGCTTTTAGCTAAGACAAGAGTTTTCTAATTAAAAAACTTGTAACATTTTCAATAAATAATATATTAAATAATTAAAAATATAAATATGTACATAAATTTTTTTTTTATATATGAATTAATAAATTTTTAAGGTGTATATTAGTAAATTTTCTTAAACTTTAAGATAAAATTTAGATTATTGTGTCAAATATTATTTATCCATGTTAGTATGAAAATGTTGAAACCTACAAATCAAAAACAAAATAAATCGAAATTAAAAAAAAAAGATTAATAAAAAACTTAATTATGCATGTAACAATTAAAAAAAAGTGAATGAATTATAATATAAAATATTTTTTATATTATTCCACATAAAATATGTTTTAAGATATACATAAAAGCAATTATAAAATAAAATTATTTATTAAGAAAAATTAATAATTTAATATAATTCATTCACTAAGATAAAATACATTTAGAATGAATATTTAATTATCTTAAAATTAAAATAAACAAAAATTACCAAAAAAGTATAAATGAATAATATTATATAGTTAAATAAACCTATGAATTACAAATTTTATAAAAAATAACACATAAAAAAAAAGTGACAAACTTTTCAAGAACGGATGGAATTTTCAAATTTTTCATCATTAAAAATAAAAATACATTACATACACATTTTATTTTCTGTCGTTAAATTGCATTGAATAAACACCTTGGAAATTGTTAGTTACAAAATGTTGTTGTTACAAAAAAAAAAAATTTCTAAGAACATCACTCCCATATTAATATATTTAATATATAGAATTTACTCACACCCACATGATATATAAATAAGGATTGAGGATTGTTTTCCAATCGATATACAAAATGGAAACAACCCAATTCTTTTCCATATTCGCAATAAAATTTATTTTCCTAAAAAAGCTCCTGAAAGCCCGAACCTACCTCCGGATTTATTTTACCTCCGGTTCGGGTCCGCCGCCGTGGTGGTGGGCTCCTCCGCCGAGGTCGCCAAAACCATCCTTAAAACGATGGACCTCACCTTCGCCTCACGGCCCAAAACCTCCGCCGGAAAATACACAACCTACAACTACTCCGAAATCCCCGTACGGCCCGTACTAGCGGCAGGCCCGAAAGATGTGCCTCATGGAGCTTTTTCATCGCGCGGCGCCTCGAGTCAAAAAACTGGGCCATAAAGGAGCTGTTTGGTTCCAGGGAAAAAGGATCCTGATTAATTATTATCCACGGTTAGCTTGAACGTGATTAGATCGAAATGGAACGACATATATGGTTTTTGAACATCCTTTTTTTGATTTCTAAAAAGATGAAGATTGTGAAATACAATTTGAACAGTTGTGAAACATCATTTTTCCTAAAAATAAAATTGTGGCCGTAAATTATTTGTGAGAGAGAATTGCACATGTGATTGCACCATGCACTGTGTATCACGTCGTTATATACTGGGATTGGAAATTAACATGTGTACAGCAGTATTTATTTTATGAATTATACTCGTCGTTTTTAAATGAATTTGAGGATTATGTTATATCTAAATATTTAGACAGGCTTTAGCTAAGACAAGAGATTTATCACTCAAATCTTATATTTATTCCTTTAATTAAACTAATTTCTAAATTGGTAACAAGTTTCATCAAGTGTAATAACAACAAGAATCATGATTGCATTGCTAGCTTGGTGTTTGAATTATGAGATACTATCTCCATTTCTAATTAAATGCCTTTTTAGTGATTTTGCAAAGGAAATTAAAATTTTAAATATTCCGATATTTTTACCCTCGATCAATCTATTGAGGAATTGAAGGAGAGGAATGTTTATTGTATTTGAAAGATATGAGGAATAATTAAAAAATAAAAAAAATAAAATGAAGAATAAATTTTTCTTTAATTAAAAAATATTTAAGAATAAAATTTAGAGTCTAAAAAAGAGACATATCCTAACCAGAGATGGTACATATTATTTGGCTGATATTTAGGGTGTGTGTTCATATTTTTTAAAAAATTATCAAAACCAAATTTTTTTCAAAAATTGTAAGAGATAATTTTGAGAAAATGTGATTTTAGAAACTTGTTTTCTTTTTTTAAACACACCCTTAGTACAATCCAACTTTAAAAAGGGATAAGGTAATAAATTAAAAGACATTTCAATAATTATACATTAATAAAACTTATTTATAGTATGAAATTCATATCATTACATTTGTAAATTAGTATTACTGTACTTATCAATTGATATCATTATAATTATAAATTAAAATTATAATATTAAATGATATTGATATTGTCTCGATACTATACAATGTACATTTTGTACTGGTTTTTTTTATACCCAATTATTTATATTAATCAAAACATTTTCCTGATAAAAAAAAGATATTGATATTAATTTATATGAGTAGTGATATCAATTTATAAGTATAATAATATTCATTTTATATTATGAATAAATTTTATTGAAGAATTTGTGATATATTAATATTAATTTTATTAAAATATTATTATTCATAACTCCTTTTATTATATGTAGTCTTAATTTGTTGTATAATTTCTTATTCAATACTCTTCGGTACCTGAAATGTTTGCCCCAATTTTTGAGCACACGAATTAAGAAAAATGTGTAATAAATAGAGTGTTAATTGAAGTAAAAGAATTAATTGTGATGGCTTTTGATGTAAATATATAAATATTGTACAACAAATAATATTGTACAATATATAATTTCTGTAATTTTTTAATTTTTGATATGAAAATTTCAAAAGTTTAAAATTTTAAGTAATGTTTTTTTAGTTCACTTTTTGATTGGATTTTTTTGTGGATGTATAATTTTTTAGAATTAAAGAATATTTAATTATGAATTTTTTATGTTCATATCAATAATATTTAATATGATTGGATTAAAACAAATATTCAAATTTTAGATCCAAAAACTAAGAAACACGGTAAAAATATAAAAAAAAAAAAAAAAAAAAAAACATTGAGTGTAGAACCGTGAGAGAAAACCCATGAATTGCAAGCATAGGAAAAATGTGTGATTTGACGTTTTAGGGTGTAATGGAAGAAAATAAGATTTCATGGGAGAACATCCCGTGGCTCCAATGCTGGTACCCTCAGAAGATTGCTTCAACCAATCATTCCTAAAAAAAAAAAATGTTTTATTCATGTGAACATATGATAAAATTTGAAAATAATGAATTTGATGTAACTTGCAGGATCTTTTAAGGGTCCATGGTGCTAGTTTTACATGGACAATTCAAAGAGAATATTTTATTGGAAATTGATGTGGGATGATTATGACCTTTTGCCATTCGGGTCGGGTCGGAGAATGGCCCAGGCTATTCATTGGGCCTTGGGTGATCCAATCGAAGCTAACCTCTTACATGGGTTCAATGAGTTTGCCGGATAAGATGGAGCCCAAAGATTTGAACATGGAGGAAAAAAAGAAGGGCTGAAAGACTTCCACTCCAACTCTATTCTATTTCGCTCTAAAATAAGATTTGTATTTCTTTTTAAAATAATATTTATTATTTTTTTTTCTTTTTTTTGAAATTAATAAAAGTGTATTTTATATTGATAATTATGTATTTTTTTTAAGAGTATAATTTTCTGAATTCCTTTTATATTTGTGATCTCAATTAAAAAAATTAATTGTGGATCTAAGTACATCTTGTACTCCATGTTTGTAAGTGGACTTATTTTTATTATAGAACTACAAAGTGAAACATTATTAATTCTATATTATATATGTCAAATTACATTAGTAATGTAAGTAGAGTAATTTTTTTTTACAATATTGCAAATTAAAAAAATATATATTACATTATTATTTTTAACCACATGTTTTTGTTAAATATATTAAATAGAAGTACATCATAAATTTTCATTAAAAATTGAAAAAAAAATTTAAGAGCTTTTCTAGAGTGAAGAAGGTGTCATGTTGAATTTATGAGGATAAAGATCGTTTCAAAAATCATGGTTTTTTATGAACATGTTTATGTTTTTTTCATGAAACATGTTCATGTCAAATTAACATATGTAAATTTTTGGATTTTAGATAGTTTTCTGTTTTTTAATTTTTGATATGAAAATTTCAAAATGTTTTTTTCTTTTGATTGTTTTTTGTGGAATAATTTTTTTGAAAGAATATTTGCAATTATTCACTTTTATTTATAAAATAGAAGTACATCATACATTATAATAATTTGATTTTTACTACTAAATTTGAGATTAATTTCAAGTTTAATTTCATATTAAAATTTCCTTTTTTATTTTTTACGTGTGCCCTTCCTATATTTAATTCCTGCATCCACAATTTTATATTGCCTTTTTGACATTTCAAAAGAAAAAATAAACTCTTAATTGTTCATTATTACTTGGAAAAGCTCCTTTAATCCAAGTTCGTTGTTAGTTGAAAAACATGTAAATTTTCAAATCCTTTAATTTTCTTGGCTCCTTTAGTCTCATCCTAGACGTCCTATTAAATAAATGTACAATTTACAAAGGTACCACGGGTAGGTTAAAGTCAAAATCAAATCAAAATAATCTTATAAGTAGATTTTCGTGTCACATCATTAATAGTGTATTTTAATTGGACACCACCCCAAATAAAATGACATCTTCTATCAGACCCCTGATTAAATAGAGTTCCTCACACTTATTCAATGTCCATAATGAGCTAGATTTTAAATCATTTAATTAGATAAATGATTCTAAAAACCCTTAGGTAAATAGATAAATAAAACATGCATCAATAAATGAGCAACACTCCTATCAATGTTTATACATGAATTTTATTATTGTTATATACGAAAACTATCGTTGTTATATACAAAAAATTTTATTATTTAAAAGTATAAAACATTTTTTTAAACATGTGAGTGTAAAACAAAGTAAAGGGGACAACATTAGTACAATTTTCTTTTCTAGAATAGGACAACCCTGATTTGATGACTTTACTACAAGTTGCTCCAGCTATTTAATGTTGAATTATGTGGGGCATTCAACAATTTCAAAGTTGTTCTTCATCACCTCCGTGCATGGCTAACTAAAGATTTGATGAAGTAAATTCAGATAATACAGACCCATTCGGAATGGAGTTTAATGTTGGACTTGATGTTGATCCTGTTGCCCACCAGATAGCTCAAGATCACATAAATAATGCCTTACAAAAAGATTCTGGGAATTGTCTTATAATAGTTGTTAGCAACCATTTGGTAATCTTGAAAAACATAATGTTTCTAAATCAGGGAATTAACTTGTCTATACTACAATACCAGTTTTGAATTGAAGGGATTGGATAATTGGATTCTTATTTTGTTGACATCGAAACGTGATCTTAAAGACCCAGTATGTGTGTGTTTTCTTCAAGTCACTGATACAAGTGATAGGCTGGTTCTATTTTCACCACATTACAGAGAGACTGTTGGTCACATGATCATTTTTTGCCCAATTTCATTTTGTTGGGACTAATTCTGCAAGTAAATTGGCGTCAAATTTGTGGAGTGGGTGAGAATTTGGCGCCGAAAACTTGGAGGCAAGTAATTTCGATTTTTTGAACTTTTGGGACCATTTGTGCAAGTGGTTGAAAGTTGATTAAGTGGTTAAATGTGTATTAATTATGTTACATAACTTTTGAGACCAAATCTGCAAGTAGTTGAAAGGTGGTTAAGTCTTAAATGTGTATTAATTATGTTGCATAACTTTGGGGATCAAATCTGCAAGTAAAGTTAACGGTTTCCGCCACGGTGGGACCAAATCTGCAAGTATGGGACTAGTTTCGCCAAAGGTGAGACTCGATTGAAAACATGGCGTGTCCAATGAGACCAAAAGTACAAAAAACTCAAATCATTTAGTTAGATAAATGATTCTAAAAACCTTAGTAAATGTAAATAAAACAAGCATCAATAAAGGAGCAACACTCCTACAAAGGTCAATACATGAACTCTATCTCTATTATGTGCAAAAATTATCATTGTTATGTACAAAAAGATTTACTGTTTAAAAACATAAAATATTTTTTAAACATTGATTATTTTTTGTGCATAACAGTAATTTTATAAATAGCAATGACACTAGAAAAAATTAAATTCACGGTGAACTCGGATTTATACAAGGCTTTGTCTCAATAAATTCTTAGAGAAAATAAATTCTTATTTCTCTAAAAGTCTCTAGGTTAGGTTATATAAAATAAAAAGTCTTATTTTAATTAAAATAATAATTTAAGATCACTTTAGAAACAATATACACTTTCTTTTTTGATTTGATCAGAAAATAAACTATACGGCCCATTAACCCATTTAGAACTGGACCCATATTTGTTTGGGCTACAGATGGCCCAAAATAAAGCCCGTATTCTACTAACAATTTATAAAGGCTGCAAAATGACGATTACAGAAAAAATTTCAGAGCAAGGTACAAACATTGCTGAAAATGGTACAAGCAACGTTTTCTCTCCGAGGGGGAATTGAGCTCTGTCTCGTCGACGGCTGCGACTACAAACACTGGATCGTGGTCATGCACACACCTGATAATTACCCTCAAAGAGAAGAAATCGTCCAACAATACTTCGCCACTCTGACTAAGGCTCTTGGATGGTAAAATATTTTTCCGCAAATGTTTCAATAATGTTACGATTTTAGTTATTTTTGTGTAAAAATTAATTGATAGTGTTGTTTCTAGTATAAATTTGTGGTATAGTTCGATTAATTGATTAGAATTTTGTTTAAAATGATTTGAATTGTGGTAAGATAAGCTAAAACGATCTTTTGAGACGAAAAGGACTAATTATTTTTGTTCAAGGTTTACTTTCTTCAGATATTCAATTTTTGTCAAAAATAAAAAAGAAGTTATAATTAGGTAGTCAATGCACTCGTTTCAACAAAGTATTACTATGCATTCAGCTGTAAAATAGTCGAAAATGTGAATCACAAGATCAAATGTAGCTTTTTTGATCAATTATGGTTCCAATTTTTTGGCAATTTGGTTCTTCAACATGATAAGTATAAGTTTTAGTTAATGATATCGTCTGGTTTGCAGATCTTCCTTGTGTAAAATGGATTTTACCGGGCTCTTACTTGTGTACCGAAGAAAGTGGCTATGGAGGTGTTTGTTACTTTACAACCATGTCATGTGCTTTTCTTCTAATGGTGTTTAAAAATCAAATATGTCATTACTTGAGTTCTAGATTATGTAGACTCGATTAAATCATTAGTACCGTAGTAAAATGGTATTGAAATGTAGACATACGGTGGCTTAGGATTTGAAAGTCATTATCTTATATTGTTTGGTAGATATGCTGAGGTACCGTATATAATACCGGTTCGTTTGTGATTTAACTGGTTGCTTCTTATGATCATAGTGCCTTAAATTTACTTTCCGTTGTAGCATTTCGTGATTCCCCGATGAATATGTTAAGTTCGTTTCAAGGATTTATGACTTGAGCACTCTTCATGAAAACCTTATATTGATGGCAATGTTGCTCTTTATAAAGACAAGGGTTGTGTGATATTCTTGATAACGATTCTGTTGAAAGAACTCATTCGAACCAAAGGTTCAACAAAATCCAGAGCAACAATGAGGTATTGTTATAAACAGTATATTATTTCATGATATGAGATTATCTGCTGTTTCAGTATTTTATGAATGATTTGAAATGGATGAGATATCTGCTATCTGCTACAAGGAAATCAGGATTTTAGACAAAAACAGCTTCATTAGCCGTAACATTATTTCTAACTGGCTACGTTTTAGGTATCTTATCATGTTTTATCTTATACAGTAGGGGTAAATTGCAGATTTGGTCCCAAGAGATTGAGTCAAAAACAGTTTTGGTCCCATGGTTTCAAAATGGTCATTTTTTGAGCAGTTTAGACAGGTTCTATTAAGAAATTTTGAAATTTTAGCCCCTCAAATAAGAAAGCCCAAAATAGTCCCATATACGTGTGCCTATAAAAGTGTTTAAATTCAGTCCAATGTTGGTTTAAAAAGACTTTGAGCCCAGCCTCAAATTAAATAATTATTTGAGAAGGGAACGACTTACCCCCGACCCATATCTCAACACCTGTAAACATTTTATCAAATTTTATAATACAATCAATTATCTCCTCTTACACTTTAATATATTTAAATCATAATTCACATAATAATCTAATAATTACAATACACTAAAATATATAATATAATAATAAAATATAAACAAAATCCCTTGGAATTCAAAATCAGTTTTTAAAAGTCACTTTAAACTCAATACAAACATCACCCTAAGTTATTTCAAACATAAAATAAATAAAGTCTATATTAAATGGTACGTACACTAAAAGACAATCATAGCAACTACACTATAGTCATCCCTAATAATCGATGACCAGTCGTTCTACTCCTCAAATTTACTTATTTTTAACTTTCATCCAACACTTATCTTTTTCAATTGAATATTCGAGGTCATAACAATCACTTTGGGGTTGTTGACAACCCCTACACACCTAGAAAATAATGATGCAGGACAACCATAATAACTGTTGTAACATGAAATAATCCGACCAGATGCGGTGACTCTTCACCGTATACTTGTCATTAGGGACCATTTCATTTGGGCCGCGTAGGCCGCGAGGCGACTTAAAAGATTATGCAAGTCGCGAGGTGACTTGGAGGAGTGTGAAGATCGTATGGCGACTTGGAAGAGCACACAGGTCGGAGGCGACTTCGGCCCGAAGTCGGCTAAGGGATAAATATGGAAGAGATATGGTTAGTTAGTGGTGCGGATATTGCGGAATGTAAGCATGGTATGTGTATCCGGGAGCGAGAATCGCGGACTAAACCGGGAAACCCTAACCTTAGCGGCTGGAAGCCTAGCAAGCCCATGGGCAAAGTCCACGAAGACTTTTAACCTAATTCTTTGTCTATATATACTTCATGTGCTGTTCATTGTAAAAGGTTGAAAAATCTTAGCTTAAAAATTATAGTGAATTATACCTGGCTTGGTCGCCCTCAGGCGTAGTCTTATTCACAGACGAACTGGGTAATCAAACTTTGCATTTTTACTTGCTTTGATCCCCTATATATCCATTGTTATTGTTTGTTGGCCGAAAAACACAAACCGAGCACAACAATAACATATTTAGTTCTCATCCATATTACACAAACAACATTCATCACTGTTCCAATTAGAAGTTCCCTCAGCATCCACTTCGGTGATACATGAAATATTTTGTCTCAAATGAAAAAAGAATTGGTCAAATGGGGTGGTTGGGGTTACTATAGTCTTTTTAACCATTTTTTTGTACCTACAAGTTACTATAAAGTTTTTTTTTGACCTGTAGAGCCTATATGGTTGAGATTGTGAGATAAAAGCTTTGGCCCTTTTCTGCTTAAAAGCCTTTGGCCTATATTCGGAGTGCCTAACCTATTTGTGGTGCTCCCAACCTATCGTCTTAACCTATATTCGGAGTGCCTAACCTATTTGTGGTGCTCCCAACCTATTTTACGTATTATTATTTATCAGTCATTTATCGGTGCAATCCTTCCTATATATGTGTAATATGGGGCTTGTCTAAAAAAATTTAATATTGTAACTAGTATTTTATTTCTCTGCGATGTTGATTTTATGGCCTTCTATATCTTACAGGAGCATGAGCTGTAGCATGATCGACTTATTCATTATTTGGCATCACTTGAGTCTTATCCATTATCCAAATCAACGATAACCCGCTCATTATAAAATTTATTTAACTATTAATATTTGATACTATAAACTTGTTAGTAATTTATCGATAGTAATTTAATATCTTAGAGTGATTAATATAGTAATTTCCAAAATTATGCCAAGTTGAATTTAAATTAGATACGTTTGATTTCCTATTCTGACACACTCTACTTTCTTCACTAAATTAATTGTTGCAAATCCATCATAATTCACTATATTATAAGTAGTTGTTGAATTCGAAACATTAATTATGACAGACTTAATATATCTGAATATTCCATTAATAGACTATTATTATAGTCTTGTTCAGGATCTACTTTGGTAGCCCTTTTTGTTTAGAGAGAGAACAGTTCTGAAGAGTGACTAATAAAAAAGCAAAATTTGAATCAAATGTAGACTATAGTTAATTCATGTATGCATATTCTAATTAATTAGGATCCTTCCTGATTTTGTACTTGAAGCATCATCATTATTTAGGCTGTTTCTTGATACAACTTTAAAGACCTTTCTCCAATGCATGCCTTTATTTTCACTGTATTTCTATACGGTATCCATTGTGTTTTAATTTTTTATGCATAATAAATAAGAAGACATATTTTTTTCCGTAACCAAACAATCGTTCAAAAACACCATTTTAATGATAAAGAGTTATATTTTAATACAACGGTTTGTACTGTACAATTTAATTTGACCCGCAAATTCTCAACAAAATAAATTTTTGCCGCTTTTTTCGCGATAGCAACTAGTATAGTAAAAAATTTCATATGGTTCAGCATTCGAAATACGCATATTTGTTCCGTTTTTCTCCACCAAGCACATTTTTCCTTATATGAACTAATATTCTTTGCTTTGGTTTTTGTATGTATTCTAAATAGAAAGTCTACTATGCAAATTTGTATAGATACAAAAACTTTAATTTTCAATCAAATTTTATAATTGATTAATGTAATACAAAATTGAGTGGTTCATGGTTCACTCGACCCGACTAGTTCATGGTTCACCCAGTTCAAATAGGTCATAATTTAGGGTTAATTATTTAGTGTTTAGGGTGTAGTTGGTTGATTTAGGACAATTTTATAGATTTTCATCTATACAAATTTGCACACTAGACCTACTCAAATAAATAGACAAAGTCCATTAAAATAAGTCCAAATTCAGTCAAAATAGCACCATTTACGCTGTGCAAGCGGGGGTATAAAATTTTGCCTATAATAAATGATTGTATGATCAATTAATAGTTTTTTTCTTTTTTAAAAATAATTAATTGCAATAATTTTTTAAAATAATTAATTACAATATTTCATTTGCACAGAGAATTCTCCCTCTTTAAGCTTATTAAGTTGAAGGCAAAAGGCCAAACTCGACCGAATCTTTCTTCCTGTCAAAGTAAGAAAACAAAAAATGTCATGTTATTATTATTATGTAATTTTTGTTACTGCATGGAATAAAAACCGAAGACTACTCATGGAATCAAAACCCGAAGAGTACTAATTTCATTATATAAGTTCATGAAGGTGGAGGATGAAAACCGAAGAGTACTACTTTTTTATTTAAATAAATAATTTTTTTTATTTAAATAAGTACTATTTTTATATTTAAATGAGTAATATTTATCATTTAAATAAGTACTATTTTTCTATTTAACAAGTAATATTTTTCATCTAAATAAGTACTATTTTTCATTGAAACAAGTACTACATTTCTTTTTAAATAAGTAGTATTTTTCATTTAAATAAGTACTACTTTTATATTTAAATAAGTAATACTTTTCATTTAAACAAATACTATTTTTCTATTTAAACAAATAATATTTTTCCTTTAAACAAACACTAATTTTCTATTTAAACAAGTACTCCATCTGTCCTGATTTTGATTGGTCACTTTCCATAAATAGTCGTCCTAATTTTATTTAGTCATTTCCTAATAAGGTAATAAAAAACTTTCAATACTATTTAATATTATTATTTCCCTCTATCAAACCCACTTTACCCACTTTACACCATTTAATATTATTATCTCCCAATTTTTCTTAATCTCCATGTCTACAGTATTTGACTAATCAAAATTAGAAAGAAGGGAGTAATATTTTTCATTTAAACAAGTACTATTTTTCTATTTAAATAAATAATACTTTTTATTTAAATAAGTACTACTTTTCTATTTAAACAAGTAATACTTTTATTGGGATAATTCTTACTTTTATTATTGTTATAAAGTGTATATATTTTCATCTTTTATTTTTGTACTTAGAATACGTGGTAGTTAATATTGAAAATATTAAAGGATATTTTATTCACATTTGATATGAATTATTTATACAGATACAGTAAGGAGAATTGGTTATAAACAACCAATGTGGGACAAAGTATGTACAAGAAAATGTAATATACAACTATGCTCTAATACGCCCCCTCAAGATGTAGCACCATTAGTGATACCAATCTTGTCCATAAGAAGTTTCAACCATGTCCGAGGCAGTGGTTTAGTCAGTGCATCAGCAAGCTGATCAGCAGAAGAAACATGAGAAACTCGTAACTGAGTAGTTTTGACTAGATCACGAACAAAATGAAAGTCAATGGCGATGTGTTTCATCCGAGAGTGAAATACTGGATTCGAACACAAGTATGTTGCCCCAATATTATCAGAGTAGATGACCGGAGTGGAGGTGGAGGAAACTGCTAACTCTGAAAGAATGGATTTGGTCCATTGGACCTCAGCAGCAGCCGAAGCAATTGACCTGTACTCAGCTTCAGTGGAGGAACAAGCAACAGACCGTTGTTTTCGAGAAGCCCAAGAGATAGGATTGGGGCGTAGAAAAACAACATATGCACTTGTGGAAGTGCGATCATCAACATTGCCAGCCCAGTCGACATCAGTGAAGCAGTGCAAAGAGAGAGATGATTGACGACGTAGACAAACACCAAGATCACGGGTCCCATTGAGGTATCGAAGAAGACGTTTAACTGCACCCCAGTGACATTCAGATGGAGCATGCATGAACTGAGACAACTTGTTCACAGCATAAGCAATGTCAGGCCTAGTGAACAGTAAGTATTGTAGACTACCGAGAACCTGACGATAGATGGAAGCATCAGTAAGAGGAAAACCATCTCCAAGCATAAGAGTGGCATTGGACGACATGGGTGACTGAACCGGTTTAGCATTCAGCATATTATGACGAGAAAGCAAATCTGTGACATACTTTCTTTGAGTGAGTAGACAAGTGTCAGAGCGTCGAAGAACTTCCACTCCCAAAAAATAAGATAAGGGACCAAGGTCTTTCATGGAGAACGCAGTAGATAAGTTATCAACAACCTTACTCAAAAAACTGAGTGTCATTGCCAGTAAGGATTAAATCATCCACATACACAAGAAAATAGGCAATAACACCATTCTTGTTAAACACAAAGAGTGATTCGTCAGACTTTGTATTAATAAAGCCAATGGAAGCAAGAAAGGTACGGAGAGCATTGTACCATGTTTGAGGAGCCTGTTTAAGACCATATATTAATTTCTGAAGCTTGCATACATAGGAGGGGAAATTGGTATCAGAGAATCCAGGTGGTTGGGACATGTATACCTCCTCAGAAAGAGTACCATGTAAAAATGCATTGTTGACATCAAATTGTTTGAGTGGCCAATCATGAGAAATAGCAAGACTCAAAACAATTCTGATGGTGGCATGTTTAACAACAGAACTATATGTTTCATAATAATCAACACCGGGTCGTTGGTGAAACCCCTTTGCAACCAAACAAGCCTTAAATTTGTCAACCAACCCATCAGGTTTGCGTTTGATTCAGAAAACCCATTTGCAACCTACAACGTTGTGAGAAGAATGTGGTGGAACCAAATCCCAAGTTCCATTCTTGAGTAATGCATTAAATTCAGTAGACATGGCATTACGCCATCGGGGATCTAAGAGTGCTTGATAAACAGTAGTAGGTTCAATCTCAGATAAGGCGCAAGAAGTAAGACAATACCTTGGGTTTGGCCGGAAAATAGCATTTTTGGAACGCGTAGTCATCGGATGACTAGACGTCGAGGCATGAGAAGCATCGTCAGTCGAACCACCAGCAAAGCTCAGGTGAAGGATCGATTGGGGGCGGGGGCGGGGACGGCGCAGGTGATGTGTGTTCCATGATAGGCTGAGGGATTGGAAGATCAGAGATGGTATCGGATGGTGGAGAGACAGGAGTAGCATTGAGATTTGCAAAGGGGAAAGTGTCCTCTACAAACTCAACATGGCGTGAGGTGTAAATTTTATGAGATGAGAGGTCGAGGCATAGGAAGGCACTTTGAGTAATGGAATAGCCAATAAAGACACAAGGATGAGAGCGATTATCAAGTTTATGAGCGGAGTACGGACGCAACCAGGGTTAACATAGACATCCAAACACACGCAATTTAAGCATATTCGGTGGGTGTTTGAACAGTAGTTCAAAGGATGATTTCATGGATAGGTTTACCTTGGGAAGGCGATTGATGAGGTATGTGGCAGTGGACATGGCAAACGGCCAATAAGTGAGGGACATAGAGGCCATGTGAAGAAGGGCTAGACCTGTGTCCTCAACTATATGGCGGTGACGACGCTCAGAATACCCACTATGCTCAGGGGTATGTGATGGAGTGGTGAAATGTGAAATACCATGAGTGGTAAGAAATTCACGAAGCGCAAGATATTCCCCCCCATTATCAGTGTATAGAATAATGATTTTTGTTTGTAAATAGTTTTCAACTAATGCTTTGTAGGCAGTAAAGGTAGGCAAAACATCGGACTTTCTTTTGATAGGATACAACCAAACATATATTCGTGAAATGATCAACAAAAATCACGTAATACTTGTAGCCATCAATAGACAAAACCGGGGAAGTCCACACATCAGAATACACAAGTTCAAGAGGAGAAGACGAGGATAAAGACGAATCAGAAAAAGGCAACTTATGACTTTTCATGCATTTGCAAGAATTACAAGAAAAGTTCAAAGTATTCAAGAAAGAAAAACCATTTTTCAATATAACATGATTCAAAATTCTAGGAGTTGGATGCCCAAGGCGAGCATGCCAAATAGGGAGAGGTAATTTTACTGACGATAGAGCAGTGGGAGCAGATGACAAACACACATCAGCCGGCCAAAGGTAAAGTCCATTAACGCGAGGTCCGCGTAGTAGGATTGCCCCCGAATATCGATCGATCACCTGAAAATCAGAATTGGAGAATTGAACCAGCACATCATTAGTGGCACATAAATGAGATACCGAAATAAGATTTTTCGACATATTAGGCACATGAAGTGATTGTGAAATTGGCTTGGGAAATTTAATTGAACCAGTGTGAGAAATATGCAAGCCTTTACCATCACCTATCACCAAAGTGTCAAATTTTCCATCAGAGGTTATATGATGCTTGCTAGTATTTCGGCCGGCCCTCGTTGATCAATTTTATTTCCCACAGAATTGACATGACTAGAATTTCCCATCGGAACAAAACCTTTTAAGATATATACACACTATATGCATATATATATAATGCCATGCATTTTGTACATATATATATGAAATGGCTTTATACTTGAAATTTTATTCCGTTTTCAATAACTAAATTAACAAATAAAAGATCGTCTTGTTCGGACATTATAACACATCACAATAAACATTTGAAATTAGAATACTCAGGATTCGAATATCTTCTCTTAGATTATAACAAGTTATTAAATTATACTCTACATTCTTTAAAAAAAAAAAATCAACAACATATGGGCTCAGCTGGTGTGCAAAATTTTGTATCCCTTCAACAAGATAACATTTTTCGTCCGTTGGCCAACTTCTCTCCTAGTAACTATAATACAATTATCCTAATCTGAGCTTTGGCTCCAAAACGCCAAATAATCTCAATTTTCACTCCATTTTAATATCTCAATTTTTCCTGTAAAAAAAACATATAAAAGAATAAAATATATCAAATATATCAATATAATTATACTTAATCTATTTTAACTTCATGTCGCCTGTATTATCCTAATTTTCCCGCAATATTGAAAAAAATTAGCCAGAAATCATTTCAACAGTTGAACCGCCGGTTGAACCGGTCCGACTAGTGGTCTGTTCGGTTCGATCACCGGTTCGATTATGAAAACACTGATTTATATTATTAAAAGTTTAAAAAAATAAGAATGAAAACTTTTGAAAAAATAATTGAAATAATAAATAAATTCAGGTGATATATTTAAATTAAAATTAATTATTATAATACAATAATTATATTAAAATCATTAAAACTAAAAAATAAATCTGCAAATATTTAAAATATATAAATATAATCCGAAAATAATATAAATATTTTAAAAAAAACTATTTGAAATTAATTAAATCTGAAAAATTTTGTAAATTAATTTTTGAATATTTAACATAATTTTTTATATTAATAATTATATAAATCAAATAAAAATTACCGAATAAAAATATAATTTTTTTTGGTAAATAAATAAAAATAGATTGTAGTTGTATCCGCCCACGTATAAGAATCGAATGAAGAAATAAAAAATCATAAAAAAAAGTTTCAAGGACATCTCATATTTAATTCAATAATGAAAAATATTATGAGAATTCATCTGAAAACTTTACTTGTAAATCCCTTCAAGAGTTCTTTCCAACTCGTCCCAGACCCGCAATTTCAAAATCATAATGATATAGATCTTGTAGATCTTATTCTTCAGATTTATTATTTATTTTAATAATTTTAAAATGAGTTGGTACGCTACGAAACTTGTTCACCATGAAATTGATTTTTTTTTACAGACATATTCTTTAGTAATATAAGTCACGCCCTTTAGTAATAAGAGTCACACCCTTCAGTTATCATTACGATACCCTATGCTATAATATAAATTACATCATTCAATTTTATGAGTAATATCTTTTATAGTAAAAAGTCACACTCTTTAGTAATATAAGTCACACTCCTTAACCAGTTTCACCGTGAAACTTGTTCACCATATACTTTGCCTTTTAAAAATAAATTTGAAATTATAATTATTAAATTGTATTTTTAATGATTTTATCTGAATTTATTTATTACTTCAATTACTTATAAGTTTTTTACTTTCATTCTTATTTTTTAATTTTAAAAAAATCTCATCCTATTTTTATAATTTTTAATAAATATGTATGAAATGATTAAAATTAGATAAATAATATGATGCGACACTCTAACTCATCAATTTGGAAAGAAAAAAAAGATCAGCCACCACTTATGCAATTACAACGACAATTGAATTTTTAGAAAAAAAAAAAAATTAAAAGTTGACACAAAATGACCAAACTTGAACAATAAATAACTAAAATCGAGAAATCAAGAAGATAAAAAATTAAAACTCAATTCACCAAAAAATTATCGGACAAAAATTGAAATTCTCCGCTCTTAATACATAATCAAACATGCTGGGCTGGCAGAAGTGTTACTCCATAATATCTAATAAATCCTTTTATTAGATTTTTTGCATTTGTATTAGTTCTACAATAAAACAGTATTAGTTCAGATGTACTAAGGAATTAGCTGAGTTGAGCTAAGGTATTCTTTGTACTTATCCTGCTGTATGGTCAATACTCTATTGACCAAGTTTTGGTTAGATTCCTTTCCTTCTTTTTATAAATAGGAGAATTCCCATCTTGTAAATTACTTTTTCAATTCACAGATTACTCAATACATTTTACATTCTCTTCTTCTATTCAAGAGAACTTTTCTTGTTTCAGTACTCCAGTAAGCATGTCTAGTCGCCACCACCATCTAACATAATTTTCCCAAACCTACGCACAATTGCATTGCATCTATCTTTCGTAAATACCCCGACATAAATATCATTTCAAAATTCAATTCACATAAAAACACACTCTATCACACACACTAGAAAGAATATCATTTCAAAAGGGTGCAGGGTGCTCGATAGTGTACTTCAAAATTCAACTCACATACAAACTCATTCTGTCACACACACTAGAAAAACATTTCAAAAGGGTGCAGAGTGCTCCACAGTGTACTTCAAATTCAATTCACATACAAACTCACACACACTAAGAAGAAAATATGATAGGAAAATTTGTTCGGGCCATAATCCGGCCGTCGCGTAACCACCGTCGTATGGTGCCTCCTCCATCAACATCATCATCACCAATACCGATATCGCAAAAGCGATCCATGTCTTCCGCTCCCACTCCGCGCTCTCCCACTCCGTTCCGATTTTGTCAATCGCAACGTGAGTACCGCGCGCCACCGTCACCGCCGGACAAATGCATATGCGTGTCCGAGTTCCGGGAGAAGCTCTTACTGCGCGAGGCGCGAAGATTGATGAGTGACGTAGAGTCGCATAGAGCATTTTTAACTCCCCCAACAATCGTCGAAGAAGTTGACGATGACAACTACGGTGCACTGGCACCTTACATTCAAAAAGTCCGAGTCACATTGGATCTTCCAAATCAATTTCCGGAAGATCGAATTGCTTACAAGTTCAATACTGCTGCCCAAATTAAAGAGCATTACGAGAACGAGCATTACGACGTATTCAAAGTCTGTAACGCAAAACAGAAGGGTACTCTGGAAATATGTTTTCGAAGGGGGAGGACAGGGACTACTTTTGCAAGCCATGATTTGATTGTTAGTATCTTCTCTAACTTGGCCTCAGCAATAGCTTTTGCCCTCGTGGCTTCATCTTTGTTACATTATTTACATGAGTAATATGCACGTAGCAGACTCTGTCTCTATGCTTTCTTCTAAAAGTTTCGAATAATGTTGATTAGTTTATTAGTTAAGCTTTTGCATTTTTTGTTATGGACAGGTGCGAGCATCATCTTGTCAGGGTCGGCTGATTATGCGGTTAGGGTCACGTCTTTGTTATGATGCTTACTCGGTCAAAAATTGAAGATGCTAGTTTGTTCCCCTGTGGTTGGTTTTTAAGTTAAAAAAGTTTTGCTGTTCTTTTTTGTTTGTTTTTTTTTTGGGGGGGGGGGTGTATTTTTTTCAATATAATGTATTTCAAGGATGAGCCAGGTGGCTTAGCCCACCTGGCCACTGGGCTTCGCATTTGAGTGGAAGGCCAAGGTTCGATTCCCTTTGGGAACGAATTTTGAGTTATAGGAGTTATAAGGTGGATTGGTGATTTCGTGCAGTATTTGGGTACTTGGTGTACTAACTACTAACAATTAACTTTGTCCGATAAAAAAGAAAATATATATGTATTTCAAGGATGTATTATGTATATTTTTCAGTATATTTTAGTTACATTACTCTCACAGCTACTTCACTTCTGCAATTATTCACTCTTTGTTCTTTAATCTGAGTGTGAAAAAAAAAGTTGCTTTCAATCTTTACTTGCCTTAAAACTTTTCTGAGTAGGCAAAGCAACATAATTTTGTTTGAACTTTTCACTTCATTATAAGGAAATGAATTATATTTTGTTTAATTTCCCACAATTTTTTTCATTTTCCATTCTCTTTTGGCCAATTGGTGAATTTTATGAGCATCTCATCATTCGGTTTCCAGATTTTGAAAGCTCCATTGGTTTTATAGCAACCTGTTAAAAACAGCACATCAGATATGATGCAAACTTACCCCTATAACATGGTCATTAGAGATCAACACAAAACATTTTTTTTACAAACAATAACAAATATACAGGAATGGCTGGCTACAGAAATAAACTTATATTCATCACATCATTTAAATTCATTATACAGTCTTCCCTTGCCATCACTTGAATAATCAAATCAATTCATTCATCGTCGTCCTCCAAGTCTAACACCATTCTCTTCCGCCTTTTTGAGGCACTTTTGTCTTGTACAGTGTTCATCAAAATCAGCCAACTCGTCCATGTAATCATGCTCCAAATTCTCTTAAGACTTGGCATCCCATTCATTTGCAGCCTTCATATCTACTGGATTGGATTGCATGAATTCATCCCTGCGAAATGGAAAGTAGTAATGAGTGCATATTATCAAGCGATCTTCGAATTCACTGATTGGTTTTTTGCTTCAACTTTGTAATTTTAAGAAATGAGAATTTTTTTTAGAGATGCTTAAAATGATCTCTACACGATCAACTCAAATTAAAATGATGGGAAAGGAAATATAAGAGATATGAGAAGAATGATTCTGTGATAATTTTCTATGGTGCAATACGCGCCCAATATATATAGATACAGTATGACCAGGTCAAATGTCTATTTACACTATTTACAAGATACATTCGACTAAATATCTTCAAGATCTTAGGAGATTATTCTGGACGGAGTATTAGTAGAATATTCCTTGATAGGAAAGACTAACAACACCAAGAAAACGGAGAAAAAAAATTATTTAGAAGATGTGTCATGCTATAATTTAAAAAGTAACACTTCAGCGCACCAATTGGACCGTGCAATTTTGTCCAAAAAAAATCCAATCAAGCTGTTTTTTAATATTTTTACTTGCATAATAAAAGAATGGTTGAAAAGTAATAATTTGATAAGTATTAGTTGTATATCAAAATGATACTAATATTGTCCAGTCTACAAACGCATACTTTTCTTTTGTATGAACTGTACTTTTCTTCACATGAATTAATACTTCTCATTATACATTTTAGTGTCTTTTGTGAATAAGTCAAATTTTGGTCAAAATTGCACCAGTTGCATGGTGCAAAAGTGAGTAGATGTTTTTGTGTAATTTAAATAAATTGTGTTTTAATCGAACATGTTGATGAGGTATGATCCATATAGCCGAGCCTATAGAGTGGGATATGTAGAAAATTAGCAATTCAATACCTCTCTATGGCCTCGGCCTCCCTGCCTCCAAAGTTAGTTTCGACTAAATTCTTCTCAAATACATTAGCTATAATAAGTTCCTCATCCTCACTCTTGCTCGACACTTTCTTTGTTTTTCTGAGTCAAAAAACAGTGTATGATCAGTATATAAAACCACACAGAGTGAATCAGAATTGTATAAAATTGAAATAGACAAAGTAGCATGTTTATGGTACTTAGTTCGCTCTCTTTTTCTTTTTTGAATATTAATCTAATTTTTGGGTGGTTTAAATGTTATGTATCTAGGTCATATCAAACTTGTAAAGAAATAACTGTTTAAAGTGTAATTTGTGATCTTGGAGTTGTGTTGGTGCAAGTCCTCTCATAGGATCACATAATTCCATGCATGGAAATGATGCAAATTTGCTTATAAATTAACTGAGATATCATGCAGCAAAATATGCATATAGTGCACCACGTCCAGTTTTTTTCCTTGGTGCAAAAACCAATGGTGTAGAGATAAAGTTCATTAGGAAGAGGGAGAGCGAGTGACGTACACCAACAAAGAGCTAAGTGATACATCATCAGAGATGTCTTGAGGGGATTTTCGTGCAAGGGCATCTCATCTGAAGGACTTACACTTCGTTTTTGTTTGTCCCTACAAGTAGTTGCCAAATGCTGTCATATATCTTGTATCAATCAATTATTCATTCTTCTTTTCCACAAGGCAAGAAAATTAAGCAATGAACAACTATGTCATCACTAATTTCATGAGTCACAAAAATGCTGCAGACGATCAGGCTAAGTATTGACTCTTGCGGAATTTACACTAGAATGAAATCAAAAGATCAATGCCTCAGGCGATAGTTTAAAATTTCAAAATCTATTGTCATAACTCATAAGTCATTTTTTGCCTCAGCAGTATATGCAGATACTGAATCCTCTTCAGTTTTTTCCCTTAATGCAATTAACAATTGGGATACAGTAAATCTTTAATGAAATCAAAAGATCAAATCGGTTCATCATCAGAGATCTTTTTTCTTTTCTTTTCTTTTTTCCAAAGGCAAGAAAATTAAGCAATAAACTATGTCATCACTAATTGTATGTGTCACAATAATGTTGCAGTTAGTCGGGATATTAAGTATTAAATTAAACCCTTTTCCTCGTTTTGATGATCTGGCAGATCCTTTTCCGGACTGCCCCCTCCCTAAACCAAAAAAATGAGCAGAAAATGAGGAAAATGTAGAAACCAGAAAACAGCTAAAGGGTATCATAGAGCCCATGCCTATTAGATATTCTGCTCCCCTCAAACTTGCCATTTAAAATTGATGTGCTGGCATCATTCCCTTCCTTGGAACTTTGCCTGAATATTTCCCTGTACATCATTCATTTAAATATTAGACCAAAGAAGAATCTTATAACCTTCTAATCTAATAACCCATGCCAGTTCCCATTTAGAGAACTATACCAACTAACATGAAAGGAGAATGACCACTTAGGGCGTGTTTTGAAACACTTAAAAAATAGCTTCCAAAAACTTTATTTTTAAAGCTCCTTTCACAGCTTTTGAAAATAAGTGCTTCTGGAAACTGTTTTAAGTGTTTCAAAACACACCCTTACTCTTGGCTATCCAGGTGATTTTCAAAATCATCATCACCAAGGGCATTGGATATATTCCTGCGAACCCATTGTTGATCTTCAAAGAAACCATTTCCTCCCTTATCAGTGTCATTTCTGCTTTCCCCAATTTTATTTCTAATACCTTTTAACTCATTTATCATAGATCCACAATTTATATAATGACATTCTTTTCGTGTCTTCTGAAATAGAACCTCTACAAAAAGAAGGGGATTACTCTTCATTTTCTTCAACATTCTACGTATTAAAGTTGTCTAAAGGTAACAATGTTCTCATATTCCTTGCACGGTCTTGCTTTCTGCTTCTCTAGGATATCATAGAATATTGTGAGATATGAAAGCTGCAGAATTGTTCAAGAATTATAGTGAGATTATTCTGTAGTTTTATCAATTTAGAAAATTTAGTAGGGATTTTCTAAGGTAAGGAACAGTTTTCGTCCTTCCTAACTTCAGGAAATCATTTGATCACCGTTGGATCGTTGATCTAACGTATAATTTTAATTTTAAATGATTGCACTTTGCACTAGTGTGTTTGCAATGTGCATACTGTAATCGTATTGCATCACCCTACTAATAAATTAAATTAATATTTATAAAATACGAAATTATCCGGAACTCATCCTGACCCGAACCCAAACCCAGAATCGAATCCTAACCCCGGACCACGAATGGACCCTTTTGGACCAAGATCTGGACCGGACCGATCTGACCGGACCCGACCAGACCACCCACCCCAGATTGACCTGGCCGGACCTTGACCCGAACTCTGACCGAGCCCTGACCCAAACCCTGATCGAACCATGACCCGGACCCGAACTTAGACCCTGACCCGGACGGGACCCTAACCTGGATCCTAACCCGAACCCTGACCGGACCCTAACTCGTACCCGGACCGAACTCTGCCCGAACCAAACACCCGACCACGACTCGACCGGACCAGAGATTCGACCGGACCGGAACCCAAACCGTCATCAACCCGGGCCCGCACCGACCTTGACCTACATCCAGACCAGACTTGGACCCAAACCCTAACTAGGACTTGGACCCAAATCAAGACCCGATCCTAGTCGGACCTAGACCCGAACCCGATCCGGGTCGCGCATGGGCCGAGTTCGGGATCGTGGATTAAATTTTTTAAATTTATGAACATTGTATTTTTTATTTAAAAAATGTTATAAGGATATTTCAGTAATTTTATTATTTTTATTTAAAATATTAATTATTTAGTCTTGTGGCGAAACAGTATCCCCATGGCGAAGTTAAATAATGTGACAACCTTTTATTGACGTCTACGTCAGAAAGGGCGAAACCGTTCCTCTGACCGTAAAAAACCCCAAGTTAGTATAACAATCAATTTAGGACCTAAAAGATTTTTTCTATTGATCAGGACCTGAAAATATAAAATTATCAATCCTAGACCTGAAATATATAAATTACTAATTTAGGATTCACACATTTTAAGACCAAGTTTGACGTTTTATCTAATTATCCAACACTATTTTTATAAATCACATTTCAAAAAAATATAAAATATGGAAAAACATAAGAAAAGAAAGTACAAAAAACTAATATAAACAAATAAGGATATAAGTTATAAGATGTCAAACATGGTGTTAATAAGTTTTGAGTCCTAAATTGATAGTTTTACCAACTTACATGCCGGGTTGATATATACATTTATCACACATATACCTGGTATAGCATTGAATCTAGTGCCAGATCATCACAATATATAATGGTTTGTGGTGATGGAATTGTTCTTATAGAACTTCAGCAACCAACACAGTTTGTGAACAATATGGTTGTTACCAAGAGCAGAGACCATTGAAAATACTCTAAAGTCAACTTCATCAGTTATTCCCACCTGCTCGATCGTCTCCAGAAGATTCGTCAGATTCAGGAGAAACTCCATTATCAAGAATATTTTTATCATCTACCATGTTTTTTTCTTCCGTCTCTATTTCAATATTCTGGTTTGTTAATGTTTCCTTTTCTAACATGTTGACATCAACTGATTCTTCACAAGTAGAACTGTCAACCTCTTTTTGAGGATTAACATTGGTTTCACCGACATTTTCATCTTTGGGCTCTGCCTTCTTCTTTTTCTTCCTCAACTTCTTGGAAACCTTCATATAGGAAAAATTTTATAGCAATTGAAGTACAAATAGCATTAGATATCAATTTAACCAGTGTTAAAAATATATGACAGCTTCAAAGATGCAGTTAGCCTCTAAAGAAAACCTACATGCTTGAAAGAACCAAAAGAGAACGGGAAAAGAATATAACATAATCACTCAATTTGTTTTCTAAGACATAAGAGTGTAGCATTGCAATGAATTTATATATAACAGATAATCCAATTTTTTTCTTGTTAAGTTGAGCTTTCTATAAATGAATTCTCATAAAAAGATTCTGCAAACTGAATCTGCTAGAAGTGAACTAATTCATAAATCAAATGTACCCGTAGTGTGCCACGTTCTTGAAGGGTTTCGAGTAGTCGCAGAACAACGTGCATGGTTTCCACCAAATTGGCAAGATCACTGAATTATCATAACAGCGATATTAACAAAGTGATGAACAGATATGTATATCAATATGAAAGTAGAAGTAAAGAAATTAATGAAGTCAATTTTATCCTTAGTTTTTTCCATGTTTATTACACATTCAAGTTTTCATTTAATATGCTTCTGTAATACTAAAGCTCAGTCTGAGATGTAAGAACTTGAGGGATGACAAATGAACACACTCAAATTGTAAAATTAAAATAATCCACTCAGTATATTAGCTACCAATTTATATTGGCATAGTAAAAGGTTGAGATTCACTTTGATATCATATGGTCTATCTATTCATTAACCCTCAACTAGAGACCGAGGTTAAACAGTTTTTCCTTCAAAATATAAATGCAAGCTTAAAGTGATGTGAGATTAGATTATATCTAAAACCAGATGATTTTTAACTGAGTACGAACTGAGTGAATAAAAACCATATCATAGAAACAAATAATTAGTTACTTACGTATATAACAGAAGATTGTAAATGCTACACCCTAAATGTGATCACCAGTGTATGAATACTAAAAGAATGCAAGTAGAGTACCAGCGCTCCAATTTTGGATGGTAAAGAGCATATTATGTTCCACATTTCAAGGGAGATATTTCACAGAAAAGCCATATGACCACCAATATTAGAAGAAAAAAGAAAATTTAATGCTGCTGCTCATACATGGTCATGTAGATTATCATAAACCAGTTAATTAATTACTAAACTCACTAAACAATGTTAGGCACAATATTGCAGTCTTTCATTAACAAAATTTGAATCGTAAGTAACCAAGATCCAAGTGCTGCAAATCCTTTCAGGACAGCAAGGATTACATGATCATGGAATTTAAGCACCTATACTTTCTTGCTGCATATCTCAGATTATATGGAAAATGTTACTGCTTTCATATATCATAAGTATGTTCTAGATAGAACCACTAACTGTCAAGAAACAACTTTAAACACGCTATCTCAAGGAAATAAAGTAATACCTTTTTGATTGTTTGTTAGTATCAAATGACTTAATCAGGTTCAAGAGAAATTGAGTCATCCCTTCCTCCGTTTGATCATAGAATAACTTGTATAGAAGGATGCGAGCTGTCTGAGGTTCCTTCGAATCTTTTGGGGATTGCTTTAGCACCAAATCCAGCATCCGTATCTTCATAAGACATAAAATATATATGTCAGAAATTAGCAAACAAAGCTTGCCCTGAAGTGACAGTAATTCGTGGAAGAACTTATTAGGACAAAGATGCACATTATTTGACAAGGAATGTTTACAAGACACATAGATATTAAGAAACAAAAGCAGCAAAGAAGGGTGATATCCAACTATTTGAGAATACATGGTGCAATCAAGGTTTGAGGAATAATTACCATAACTTTTGTGAGGGATCCTGCTGCTGAAAGAAGCTTATAATTGTTTGTTTGTTTCAAGACTTCAAATGCATAGCGCCATTTTGAAATAACCATTAAAAACATGGATTCGTTCAATGTTTCTGCAATTGGTCCGCATATACTACCTTTAAAAAAAGTGTTGTCATCATGGGAAGTCGTTGATGCGTTGTTGTCAACATCAATTGGCTGCCAATGCATACAGCAGGAGACATAAGTTTTGATATGTGAGGTAAAAGAACCAGAAAATTACACATACTGAAAGGTTGGTCAAATAGAAGAAAAAGGAAAGAAAATAGAAAAAAAATATCACCACCCAACAAAACTACAGAAAATAATAACTCAGTCCTTTCCTGATTGAATTAGCAAAGAAGCTGCCTGACTAAATCTTCCTGCTAATTCTATCAATGAGCGCAAACTGCAGCTACATAGAACTCAAGGCTTTCTTCAATCAAAATATCGAACATGGACAGCAACTCAGGAAAAACTCCTTTTGGAAAGAATGCAGGTAAAATTGGTTGCTTTTTACTTAAGTATTTCAGATTACATAAGGAAAAAAAAAATATATGATACTCCTGTCAACTGAAGTTATATGTTTAGAGCCTTTAATGCTCCTTGCAACCTTGAGTTTTCTCATCCTCATTCACAGTCAGAACAATTGATTACAGTTCAGAAAATTCAATGTACCAAAAGCAAATGAGAAATGTGAGTGCAGAAATCAATTTGACGTGAAATAATAATCTACGTTTAGCATAAAGGCTATTTCTGTGCACTTTATATACCTCAACACTTAATTATAGAATCATTCTTAGATAAACATTGACTCTAAAAACACTATTTCTGTGCAGATTATCTACCTCAACACTTAATTTTAGAATCATTTAAAGATAAATGTTAAGTTAAATTCCAGTGTAGAGGGCATGTCTTCATATGTAAAAGTTGCAAGTAGTGAGTGCTTGTGACGGGCTACTTGTTGTTAGACATAGACCAACTATCATGTTTTATAATTCAGGATCTCGAGTAATAAGTCAATCGATCTCAAAGTGTTCACGCATACAAGATACATTCCAAAAAAACACTCAAGTCATAAGAATGACAAACAAGCATTCAGAAGAAAAGCAGGAAAATAAAAGAGCGATGTCAAAGAAACTAAGGGAGAAGTTCATTGATAAAGCCCGAAGACAACATAGTACAACGCCCCGCAGGCAAACACTTATACAAAAGCCCCAAGGGCAAACTGACAGATTTCGCAAAAAGAAAAACCCCGAAAGGCGAACACAACAAAGGCCCGAATGCCATTAACATACTTTTTCAGAAGACAAGGAAATCAGCTCGGCGGAGCATCCGAGGTCCCCTCATTAGGGTTGGTCGACACATTTTGGATCTCGGAAATCTCAACGCCATCCTGATTTCCTTCACCACCTTTGTTTCTCTCGTCGACATCGCCGCCACCATCGCCACCACCATCCTGTTTGCCCCCCATCTCTTCATTTAACAGGCCGAGAAGTTATTCGGGATCATAGAGATTGGCATCGCGAGGAAGAAAACTGAAATCAACGCCGAAGGCAGCGAGATCTTTGATCGGAAGATCCTCCTTCTCTCGAATAGGGTTATTGCGCATGTATGAGACGAGCAGCTCTTTCATCGCCATTCGAGCCCCCTCAAGGTCGCTAGCCCGATGGCACACCTGAACATCATTGGAAAAGGAATGGATGTAGGCCATATTGGAGGCATGATGGCGCTCCAACTTAACAGAGTGACAGGGTGCTCTTTAACCTCGACCTCCATGCGCCGGCATCGGTCCTCCACCTCGGCAGTCTTGTCCATACTCTCCTTCAGCTTCTTATCCCGAAGTTCGAGATCTTTCTTTTGCTGACTCAAAGTTTTCTCCAGTTCCGTTTTCTCCTTTTTCGCTTTTTTGAGCTTCTCCTCGGCAGACTTCTGAGTGGTCACGGCAGACCCTCTCTCCTTAGCATGCCTCTCCAGGTCTTTCCTCATGGTCACACAGGCCGCCTCAGCCATCTGAGCCTGCGTCCTCGCCGTCTCATACTGCTCCCAGCTCTTCTCGAAAAAGGCCAGCGAGCGACATAGATGGGCAACCCCAGAGGTCATGTTCTCGGGGAAGTGTTGAGTCTAGGCCTCCTCATGCAAAGTCCGGGTTCAGGATCTCGGGGCGTCCTCAGCAATTCGCCGGAGATAGGCGGGTTGGGCATCATTGGCGGAGGGAGGTCGCGACCACAGATAGTTGCGAGTGGCCTCACCTCGGAAAACCCCATCGTCAAGCTTATACCTACAAGGTAACCATGCATAAGTGTAAATATAGACGTCGAACAAGAGAAATAATACGGAGGTCAGAAATTACCTTCGACGGAAGTCTGGACTCCAACCTAGAAAGGTATCGTCCCCGGCCTCACGATCTCGGCGGCTGGTAAGCTCGATGACCATATCGGGGTTCCCCGCAGACCCCGAAACCACCAATTTCCCACTCGGGGAGTTCCTCAAAGCATTCGTGTCCACGGAGGTTCGGGGCTATTTTGGAGAGCTCCCTCCAGTCGCACGAGTCTCGATGACTCCCCTTTTCTGACCTCGCCCGGGAGCAGCGACCTTGGCCTTCGGTTGCGGGGTCCCAGCAGCCTCGCCCTGCGCGGTACCTTTTTTCTTATTGGCCCTCTGCCTTGAAAGCTCCAAGGCCCGGGCGACCTTCTCGCGCATCTCTTCAGCGTTCAAATTTTCCATCACTTTGAGAACTTTGGCGGAGGTGAAGTGGATAGGCTCAATGAAAGAAACTAGAAAGGAAGAAAACTAGAAGGATATCAGAAAGAAGTCACTAAATGAATATCGAGATCAAGATATGTTCACATCGCTTACCGGGAATATTTGCGTCTAGAGATGAGCGAGGTGAGACAGTCAAACTGGCCGACTCCCAGCACTTCAGCCTCTGCAGAACAGTATGAGTTTGCTTATCGAGATCGATTAAACAGACTTGAATTAGCCGAAAAAGAAAATGGAGTGAAAGCTCGGCTGTTTTGGAATTCTTGGGATCTGCAATGAAAATGAAAAGTTAAATCAGTACTATGAGAAAAAGCAAGATCAAAGGGACTCACATTTAAAAGTTGCATAGTCGCGAGGTATGTCACGATATCCGAGGGTCCCCAAGCCAAAGACAGGACTTTGCCACGCTCCCCCCACTATCCACCATTTCTCATTCCAATCTTGAACCTTGTTCGGAAGGTCCTCAATTACTTTCATGTACGGGCGAGCTTTCACATAGTAGTAACTCGGATCCTTTCCCCACTTCGCCAGCGAAATCAGAGAATTCACTTCCTTGACAGAGGGAAATGCTCGGGGCTAAATGCTACCAAATAGAAACAAGATTCCGATGATGGTACTCCACCCGTTCGGGGTAATTTAGGTCGGTGCCAAACCCCAGAACCACAACAGCGAGGATATCAAAGGGTGAAGTGGGAAGCGAATCCCCGCTTTCATCGTGTCATAGTTCATTACCACGCACCCGTCGGGGACCTGGTCGGCTATCAAAAGACCCCACTCTGGAAGTGAAGCTGGAGAGACATGGTATCAAAGCTTTCACTCATGTCACTCTCTTTTCTTATTCAATTAATGTATTGTGTGAGTTACAATTTTTATTCAGTCAAAAAATAATTACTATGTTAAATTATGTAATTATTAGGATTTGCTCACCGTGGAACAGAGAGCTCCGCGATGACAGTGGAGTGGGCAATCTCGGAGCTCTTGAATAGGGGATAAGCACTTTTTTTTTTTTTTTTTTTTGAAAGGAAATAAAAAAGCATTAAATCAAAGCCAAATCGGCATGCAAAGAGTTCACAATCGCCTCCGGAATGGAAGACGATAAATATAACGAATTACAATGAAAAGCAAAACGAGATAAACAGTGCTCCACAAGATTGCCAGAGCGACGAATCCAACTAAACGTAACCGCTTCAAAGCCTTTGCAGGCTTCCAAAACATCCGCGATGATCCCCCAAAGTATGAGAGATCCGCATTCCTATACTTCTTCATAAGAGCAAAAAAGACTAACTGAGAATCCACTTCCACAATCAGCTTTGGAACCTCCTTCTCCAGTGCACATTTGACCCCAAGCAAAACCGCTTGTGCCTCTGCTAACTCCACCGATAACGACTCCGAAACACACTGGGCGAACACCCAGCTCGCAAGGGCCGCTTCATTCTGCACGAGACCACCTATCCCCACTCCCAACCCGTGTTGGCAGGACGCATCCGTATTCAACTTCATCCAACCCACACCCGGAGGTACCCATCCGCCTCGCCGTAGAGGGGATGTCTTCTTCATCATCTCAGCTCTGTAATCTGCAACATACATGTGCGCCATATCCACCGTGTGCTGTGCAGCCGGAAACGACCTCTTAAACACACCCTCGTTCCTTCCGAACCAAACCGCCCATATCAACGTAACTAGGAGCTCCATATCGTAATCATGCATCGCTGATTTGCAGCGCAACAGCCACTCGTCCACGGGTTTCGCCGGCTCCGGAACAGGTATCCCCATCCCCATCAAACTCCAACACTCCGTGATCCCCAAACAGTCCCTCAGCGCATGTTCAACCGACTCAAATTCCATCCCACATCTCTTACATTCCGGCTCAACATTCACATACCGTGTGATCAAATTCAAAGTGGTTGGAAGAATACCTCTCATAACTCGCCATAGAAATAGTTTGATTTTTGGAGACACATTGAGACACCACACCCACCTCCATCTAGTGTCCCCTTGATAAGTCGAGTTTAGTGTGTTATTAATGTGCTTATTGTGATAATTTTATAGTTATTAATCCACTATTCTTTTACATTTATTCAATTTATTTTATTTAGGTCCCTTGTGCTTTGATTTTATATTTTTGATGAATTTCATGTACTTTTGGAACCTTTTAGTGAAGCTTGAGATGAGCCCGAGTGTGGAGATGCATTTGAGTTGGGTCCGGTAATCAATATAAATTAGTCAGCCAACAAGTTAAGGCTCATGGATTGTTTAATAAATTATGCACGTGAGCAGGCAAGTGAGTGACTGAATGATCAAGGCAGAAGAATAATTGAATTAATTTTTACCAACTAAAAAGTCACGTGAGGAGGGCTGAGATTTCGGGAAGTCAACGGCGGGAAAAGCAGGAGATCAAAATTTTGGGAGTTTGAAGCAACGGAGAGAAGATCGTCTTTACGGCTTTAAGTATTTTTCTTCCTAGAACTATGAACTCGCTATTTTGTATTTTTGTAATGACTATGGACGGCTAAGTCCCTTATTCCAATTTCAGGAATTTCTAAACTTGTATTTGATGATTACTAGTTAATTTGATATCGTTTGTCAGACTTTTATTCTCAGATTATTTATGTCATCTGCTTTAACTTTCTGCATGTTAGGGTAATTAATTTGGTTTGGTCACCTAGGTTAATTTATTCTTATATGTCTGTTAGTTTGTATCACGTAATCCGTAATTGTTGCGTGTATATGACAATTGGTAACAACTAGTAAAATTTGCTAGGATGATATAAATTGAATTCTTTCAAATCGAGCTAGCGTATTCGGGAATTTATTTGACCTTTATCCTAGAGACTAATGCTTTTACTGAATTAAATTTAGATCGTATCTAGACTGTTCAGATAAAAAGGTTCATTGAAGAGCGTATTTCAATTGGATAAAATTACGGGATAAAACCGATAAACAGAGCTTGTTGTTTATTGAGGGTCACTAGTCTGAGAGTAAGGTTAAGCAAACGATACTTTTAATTAGAAAAGTCAAAATATAAGTGAAGAATGAACTGTGAATTGGAAGTTTTTCATCATTTGAATTCTATTATTTATTGTTTCTGCGATATTTAATTATTTAGCAATTCTCTTAAAAATCCAAAACACCTCCCTTTTTCTATCTCTTTAAATTCACACAATTAACGTAATAATTATTTTCGCGTTCCCTGTGGATCGACCCTTACTTGTCCTACTACACTCTAGTGGATCGGTTAAGGAATTTAATTTATTTTTGGGTGCCGGCAACAGCACACCACCCCTGGCGAAACAAAAGCCCTCCCCTCATTCTTCATCCATTCCACGTACCCAGACTTAACTTTGTAAATTCCAGATTTTTCCGCCCCCCACATCAATCGATCGGCCGGATTAGATGAAAACGGCAGCTGAATAATTGCGTTCGCCTCCCCCTGATTGAAAGTTTGGCGAATCAACTGCACATTCCATCCGCTATAATCGTCCTGCATAAGCTCCCTAACCACAACCCCATCATCAACCCCTTCTAGCTCAGAAACTACACGAGTATTCGGTCCCCCAACAACCCATGGATCATTCAGAATTTGAACATTCTGCCCGTTGCCAATCACCCATACCAGCCTCGCCTCCAACACACGTCTGCCCTCCAACATACTTTGCCAAGTATAGCTAGCATTGTACCCCACTCGAGCCGACATGAAATCCCCATTTGGAAAATACCTAGCTCTTTTAGTCCAAGTTAGTTGTTATTCGAACAACATGTAAATATTCAAGTCATTTAATTTTCTTTGTTCATATATTCTCGTCCTAGATGTCCTATTAAATAAATTTACAATTTCCAACTACCACGAGTAAATTATGGCTAAAATTAAATTAAACTATCAGTGTCATAAGTTGTTTCACATCCGTAGTATAATATTTTAATCCGACTCTGAGCTAGATTTTAAAATCAATTAATTAGATAAATGAATCTGAGATAATTTAATTTTAAATCATAAGGGCACACTATACCAATTTTGGCTTTTAAAATCGGACTTTTTACAGCGGCTATTTCAAAAACCGCAATTACAAATTCAAAAACCGCTATTAAAAATTTAACCGCTATAAAAGATAAATGGGATACGCTGATATATAGCGGTTTTTAATGACCGCTATTGTTCTGATAATGTGCTGATAGATAGCGGTTTTAATTATAAATTGAAAAACCGCTATTGTATTTCTGATGGATAGCGGGTTTTACCCGCTATTAAAAAATGATTTAACAGCGGGTTTTACCCGCTATTAAAACTCGTTCTATTACCCGCTGTTAAAGCTCCTTTTACTATTTAAAAAAAAAAAATCGATCAAAAATTTTCGGGTCTTCCAAAACCCTTTCGCGCTCACAATACCCTTTTGCCCAAATTTTTTTGCCTTTCTCCTTCCTTGCCCGCCCGCCGCCGTCTTCCTCCTCGCCACTCGTCGCCGCCCTCCTCCTCCTCGCCCACCCGCCGTTGTCCTCCTCTTCCTCGCCCACCCGCTACTGCCTTCCACCTCCCTCGCCCACACGCTGCTGCCCTCCTGCTCCTTGCCCACCGCCGCTGCGAAACAGGGTATGTGTTTAATTTTTAGTTTTCGTTTGTTGTTTTGTTAGGGTTTTGCTTTTTGTATTGAAGTTGGATTGGAATTTGGAATTGCAGGCTTGTGGCCGGATTAGCTGGCGGAGATGTTGCGGCGCTGCTGTTGTTCGCCGCTATAGGGAGGTTTAGTCACGGATTCTCTATTTTCAATTTCGAAACGTTCAAAACTGCTGACCCTTTTATTGCTGGTATAATTACTAATTGTGAAGTTTATGAATGACATCAATGATTTCTTCTGCTATGTTGTTTTGCTCCTGAATAGTGGTGTTCTTTTGCCTTTTTTCTATATCTGATGCTGAACCCAGTCTTGTTGTCTTACTTGGAAACGTAAGCTAGATCAGAAAGACCCAATTATTGTGATCGTGTTTCTGTCGTTAGCTTCAGGTTGGGTTTGTGTTGTTACAGTTATGGATCGAAGGTTCAACATAACTCAATTATTATAAAATATTAAAAGTCCTATTGTCATTCAATTAAAAGGGTTCTAAATATATTTATCTGTTTACTTGCACATACGCACACATTCAACACAACTAACTAAATGCATCAAAGATTGAGATTTTGGGAATCAGGTTTGAGCCAAGAAATTTGGGAACATCCAAGCTGTATCTAAGACAGATGAGCAAATGTAAAAGAGATATTGAGCCAACTATAATGGCCTTGAAGATCCTATTAGAGTGCCAGCACCCTGTTTTAGATTCTGGATCGAATTAATATATGCTTCACACAGTGTTTGACAAACTGCAACCACATAAAGTAGTGTCAATACATTTGACAAGAACACATTAGGAGGGCACTATAATTATCAGCTAATTGAAGGTAAGAATTGATGTTAGTGTTCAATTTCAAGATTTGAAAACAAAATAGCTCTTTTAGCATTCAAAACAGCAGGAGAGCCTTGCTTAGCTTTCTCCACAATTTGCAATCATACATTGATGTGCACTTAGACTTCATTTCATACAAATATTTTTACCACATGAAAAGGTTCTACACATCAAATAATGTATATGTAGGATTGGGAATTTGACAATTTGTTTGTAATATGAAATCATTTTGTTTTCTTTTTTGAATGATAGGGTGGTTTTTGAGTGCATATTTTCTATATATGGAGGTTTATATAGTACTCAAGTCTCATACGACATGCAGGAATCCGTACTAGTGCCATTTTTTATTATATGAGAAGTTAGAAAAATAGTATTATATATCTCCAAGTTGAAAAGCGACAAATTGTGTCTTTGGAAAGCTAGCAGATTTTAGACTTCCCAAGGTTTGAGGTTATAGATCTTGTAACGGTACTTTTGTGCACAAGAATTGAAATTCCAAAGGCCAAGATTCATTCACAACTCGTCGAGTCTCACTGCTGACTTCTGGTTTGACAGGTACCAAAGAAGGAAGATTGAAAATTTCCACATGTGAATAGGGATCTTAGGCGAGCAGTTGCTTCTCAAGTTTGATTGTTAATGCCTAGTGGTGTAAAGTCTCAAAGCTTTATACGTACAAGGAAACCGATGCTCAAGCTGACAATTGGTTTCATCCATTGACTTTGGATCTTGTGACAGCTCACCCGGAGTTTAAGGTACTGAAGAGAATATGCACTCCTTGACTTGTTATAAGATTCATATTACAATTTTCTTTCATGTGTGTAATCACATTTATGTCCTTTGCTCCATTCATTTCCTTTTTTTTGTTTCTTAGTAAAGCTCTTTGCTAGCATACACGAACATATTTTCAAAAATGTTGTATTTCTTTTATCTATCTCTGAATTAGATATAAGGATCTCAAAGCTACTTAATTCAAAGTTCAGAGAGTTCATATCAACCAGTTCTCATAAATGAAAGAATTTGTTGGTGGGCTCAAATTTTCTTTACCCCCGAAGACCTCTCTGGTCATTTTCTAAAGGGCAACATGTTCATATGCATTGACATATTCTGTACGTAGAATCTAGCAAGTATTTAATAAACAATTAATCCAGCAGCTACATCCTCTTCATGCGTAGTTTATTGTTTATTACACCACTTGCAGAGTGGCTTTACTTGTTAATTACTAGGTACAAATTGTATATAGTTTAGAAGACTAACCCAGAGTAAAACAAAAACTAGTTGGACTCACACAAGTCGAAGATTTATTTGTTGGACTCCTTATTTAGTGATATTGATACACGGTGGAAACTAGTTGTCGACCAGTGAGAAAATATATACGTTATAATGGGCTTTGTTTATAATATAGGCTCCTAAGCAACCTGATGCATCTCAGTGCGGTTTCTATGTCCTACGCTACATGAGACAAATTGTAAACTTTCAAGGCTATGTTGAAACATCCTCGATGCAATCAATGGTAATATTTCTATGTGATTCATTATTTATTAATTAGATTTATTTTTGCCTCAATAATGGATGTTTGTACTTTATAGTTCATGCAAAAAACTTACTCGAAAGCTGAAATTGATGAAGTGCGGGAAGAGTGGGCTTCATGCGTATAAGCGTACATACTTGAGTAGAGAATGGATGTTTGGGGTTTTTGTTACTATCGTCCAGGTTTGACAACTCTCTCTATTTAGTCTTTCCACGATAATCTGATTTTCAGAATGAGTATTAGAGAGTTATAATCATGCTGCTATATTTTTTCTTAAGTGTAGTCTTATTAGATGAAAAATTTTGTGCTTTGTGTTTTCCTTGCTAATTTTAGGCCTAGAAATGGAAAATACATAACTTTTGATTGGTTCAATACCTTTCCCATGTCTTCGAATATTATAACACGCTGCAATGAATCTTGTCCTGGGTATGGGGAGGATCTGAATGAATAAGTCTTCCTCCAAACATAGGAGTCATTTGGTAACAAGTGGCCCATCTTGTAAGTTTATATGGGAAGTAAATTCAACACTTCAGCTAGGATTATGTATACAATTGCTATTTAGGGGATTTATGCTTCTACAATTATCGTGGGGACTTGTAGAGTGTTTGGCCACAAATCTTTAAGGAAACTAGATAATTTGAAAATGATAATTTGATACTATTCAAGATTGCTTATGCTTTTTTAAGTGTTTATTAATTGTTTTTTACGATATTTAAACCTCTTTGGATGTGAAGCTTGGTGTCTGCGAGCCCCATCTTTCAGTTGTGAACCGAAGAATGGAGGAGAATTTTGTTAAGAAAGATTGTCAAAAACGCTACTCAAAGACTGCAATTAATGTCGTATCTTGTTTATTGTATTTTGGACATGTTAGTTGAATTTATATGAATGTAATGCATTTTGGAATTAAATGTAATTTTTTAATGCATTTTAGACTACAATTGAAGTACAATTTCAAATTTTGCTACTGAATAAAAAAAACGCTATAATAAGCAGGTTAATAACCGCTCTAATAGGGTCTAAAAACCGCTATAATAATAACATATGAAAGCGGTAAATAACCGCTCTAATAGGGCCTGAAAACCGTTGTAATAAGTACATAATAAGTAGGTTAAAAAGAGCTACCATAGCGGGTTTTGTTTATGATAGCGGTTAATAACCGCTATAATAAGCATATATGATAGCGGTTATTAACCGCTCTTGTAGGTCTGCTGAAACCGCTATCGTAAGCATTTCCGTTTTATTACTTACGACTTACTAACAGCGGAATATTTACATAAGATAGCGGGTAAAAACTGCTATAAAAGCTACCTACGATAGCGGTTAAAAATCGCTATCTATCAGCGCAACCGAAGATATCACCAGGTTTAATAGCGGTTTTTTAACCCTTTTAATGGCGGTTAAAAACATCTATCTATCGACGAAATTGACATAGTGGCAGTTGATTGATACCCTCAAGTAGTGATTAAAATAATTTAGAGAATGACATCTTATCACAACCACTAGCTAGATTTTAAATCATTTAATTAGATAAATGATTCTTAAAAACTTGGGTAAATGGAAAACAGAACAAGTATATCATTTAAGACAAAAATTGTCTAAAGCCGAGGTCACAATAAATTCTATTTTTTCAATATTACTGTTATGAATAAAACTATCACACATTATGGAAAAAAATATATCACTATTTAAAAAATGTTTTATTTTTTAAACTGTGTGATAATTTTTATGTATAAGAATAAATAGTTTTTATGCATAATAGTAATAGAGTTCATGTATAAATCTGATTCATATGAGTGTCATTAAATTTTGTTTTCGGTAAAAGACTCTATGGTTATATAATTAAAGCAAATTAAAAGAAAAAACATATTTTAGTCAAATTTATAATTTAAGATCATATACGTAATAGTTTAAGTGGTTAGAACATCACTACATACGCTGTGATATCATGGGTTCGAGTCACCATCTAAGCTGATGTTAAACGGGCCGGGCCGGGCTAACCTGGATTTTTCCAAGTTTAGGGCTAAGTATTTCTGACCTGTTTAAAATTTGGTCATTTTGGCCCGGACCCGGTGGTCCGACAGGCTTATCGGGCTGGCCTGGCAGCCCAAACACAAATATTGGTAAAAGGCCCAAGAAGAAAGATAAATGTGGCTGAAAAAAAGAAAAGAAAAAAGGGGCCGGTTATAATCTTCACTCTCTCTTCATTTTTCATTTTCCAGTTTCTTCAATCGGCCGCCGCCATCAACCACCTGACCACCTCTGACCTTTGTAACCTGTTCCCTCTCTCTCCGATCTCACGCCACCGCTCTCTTCCTCCATTTTCCAGTTTCTTCAATTGGCCGCCGCCTCCACGACGCCGTTGCCCAAGCCAAGCCAAGCCAAGCCATCCACCACGCCGTCGCAGTCGCCCAAGCCAGGCCACCCGCTCTCTTTCTCCCTCACATCTCTGGTAAAGCTAGGCTCTCCTCTTTTTTTTTTTTAATGCAAGAATCGAAAATTGTTAAATTAGGGATTGTTGGGGATGTTAATATGCTGGGATTTTGATTTTGGGGATGCAATGGATTTAATATGCAATTCCAGAGAAAAGAAGTCATATTAGTTAAAACATCCTCAAATTTGTGAAAGACAGAGTAACTTGGGCGTGTTGGGTGGGAGGGAGGATTACAAGCACTTTCTTCATCCCTATAAACACGGGTTATATGCTGTTACTGGACACTGTATTTTATAGTAGGAGAATTATGTTTAGAATCAAAGCTTTATTCCGTCAAAAAACTAAAGTTTTATATGCTGTTACTGGACACCTCTGGATAATTATGAAGAATTTGACTCACATTGATAAAAAAATCATTCAATATGTTCACCAACTGTCAAAATGACATATAATCAGATAATTATATCTTATTTGACTCATATTGAGCAAAACCCATTCAATTTGTTCACTAATTGCTGCAATGATATATAATGATCAGATAATTATGAAGAATTTGAGGTGTCTGGTCGAACTTCGAAAAGACTAGGAAAGTGGTGGGAAGTTTTTAAGGAGAATAACAGGGTTGTTGTGCCGTTGGACGAGGGCAAATACGACATTTTGTTGGAGACGTTCGCCGAAAAGTTGGTCAGCATTGCCTCTGCCGCAATGCCGCCTACTACGAATGGGGGTGGTGGGCAGTCGGCGTCGGCCCTGCCTCCATGGCTCACTAGCTCCGCGACGACACCACTTGTTCGGCCGCCGCTTTCGTCTCCATCCGTGACGTTGAGCCTGTCACCTTTGACGGTCCCACCGGCCCCGCCTATCCCGTGGCTACAGGCTCCAGATAGCTACATGACACGTGGTCTGCATTCGTTGGTTGGGGAGAATCATCTGGTCGTAGGTGATCTCGTCGAGTGTTGTAGAGAATTGGAGGAAGGGCATCAGACTCTTGCCGCGCATAAGAAGGAGGCAGCGTGGCGGTTGAAATGGGTCGAATTGCAGTTGGAATCGGAGAAGGCGAGCCGAAAGAGGGAGAAAACGGAGGATATCGAAGCGAAGGTTAAAGCTCTTAGAGACGAGCAGAAGGCGGTCATTGATCGAATCGAAGCTGAGTATAGAGAGCAGTTAGCTGGGCTGAGACGGGAGGTGGAGATGAAGGAGCAGAAACTAGCGGAGCAATGGGCCGCGAAGCATTTGCGTTTGACCAAGTTTATCGAGCAGGTGGGGTGTCGTTCGATTGGTCAATCGAGCGAGCCTAATGTGCGATGAAGGCAATATCGAGCAGGTGGGGCGTCGTTCGGTTGGTCAATCGAACGAGCCTAATGGTCAATGAAGGCGATATCGAGCAAGTGGAGCGTTGTTCGATTGACCTCAATCGAACGAGCCTAATGGGGGACGAAGGCTATCGTCGTCTATACTATACTGAATTATTTGTTTCTGGGGAATTTCAATAACTTTGTGTGTTTGATCAGATTAGATTGGAGGTTTGATCAATTTGAATAAGTTTTTATGCAGCAGATGAATCATGTGTACTGACTACTGAGTTTGCAATTGTCATAGTATTTGAACAACATAATGTTCAATCATGTTTTAAGTAGTATTACTGAATTCAACATATTAAAATTAAATTGTAGTTATTAATTGTTTTAACTAAAGAGCAAATTTTAATACACTGCATTTATCCATTAATTGAGGGCAGGGCACACAAGAATTGTATCCTTCTTCAATTTCCTTGGTCGATAGAAAGTGAATTTGGTGGGAATCTTCTTCGATTTCTTGATAGCACTTGATTTTACTGCCTTGGCCGTCTTCAAGGCCTGAGCCTTTTGGTTTGTTTTTTTAAATGGATCAATTGCACATTTAACAGATGATATTGAAGCAAAAGTCAAGGTCAAACACAAATATAGATCTAATATAATGGTGTTAAACTGCAACATGCACAAGAACTAAAAAGTTTTGATGAAAGAAATAAGATTTCGGAATGAACAGAGTCAAAGTCATTTTGATGTTCAACTACAAAATTTTAACGCAAGAAACATAATTATGAGTATTATCCAATAATAATCATGAACGCATACCATTCATAAAAAGAAAAAGGAAAATGGGTCTTTCAGGCATTTCTTTGAACACGTGATAGGTTGAAAAAAGAACACAAAATATACTTTTCCATTAATTAAATAATTATCATTTCATTTGTTGAGTTAAATATTATTGCATTAACTCAAAAACTGATCGAGTTGTCTTAATAATTCCAATACTAAATTGCAAAATTGTGTTCGAAAAAAAAAACAACAGCGGAGAGATTAGGCGACTTATTGTTATACCATTTCTCCCGGGTTTTGAACGTTTTCACACTTTTATGGTGCTACTTTTCCTCCCTAACCCGCTGTAGAAGAATGCCGTAATAACAGAGGAGAGGAGAAAAATAAGATTAATGTTAGAGAATCCACAATGTACCATCCAATGGTGTTTAACCATTGGATGGATGAAAGTTGGTGTTTAACACCATTGTGGGTCTTCATTGAATTGGAGAGAGAGTGTCATCCATCCAATGGAATAGATGGAGAGAGAAAATGTATTTTTTGCAAAAAAATAAATGTGATGACATAAGAGAGTATTTTTTCATTTTTTATTTTTATTTATACTTTATATATGTAAATTTATAAATTTTTTATATTTAAAATTTGGATTAATTTCAAATATGCACGTGAATTGAAACTTTTTAACAATTGAATGTTTTAATTCATTGTAATGTTTTAATTTAATGTTGTGTTTCCTAACTTTCAAGTAATCTAAATGTTTAATTTAATATTCTACTTAGATTTTCTCAATTTTGTTTACTTGGAATTATTTTATAATTAATTACTATCTTATTTTAATATTTTGATTAATAATATTAATATTAAAAAATAATATAATTCTTAATAATTATAATATGCATAAAGTGAGATGAAGTCATGGTGGGACCCATAAATAGTGAATGGATGGATGGATGATTAAATGAACCATTGTAAAAGTTTGTTTTAAAAGTTAAGTATTTAAAAGTAAATGATGTGGAGGAGAGAGTGGATGAATGTATGAAAATTCATCCATCCATTTTGGATGCTCTTAGAGTTAGGGATAATGGATGCAACGCAGCGTCAATTAGTAGAAGAATGTAAAATCTTTATATAATTTGAGCTTTGGATCAACATAAATTTTCTTTTAGACCCTAAATCGATAGTTGATCCATCTTTCAGGTCCTAGATCGATAAAAACTCATATAATTTAAGATCATAAACGTAATAAGGAAACAATATACGGTTGAGAAAACCTTTTTACAATCTTTTTCGTTATTATATTTAATCAAAAATCAATTATTCGGCCCATCTCCCAAAATGTCCATATTATATTAAGGGTGTGTTTTGAAACACTTAAAACAACTTTCAAAAACAATTATTTTTAAAAACTATGAGAGAGAACTTTGAAAATAAGTGATTCTGTAAACTATTTTAAATGCATGTTTGTAACCACTACATTAGGTGTAGAAGCACTTTTTTTTTTAAGTTGAATCTCAAAAAAATACTTCTACACCTTTAAGATGAGAATGCAAACACATCTAAATGTTTCAAAAGATACCCTAAACCCAACTTAATGGCTGCAAAAGTACGACTATTTTAGAAAGTCTAGAGCAGGGTACAAACAATGCTGCGAAATGTACCTCCAGTTTTAGGTCGTCGTTCTTATTCAGCTTTTCAATGGAAGATTCAACGTTTCTTCTCCGAGGGGGAGGTGAGCTCCGACTCGCCGCCGCAGCCCCGAGTCTCCGAGTTGCCTCGGGAGGACTCAGTAGTCGACGGCTGCGACTACAAACACTGGCTCGTGGTCATGCACGCACCTGATAATTACCCTCAAAGAGAAGAAATCGTCCAACAATACGTCGCCACTCTGGCTATGGCTCTCGGATGGTAAAACATTTCTCCGCGAAATTTTCAATAATTTTATGATTATTGTTATTTTTGTGTGGAAATTTAATTGAATTAGAATTAATTGTGCAGTGATTAGAGTTAGGTTTTCAGATGGTTTGAAATTGTGGTTAGATATCTGAAATGAGATTTATTTGGAACAAAAGGCTGATTGTTTTTGTTCATGATGTAATTTCTTCCAATTTTGAACTTTATCAAAGGATATAATTAGTGTGTGGTTTAAAATTAATTGTGATTTGATAATATATGCAGTGAGAAAGCAGCTAGAGAATTAATATACTCTGTTTCAACCAAGTATTACTATGCATTCAGCTGTAAAGTGGCCGAAAATGTGACTCACAAGATCAAATGTAGCCTTCTTGATCACTTTCAGTTTGCAAGTTTTCGGTATTTTGGTTCTTCAGTATGTTAAATTTTAGTTTTAGTTAATGATATCGTTTGATTTGCAGCCCTTCCTCGCGTAAAATGGGTTTTGCCGGACTCTTACTTGTGTACCGAAGACAGGGGATATGGAGGTATTTTTTTTACTTTATAACCGTGTCATGTGTTTAAACTTCTTGTGATACTTTTCTTGCTTCTTGCTTAATATAACCCCTTATTGTAATTGTGTTTGAAAGATCAAATAATCACTAACCAATTTCTGGAATACGTAGACTCAGTTAGTAGTGAAATTTTGAATCTCTTTATCTTATATCATCTATGATTTACATGGTTGTTTCTTATGATGATCATGTCTTAGATTTTCCCGCCATTTATCATTTGTGATTTTTTGTTAAAATCCTGTTCAGGGGAACCTTATATTGATGGCAACGTTGTTCCTTATGAAGACAAGTATCATGCTGACTGGCTGCATGATATATGTGATAAGGATTCTATGGAAAAAACTCGTTTTAGGAAGCCTAGAAGAGGAAGAAAAGGTTCAAGAAATTGTAAAGCAACAAGTGATTGAAGTTTTAAGGCTCTTTGTACGTTATAAACTTCAGAGACAGGATTGTGCTGCTCCAATATTTCATGAATGATCTCAAATGGATGAGATATCTGCTATCTGCTACAAAAGGAAATCGGGATTTCTGACAAAACGAGCACGAAACATCCTTTCTCTCTGGCTAGTGGCTACGTTGTCTGTCTTGTTTTGTCTTATATTTGCAGTAGCATTTACCTCTGGAGTGGACTGATATTTCATGGAAGTCGTCCCGTATCAGAACTCAAATGGGAAGGTAAGTCGACACACTCTCTGCCTCGTTGTGCAATAGTATTAAATGATAAGGTGATAAATGCAAATACTAAGTTATATATGCTTCTTGCATGTCTATGCTGTAGCTATATATAGTATTTGAATTTTACTATTCGAATATAAAACAACAGAGTCCCCTACTTCTATTTTGTATGAAATTAGTATTTGGTATCGAATATAAAAACAACTGCAATGATAACAATACAAGTTGGATTTCAATCAATTTATTAAACAACAAAACAATAAATTTCATTGGTCCAGTAAAGAGCTCTTTGCATCGTTATAAAACAGACCATGAATATTTTGTTCTCGCTGTCAAGAATTTAAAGGGGCAAAAAAAAAAGTGAGATAGAGAATATTTAAGTAAGAGAAAAATAGAAATATTTGAATACCAAATAGGAATAATAAAAATTGAATATGTATCAAATTTATTTTATTTCATCAAGTAACCGACACAGTAATTTCACAAGTGTAGAAACTAAAATCTATCAGATTGAAGAAATAAAATATATCATTACTATTATAATTCGACAATTCTTCTATTTAAATCACAGGTATATAAGGTCAAAGATCATCAAACTAGCTAAACATGTATGCCCAACGTACAGCTGTTCGATTTTAAATAATTGAAAGAAACAAATCAAATTTTTTTTCCTGAATGGGAAAGAAATCTACTTTACTGAAAAATAACTGAAAGGAACAAATGATTCAGCACCACAAGTTGCACAAGGACTAATATCTTCAACATTGGAGAAAATAAAAGTCTCATCAGCAAAAAATCACTGCATAAGAACTAATATCTTCAACATTGAAGAAAATAAAAGTACCATCAGCAAAAAATCACAAATACAGGGAGATATCAAGAAACAGAGGTAGGCTGCAATTATGGCGGACGCTCTCTTTTCGGTTGCGGGCTGAGCGGATCATATCTTTGATAGAAGAGCAGGCGTTGTATCATGTCAATTTGGTGAGAGGCGCTGAGAAGGAGGTTCGCAGTCTTGGCAAAGAGCTGAACATAATCAGAAATGTGTTGGATGATGCCGAGAATCGCAGATTTCAGGACACAAACATCAACTCCTGGTTGTGGAAGCTGCGACAGTTGTCTTATGAAATGGAGGACATTTTGGACGAATGGAAGTGTGCTATTCTCAAACTTCAGAAGGGAGAACATCCCCTAGATGATGCTGCTCCTCCGATGCAAAAGGTGTGTTCCTTCATCCCATCACCTTCTTGTTTTTGCTTCAAGAAAGCTGTTGTTCGTCATGAAATTGCTAAGAAAATACTCAATGTGAAAGCACCGTTCGATGAGATTTTGGAAGAGAAAAAGAAATATGGTTTTAAAATTTCTGAGCCCACTGCTGATCCGTTGCCTGAATCTCGTCGACACCAATCTACTTCCTTGATCGACTTAGGGAAAGTACATAGTCGAGATGGAGATGTGAACATTCTTGTTAACGCACTTATGGGTAATGGTGGCATCCAAATTGTGTCAATAGAGGGTGTGCGGGGACTTGGGAAGACAACTCTAGCTCAACTAGTTTTATAACCATAATCGAGTATAGGAATCTTTCGAATTAAGGATCTGGATTTGTGTTTCAAATCCCTTTGATCTAGCTGCCATTACTAAAGGTATTCTTGAGAGCATGAAAAAGGGAAACACTGGAGAGGCTTACCAATTGGATGTCCTATTTACACGTGTAACAGAGTCTATTTCGGGGAAGAAGTTTCTTCTTGTGCTTGATGATGTTTGGACTGAAGACTATAATAAATGGGAACCCCTAGAAAACCTTCTTAGATGTGGTGGGGCAGGTAGTAAGATTTTGGTGACAACTAGAAGTACAAGGGTTGTGGTAACGATGGGCACAAGGGACAGTGAGATCTTCCAATTAGGAGTGCTCTCTGATGAGGATTGTTGGTTAATATTGTGTCGTGTGGTCCGTTTGGAAAGAAATAGGGTTGGATTTGAGTACATTGGCAGGAAATTAGCTCAAAAGTGCAGTGGTTTGCCTCTTGCAGCTAATACTATGGGGAGTCTGTTGCGTTTTAAAAGTAGCTTGAGAGAGTGGGAAAATGTATTAAATAGTGAAATCTGGGGAATGAAGGAAGTAGGAGATGAGCTTTTTCCACCATTGCTTATTAGCTACAAAGAATTGTCCCCAACACAAAAACAATGCTTCACTTATTGTGCTGTTTTTCCTAAAGATTCTGTGATTGTCGTGAAGAGACTAATTGAAAATTGGATGGCACTTGGCTATTTGGGCTCCAATAGTGGTGACATGGAACTAAAAGGGAAAGAATGCTTTGATGTTTTAGCAATGCGTTCTCTGTTTCAAGATTTTGAGAAAGATGATTTGGATGAAATTAAATTTTGTAAGATGCACGATATCGTTCATGACTTTGCTCAATTTCTTAGGAAAACCGATAGGGTGGAAGCCACAGAAATGAATAAGACAACTTGTGGAGCCTATGACCCTTTATTAGTTTCCTCTGTGAATGAATTTTGGAGCTTATATTGCAACGATAATGAGTCTCCTCCAAACCTTTGCAATTGCTCCGTACTTTTGAGGGTGTTAAACCTTGCAAACTGTGGTTTGCAAAGTGTTCCAAATGGAATGGATAACTTGATTCACTTAAGATGGTTGGACTTGTGCAGAAATATATTATCCACGGAAGACCTTAAAATCATTTTCCGACTTTATTACTTGCAAACTCTTCATTTGTGGGATTGTTGCCTAGAAGAGATTCCAAAGGAAATTGAGAATTTGTCTGAATTGAGACACCTCAACTTATCAGATAATGAGTTGAAGGAGTTGCCAAGTGGAATTGGGAATTTGAAACAATTGAGACATAAGTAAGAATACGTTTTCAAAGGAGTTTCCAAGTGATATTGAGAAATTAACACTCTTGCATACCTTCAAATTATCATTTTGGGAAACTCAATGTCGAATGCCCGAAGGACTAGCCCAGCTAACTGGTCTTCAGACATTAATTGGATTCGAAGGAGGTGGTGGTTGGAGCAAGCTAGGATTATTGAAGAACTTAAACCAACTAGGTGTGGTGCGTTTGTATATCAAATTAGATGGTAAGGATTTGAGAGGCACGATTGAGGATGCCCGGGAAGCAGAATTAAGCAATAAGATGCACATTTTGCAACTTGAATTAATATTTGTCGACGAGATGGATGAAACAGAGGAGTCACCAAGGATAGATGTAATAGATGCCATGGCGCCCCATCCCAACCTGAGATTACTGTATATTTGGGGGTATAAGGGCTCCAAACTTCCGTTGTGGATCGTCTCGCCTCCCAACCAACTAAAGAAGGTTGATCTCTATTACTGTAACCTCACTTCATTGCCATCCCTCGGAAAATTACCGTGCCTGGAAGAGATCCTTGTATATGGAAACAGAGTGCTGGAATTTGTAGGACGATTTCTTGGGAATAACAACAAATACTAATTTTGTTGCCTTTCCCAAATTGAAGACGCTAAAATTCCAGGACTGTGGCAAGTGGAAGGAGTGGGAGGACATAACAGAAGAAGAAGAATCTACAGCCTTTCAGGTAATGCCTTGTCTTACGAGGTTGGAAATTAGAAAATGCGATAACATGACACTATTGTCGCATCGCCTCCTGCGTAAGGCGTCGTTGCTGGAGACATTGAATATCAAACATTACGGGAACAAAGATGGTTCGGACTGGAAATCCATATCTCGAAATAATCCACGCCTTCAGCGATGGTAGAGACGGGGTCAACATTGGATAAAACTATAAGTAAATTTTATGACATTTTTTTATTGATGAAGTCTATGTTTCCCTTGGATTGCTAGTTTCTTGTTGGCTTTTGAAGTAGGATTCAAAATACATTCCATAATTGCTATTTAAACGAGCTCTGCTATATCACTCATTTTGATTTTGTTTTTAATTTATGCAAAACAGGTGAATATGTTGATATGGAGCCCAAAGATCTGAATATGGTGGAGATTTTCGGGTTTTCCGCTCCAAGAAAAACACCACCTACCACTGTGGCTAGCCAAGTAAAACTCGTCCTTCTTTCGAAAATAGATCAACACTCTATACATGAACTCTATTCGTTTATGCACAAATTCTAATGGTTATGCATAACAGTGATAGTGCGTATATATAACAATTATATTGAAGAAATAGAGTTCGCCATGAACTCAGATTCATACAAGTTTTTGTCTTAAAAAATAATGTATATATGAACTATGGTTTTTTTTTTCTATTGAAATATTATAATGATATTAATGATGTTACTATTAATGAAATGTAGCTATTTAATATTGATAATTATGTGCAATTACTAATGTTAAATACTGTATATCATATGGGTCGTCTATGATTTGTCTGGTTGCATCACATCTTTGGTAACAAATTCCAGAGCAACAAGTAATTGAACTTAGAGTAAGTTTGTTGTGCACCATGCAACTCAAAACTCAAAGTATATTGTTTAACGATATTAGTTGTTTTCACTGAACAATATTCAATATACGTTTTTTTCACTGAAAATAAATAATACAATTTTAAAATGTGTGTACCTAGTGGATAAAATTCGTCTTCTCAATAACTACAGAGATAGGATTGTCTGCTAGTCCAATATTTCATGAATGATCTCAAATGGATGAGATATCTGTTATCTGCTATTTTAGACAAACCCTGCTATGTTTTAGGTATCTTGTCTTGTTTTGTCTTACAAATACTCAGTTATATTTCAAGGATATTTAAGCATATTAAAGGGATACCTTTAGTGTCATGGTTATTTAGTAATGTTAGTAGTTTATCTAATACTCCCTCCATACCGAAATTATTAACAGATTTATTGTTTACGCGTAGTTTAATGTGATAATTATTTATTAATATGAGTTGTTTTTTGGTGAGGATTAAATGGTAAAATAATATTATGTGACTTAAATAAAAGGGAATAAAATTGATTTTAGTGTGGAAAAAGTAATGGCATTGAGTGTAATTTAGCACGTTTTTTTCTTCGTACATAGTCCAAGATATGAAGTATTATATGTCTCTGCTTGCATTACCATTGTCAAAGTTAGGACAAAGTAGAAATATAAGTTGTTTTGGTAAGTTTAAGGTTACCCACCACTCTAGAAACTTTGAATTTTCTCGTTTCTTAGAATCCATTAATCCCAAAATCCCAGAAATTTGATTCTTCTTCATCGTCGTATTCGAGATTGTTCGATTTCGTTTTCACCCTTTTGTTTTCCTTCTGGGTTTCTACATTTTTCTAGAAATAATATTCATATTCTATGAATATTAAATACATGTTATACTGAAAAGTGTAATTATTAATACGAAAAAATAGTTGCATGATTCAATATAAATAAATTGCACTTTTCAGTATAACAAATCACGCGATTTTAAAATGCATTATGAATACACGGTGCACCTGTGTGTACATGAGACTCACTCGTTTTTTAAGTACCCATAGCTGGATGGCCCTGTTCCGTCTTGTTTGGATTGCCCCGACCAGTGACATGTCGTGTTTGGGTACCTTTTATGTCCCGTTCCGTTTTGATTCATTTATATTAGACAAAGTCTAGTATGAAAATTTTCATACATGAAAAAACTTTAATTTACAACCAAATTTTGTAATTGGTGAAGATAAGACAAAATTGAGTGGATCATGGTTCACTCGGCCCAAGTAGTTCATGGTTCACCCGGCCCGAATAGGTCATAATTTAGGGTTCATTATTTAGTGTTTAGGGTTTAGATGATTGATTTAGGACAATTTTATAGATTTTTATACATGAAAATTTTCACACTAGGCTTACTCTTTATATTATTAAAATTTCAATGTAGTATATCTAACATGTAATATATGGAGTATATATCATAAATAATTCCTGGCTTTCAAATCCTCTAAAAATACTTCTTTGAAAAGTATGTAATTTGTACAATAATTATTTGTTAAAGGTAATATTTTCATCCCTTAATAATTTGCATATTTTTTTTATTTGGACGTAACTTGCACACTTCAAAAGTAAAAAACTCGTAATAAATTTCACCTTCATAATATTCATAATTTTACAGAAAACGTCATTACTTTTTTGTCCACACATAAACACAATTCAACTCACTTCTTTGTTGTAAACATAAAAGTTTACAAAATTACTCCTCAAAATTCTACTCATTACTCCATTTTTTTAATTTTTGTGTCCACCAAAAGATGCAAGTTAATTCGGGGCAGAGGGAGTATATCTTATACCTTTTGTCCGATAAAAAAAATATAAATAATACAAAATTAATTTTATAAATATATTTAAGTCAATATTTATTGATTAAATAACATGAAATATAATATGATACGGAGCATTGACTCTTTAACACTTTGAAATGAATGAGTGTAATTTGTGTTGAGTTATATCCCATATCATGCATGACCGTTCCATATGAATTTTTGTCTTTAAAATTTGTTATGTTTTATTTATTACAATAATACCCGTCATGTGAAAGGGATGGGGATGATCTAATATCTTGATTAAGTATTGACCTACTATACTCTCATGTGAGATCGATTCACGCGGCCCCCAATTATATAAATACTAGTTTAATGCCCGCTTTTTACGCGGTCTTCAATTAAAAAATACAACATACTCATTAAATAATATATTTAATAATTAAAATATAAATATATACATATATACATGAAATATGAATTAATAATTGTTTAAAAGGTATATTAACAACTTTGCTTAAATCTTGGAATAAAATTATTATGTCAAATATTAATCATTCCTTTTAAAATGAAGTTGAAACCTGAAAATTAAACAACATAAACCGATTAAGAAAAAAATAAAAAATAAATGAAACAACGTTAAAAAAAATATTAATATATTAATTAATATGTATTAATAAATAAATAAAAGTGAATGAATTATAATATAAAATATTTTGTTACATAAAATAAATTAAGATATACATAAGAATAATAATAAAATAAAATTAATAATTAAATATAATTCACATTAACATAAAATACATTTAGATTGAATATTTTACTTATATTAAATTAAGTCTAAACAAAAATAAATGAAGCATATAATAAACTTAAATAAATAAAATATAAAATAATAAATATTAATTACACATTTTATAACATTCATACATACTTTAATTATCTAAATAATTAGAAAATAATTATATTGTGACATGTCATCATTATCTATAGATCAAATTCATTATTTTCTTTTTACATAATTATCATTTCTTAATTATGCGACATATCATCGAAATTCACAATAATGCGACACATATGAAGTATAAATTTCATATTAGTTTGTTGAGTGATGTTTTCAAAATTGATGTATAATAAAATATTAGATATAAAATAAAGGTTAATACAAAAAAGTTAATGCTCAATAAAATAAATATTCAAAATATTTAAAATTTTATAGATTAACTTAGTTTCTAATTAACATAAATATAATTTAAGATGTGCATGGTTCAAACTTTAGTAATTGCAATTTTTTTTATTAAACTACATATTAAAATGTCACATGGATGCCACATATTGCTACAAACCAATAAAAAAATAACACATTAATATAATAAAATGTAATCTCTCATTCAAATTAATTTCAAGATGACACATCATCCAAATTAACTACAAGATGACACATCATAAAAAAAAACTATCTATTAGTATATAGAGGGATTTGTGAAAAGTATCCTAATGAATTTCCTAAAAAATAATATCTTGTCGTAAAAATAATATTGTAAGATGAATGCATCACATTATTTTGTTTTTTCCACTAAGATTTGTATTTTTCCGCACAATCTCAATCAAAAAGAAGAAAAATGCCAAGATGAGAAAATTTTGCAGCACGTCGGGGAATTTAACAACTGTAGTTAGTCTGCATTGTTAAGTTGTACGTCGAAGTCGTGTTGATTGATGATTTTATTCTATTCAGCACAAAATTCAATGATTTAGGTGTGCGGACAAGAAGTCTCAACTCTCAAGGTACAACGTCATGTAACGTAGACTAAAAACAATTGCAAACGACATTGTTAGGTGTTACATCTGGGTTTGTGCAAGGACAAAGACTTAACTGATTCACATAAATATATTTTATGATAAATATTAAGTAAGACAAAAAATTATAAGAAATAGTCTCATATATGAAAATGGGTACACTCTAATACAAATCAACATTATCTTCATCTAAAGTGTTAAAACGTCATGTTTAAATAATATTTTGTCTCACCATAAGACCGTCCTACTGGGCCAGTCATAAGATTATCGGGACCTGAATCGAACTTTAAAATGAGGCCCTCTCCCCTGATTTTTTTTATGAACTCAAAAATATTATAAAATATTTTTTTAAGATTAATAATGTAAATTTATAAAATTATGTATTACCCTGAAAATAATACAACAAATAATTATATAAATACAACTCGTCTAACAATTTTTGCGGTAAAAGTATTAATCAAGTCAAAATAATTAAGTTTCTCAACATTGTAAAAACTACTCTCAATACTTTTTTCCCTTTCTTTTAGTCTTTCTCCTAATTTTAGTCTTCCTTTGCTCTTGTTGTATGCTCTATCTTGCTTTTATATCATCTTCAAATATTATGTGATTATTTGCTTTTTTTTCTTATGTTTTATATTATTTAATTAGAATGTTGATTGTGTAAAATCATTTAGGCTTTTTTTAGGTGATCAGCCTTTTAAAAAATTTATTTGATTAATAAAAAGGAAAAGAAATCTGCTTCTCGTATTAAATTGAGTTTGAATCACAAATGGTCCCATAACTTTGACCTCAAATAGATTTAGTTCCATAAGTTTTTTTATCGTCGATTTAGTCCCAATAACTTTGACAATGTCCAATTTTAGTCTCAAATCGGCCGAAACAACATTGTTTTTCCATTTTTTTTGGGGCTTTCCGGCGAATGTTGTGACTTAACTGTCACGTGTATTTTTAATTGTGTTTGACTAATTCTTGCCGTCAATTCTGTTTTAATTTTAAGTTTAAAATTTTAATTATATATGGCTGAAATTCCAGTTGTTAAAAAAATATACATGTGGCAGTCCAATCACAGCATCCGCCGGAAATCCCCAAATAAAAACGGCAAAACAACGTTGTTCCGACCGATTTGGGACTAAAATTGGACATTGTCAACGTTATTGGGACTAAATTAACCATAAAAAAATTTGGGACTAAATCTATTTAAGATCAAAGTTATGAGACAATTTGTGATTCAAACTCTATTAAATTAGGCGTTGATTCTATTATGTGATTCTAATTTTTTGTTTATTATGTCATACAAAAATATAAGAGTGTAAAATATTTGGGATCCGTCCTTGTAAAATATAAAAGTGTAAAATAGAATCACGTATCTTGAATTCATCCTATATAAGTGCGCCTCATTTTTTAAATACTATTATTTCCTATGCTAACACATCAAGGAATATTTATAATCTTATAAGCTTAACAAGGTAGTACTTGTATATATAGATCAACTATCAAGGATTACTTTTGTAGTTTACCTAAATTTGAAGGAGAAGAAATTACAAAGTTGAACTGTGACTTTGTAAGTAAATAAATTTCATAGTCAGAATTACAATTAGGTCTTATGACTTTTTAAATGGCATTCGAATTGAGTACGTTAGTATCGGAAATAAGTAATTATGCTTGAAGAAATCCAACAATTTATTTAAAATGTTAAAAATTTCTTATTATAATGTTTGTACCATTAACATGCAAAAATTCCAACATTTATCCATTTCCAATTAAATTTATCCAATTTCCTTCCATCATATGATTTCCAAGTCTTCTTCATAATGACGCTTTCAATTAAGGCATAAATTTCTGCCTTTCATTCCTTGTGGTAAAATTGTCAAGTTATCTGATGACAAAAATTAGATTTAAAAAAAAAAAAAGATTCTTAGGTCTAAAGTCATATGTTTACACTACAATGTGCAAACTAGATATATGGTTGTTGTTAAAGAAGTCTATTAAAGTTGTTAGAATTCCACTTATTGAAATTAAATTTCATATTTAATGTATTTTTAAATGTCCTTGTAGTGTTTGATAATACGTCTGAGAGATGGGGACCAGAGAATTAGGTTAGTGGATGAGAAAAAAACTTTGATGTTGATGTTCTATCTTGTATGTATATATATTAGATTAGATTAATATTGTATGAAAGAAACATGTCTCTAAAGAAACAGTACACATTATATTAAACTCAATAAATTCTAAAAAAAATGTGGTGAAAAGTGGTAACTTTAGATTAAGAAACAAATAAACAACAAATTAAAGAAACAAAATTTAATGTACATTTAATTTGATCGATCAAAACTTGTTCTTCCTACTTATTATCTCATCTACCTATCTCCCTTCGATCATTGGAATTCTTTTTTTATTCTTCAAGGTTGTATACAAATGTGTATCCGTATAAATGGCGCAATTCTTAATCGGATGTTTATGTCGATAACCCTTCTTCTTTCGTCTCGTCTCGCTCTTCACTTCTTCGTTTCCTTGATCTTCGTTTCCCGTCGACTTAGTCTCCTCTTGTTTATGATCACAACTTATCTTCGTGTCGATTTTGTTTTCCGTTGGCACAATGTAGACGAAGGGTCCGGATGGGACATCCTTAAACTCCAAAATCGGGTCCAAGATTTTAACCACGCGGTTCATATTTGGTCTCGATTTTGGATTGTGGCTCATGCATTGAAGGGTTAACGCAGCCACTTTCTTAGCACCCTCGGTCGAGTATTGGCCCTCGAGTCTTGGGTCCATCAATCTATCGAGCTTGTGGTGATCCTTCAAAAACGGCTTAGCCCATTCGAATAGGTTTTGCTCTCTAGAAGGACGATTCTGGTCCCATGCTCGTTTTCCTGTGAGTAACTCTAGTAAGACTACTCCAAAGCTGTATACATCGCTCTTTGTTGTCAAATGACCTAAAATCACAATATATTTATAGTATTAGTCGGTCATCGTACCCACAACACAAGAATGGATTCGGAGGGGCACATGAGGTACAATTAAAGAGTTAGTCTTATGTAAAACTCATTTTATTGTACAACTAGTTTGCAACTATTGGAATTTTACCCGTCATGATATATTCAGGAGCAGCGTAGCCATGTGTGCCCATTACACGAGTCGAGACGTGCGTGTCGTCCCCCTCTGGACCGTCTTTTGCTAGCCCGAAATCAGAAAGCTTGGCACTATAATCCTGATAAATTAAATTTATAACATTAGATTAATTTTATATTATTGAACGAAGAATACATATGTACAATATATGTTGCAGAGGGTATTACAGAATCGAGTAGTATATTCGAAGCCTTGAAATCGCGATAAATCACTGGTTTCTCTTCTCCGTGCAAGAAAGCTACGCCTTTCGCTGCTCCTATTGCAATTTCCATCCTTGTTTGCCATGACAATGAACAACTATGTCCTGAAAAATGATCATCATATTAAACAAAAATAATAATCATCATGTAATAAATTAGAAACATAGCGTTTGTAAAAAATTATATTTTTAAGAAAGTTATTTAATTTAGTGATTGTGGGAAAATTTATTTAATAGTGAAAATGAGTAAATATTAGAAAAAAAGCAGAACCAGCTAGAAGAATATCATTATCGCTTTATAAATTTTAGATTTTAGGTGATGGCTTAAGCAAAATATACAATTCAAAAACACCAAAATTACATTCTCCAATATAAAAGCTGAATACATAAATAAATAATTAGCTTAAAGCTCTTAAGCACCCCATAAGATGCAATGAAATGAAATTGAAATAAATTTCTTACTTCCAAATAAGTGATTCTCCAAATTGCCCCTAGCCATGTATTCATAAACAAGAAGCCTATACGCTTCTTCACAGCAATACCCAATCAACTTTACAAGATGTGGATGCCTCAATTGTCCAAGAAGAACCACTTCCGTCTGCAAATTCAACAATAAAAAAATGTCAATTTAAAAAAAAAAAAAATATACAACAATTCTTTTTATTTATTTATTTTGGTGTGAGTGCTAACCAGCCATTCTCTGGGCCCCTGATCGCCACCCACATCAAGGCACTTCACAGCAACGGGCTGGGCCTTCAAACCGGGCCTGCACTTATCATCAACGAACCCCTTATGGACCGGCCCAAACCCACCCTCCCCAAGAAAATTAATCGATGAAAAATCACTTGTCATCACTTTGAGCTCCGATAATGTGAAAATGTGCAAATTTGATGCAAATTTCGAATTCGAAAGATCACTAACACAAAGAGGTGAACCCGGATCGCTTATATCCGAAAGCGAAATCCTCGTCGACATCGAATTTTGAGTACAAACATGGACTCTTGCCTTGAAACAGGAAGGAAAAAGCCATTCCAAGTTGATCATTTTTTTTTATGTGTGTTAACTTGAGAGATTTTATATGGGGTTTGGTTTTGGTTGGGGTGAAATGATGAAGGTGGTTGTTTGTGGGTTTGAATGAGTGGGTATATATATATTGGGTGGGGAGGGAGTAATGTGTCTTTTTGTAAAAGGGGAAATATCAAGAAGGCTTGACTTGGAAATTGGAATATTATTATAGAAAAGAGAGGTGCTTTAATTGAGGAGATAGAAAGGAAGAATGTTCGTAATACCGATGGTTGAAACTCAGGCTCTACTTTATCCCTCAAAAAGCCTAAATTGGGTTTCCATGTACTTTCAACACTTTGTGTTGCGGTCTCCTATGTTTTGTAACTGCAAACAGGAGTAAATCATTTTAATCAGGTTCATACATGAACTCTATTATTGTTATGTATAAAAATTATCACTGTTATGTACAAAAAATTTCACTGTTTAAAATATAAAATATTTTCTAAATAGTGATTGTTTTTGTTCATAACAGTGATAGTTTTTATACATAACAGTGAGAGTTTTTGTATGTAATAAAATGATCTTATATAATCGAATTCATAAAGTTTAACAGCGCCTATATCTGAAGTTTTTTGTCTTGGACTCCTATGTGTGTCACAGTACGTGCAATTAAGGTTGAAAATATGGATATAAATATTGAGATTTTAAATTTGTAATAATATCAATGAATATATCGATATCGGTAAATTTTAAATTTTAAATTTTAAATTTCTTATAACAAAATTTTAATTTATAAATGTAATAAAAGAATTTGAACAAATTTTATATTTGTGATAAATATACATAAAATATAATATATGCATTTATCTCATAGAGGTACATTTGCATGAGACGGTCTCATCGTGAAATGGGACATAAGTTGGGCATCAACGCTTTAACACTTTGAGAAGGAGTGGGTGTTATTTGTGCTAAGTTGTACCCCGTCTCATTTATGAGACCGTCTCATATGAGTTTTTGTCTATCTCATATTCTATTTATTGATTTTTTTTTTAATTTGTCGATATTTTTTCAATATTTTTTTATATGTTACCGATATTAAGCTCAATTTGTGCAAAAAAAAATCTGATATTGATATTTTCAATTTTTTATAAATATCAAGAAAAAATTGTTCTCTCCAATATCGATATCGGTGACCTCAAGAAATAGATATATCGTGGATATAGTATATTTTTAGGTTGCAATCGAATAGAAAAGACAAAAAATTGTGTAAACCCAAGTTCAACGTGAACTCGATTTTTTTAGTATCATTGTTATGTATAAAAATTATCATTGTCATGCACAGAAACTATCACGATTTAAAAATGTTTTATATTTTAAAAAAGTGAAAGTTTTTTGTACATAAGTGATATTTTTTTCGCAAAAACTTGTATGCAATATTGCATACAAGTCATATGTGCAATTATAGATTCATTGGATTTTTTTTTTTTCCACAGTTTTTTGCGCTAGGGGTTTAAGGCGGGGCTTTTTCTTCCTCGCGTCGCCTTGCCCTTGATTTCTTCAGTTTGATTTTCACAACGCTGCTTTTTCAGGTTCTTCCTTCTCCTCTCTTCTCATGTTCTTCTTTTTCTTTTTTCTCTTTCGTATTCTTCTCAATTTCACAATCTGTAATTTTAGGCTGATGATTTTTTTTGCGTTAATACTGGTTTTGTTCATGTAGTAACACTCTTTTACTCATAGGGTAACACTCTTTTGTTCATGTAGTAACACATCAAGTTGTTATGTAAATCTGTAATTTTGGACTGGGAATTTCTTTTCCGTTTGTTCTGGATTTGTTTATGCGTTTGTACTGATTTTTGTTCATGTAGTAACACTCTTTTACTGATGATATTTTTCGCGTTTGTACTGGTTTTTGTTCATGTTGTAACACTCTTTTGCTCATAGGGTAACACTCTTTTGTTCATGTAGTAACACATCAAGTTGTTATGTAAATCTGTAATTTTGGACTGAAAATTTCTTTTCCGTTTGTTCTGATTTTGTTTATGCATTTGTACTGATTTTTGTTCATGTAGTAACACTCTTTTGCTCATAGAGTAACACTCTTTTGTTCATGTAGTAACACATCAAGTTGTTATGTAAACCTGAACCCACTGCCCGCGCCCGACCCGCCCTGACCTGACCCCCCGCCTTGACCCGCGAAATTTAGGCAACTTTTGCCTTATTTATGTTGTATTGCACATAACACTAGTGTGCAATATTTCACACAAGACTTTCTCACATAACGGTGATAAAGTTCATGTATAAACATGGTTCATAGGAGTGTTACTCAATATAAAAACATCGTATATGTTGCAATCGGATAAACATAATACAGTTTGCCAATTAATATTAACCCTTTAATATTAAATATGACGGAGTCTTGTGTCATATACGATAAAATTTCAAACTAATATTTAGATTACACTTTATTTTAAAATATGATCAGGGGAGAGTCAAGCTAATGTTGGTGAAATGTTTGACAAGCTAGGCCGACTGCTCTATTGCTACTCAGGTTATACCCCTTTCCAGATTTGAATAATTTTAGGAGTAAATGTTTAAAAATTGTTGGAAAATAAAAAGTTAAAGTATATATAGTTTGTTTTGTTCAAGGATGAAATTGAAGAATGTGAAAAATATTTACAATTATAAAAATATTAGATATATTTTTTAATGTGTGAAAAGTTATCAAAGTCTATCTTAATGGTATAAAAGGAGTGTTATTATATTGTTGTTCCATGTAATAATAATAATTGGGTGATGTGAATTGATGATTCAAATATATGAATTTGATCATATGCCAGCGGGTGAACACAAATTTATATGTCCACCGCTTATGTGTCGCGTCATATATGCAAGATCTCCATCATCATTTAGTTAGTTTTTTTAATTAATTCAATCTTCTCATTTATATATATTCCATATTTTACACAATTTTATTAATTATATTTAAAAAAAATTACCCGACTCGGACCCAATCCAGCCCGAACCCGGCCCGAGTGGTTCATGGTTCACCCGACCCGAATGGTTCATGGATTTAGGGTTTAGGTTTATATAATTAATGAGAAGATTGAATTAATTAAAAATAATAATTAAATGATGGTGGGGACCTTGTATATGTGGCGCGTCACATAAGCGGTGGACATATAAGTTTGTGTCCACTTGCGAGCATATGATCAAATCAGTTTAAATATATTAAGAATGTAGGAAAATAGAAAAATAATGAGAAGTATAAAATATGAATGCTCGGTGTTGGGATATATTTAAATTTGTGTAAGACGAACTTACAATGAAACAATACACAAATTAGCACAAATTAACACTTACTCCTAAATATCATTCTTATTGTATACTCTGTCTGAGAAAGTCTCACACAAGACTTACTCATCCTTGAAATAGATTTGTTTTTGGATTTTCAAATTCCAAAACTGTTTTAAATTCTATATCAAACATTTGGCAAAAGGTGTATTAATTTGGATTAGTATTTTGTTAGGTTTTTCTTATTATAAATTATTTAATTAAAATCCTTAACAAATTTGATCCAAGATCCATATTTTGAAGTTTAAATGTAGAGTAGGTCTAGTGTGCAAATTTGTATAGATAAAATCTATAAAATTGTCCTAAATCAACCAACTACACCCTAAACACTAAATAATTAACCCTAAATTATGACCTATTTGAGCTGGGTGAACCATGAACTAGTCGAGCCGAGTGAACCATGAACCACTCAATTTTGTATTACATTCATCAATTATAGAATTTGATTGAAAAATTAAAGTTTTTGTATCTATACAAATTTGCACACTAGACTTTGTCTTAAATGTAAATAAGAAATATTTAAATATTCATTTTCATAAAAAAAAAATAAAAAAAAATTTGTGAAGGAATATGTTGCTCCATATGCAGACTTAACACACCCGTCAAAATGAGTTGCATTGTCATTCGCGAATATTATATTAGTGAGAAAGAAATATTAACCCACAATTTTTGAAAAAAGAGGCAAGTCCAATTTCAGCAACTCGCTAATTTTCTGATTACGTTTTCTTTAACTAATAATGTCAAACACATAAGCTACTAATAATTTAAGTTGAAATGGCTTTTTACATAGAATCCAACAATTTACTTTCATTATATATAATTTATTGTATCTTATAATATAATACGAAGAACATGTGCTGAAGTCGGACTATTTATGAGAAATCTAACGTTGAATTAGCTTCTAAATTTAGTTTGATTTAAATTAAATCGTATTCGATAATTTCACTTTGATATCTAGAGGTAAGATTGCATTTTATATTTATATTTTATGGTTTTATTTATGTTTTAAATAATTATTAATGGACCAGACTTTTAAATCATACACGCTTTAAACTTTAATTTTAAATTATAAATAGGAGTCTTAAGAACATTGTAAGAGAGCTTTTGATTATTAATAAAAAAAAAAATTATTCTCTCATAAGATTTAACCTTGTCCATTGTATCATCTCTTTTGTGTTGCATCAATACGTGATGGAGGAGTAAGGTGGAGGACTCCGGAGCAGACATGTTGCATCAATATCGAAAGCCTGATGTGGCTGTGAAAAAATCAGTACGGGATGGAGGAGTAAGGTGGAGGACTCTGGAGCAGACGGTTGAAGCTTAACATTGATGCTTCAATCAGGATTGGGTGGAGTGCTAGTATTGGTGGTGTTGTTCATGATTCGGAGGGGAGAGTGCAGTGGTGTTTTAGTGAGAGATGTTGCACAATTGATGTGGGTGTCGCTGAGGCCCTTGTCATTTATGCTTTGCTTCATCCGAGACAGGACTTGAGCTATATGGGTCATGTGATTAGTGATATTATAAAGCCGGTGGAGGTGTTTAACAGGATTACGTTCGTTTGGACCAGGCTTGTTGGAATTTGTGTGGCCCATTGTGATTATGTTTTCCTTTTTGTTCATTTTTCGAATAATGTTGTTGCTACTATAGAGGTGATCTTTGAACTCTTTAATGTCACTGGTTTTTCCCTTAAAAAAAATATCGAAATAAAAAAAAAAATCAGTATGATCAACTTCGAAACCTAATTATTTTATTCATAATTATAATGACTCAAACTAAATAATTCCGATCAAGCTGTTTATTTGGTGAATCAATCAAGAATTCAGACGACGTCCTCTCGTTAATTGTTTATTGATTTAAACATTGAATAATCATAATTAATAATTAATTAATATGACATTACATAACTACATTCAGTTCTTACGGATAGTGAATCTTTCCAATAGTTCATTTGAAAACAATATGAAACTCAAACTGGTTTATTTGACAAAAAATATTAAATGTGTATAGATTGCGATACAACTAAGATTAATTCAAATAATTATCACAACTTTGGTGAATTTTATTGACTAATAATTCTCATTAATTGTAATCAATTATTATAAAAATGGTAGGTAGGAAACAAACTTATAGTGGAAAATCTCAAGCAGATTTTATTTTGGATGGTGGTTTTATATGTTTACCATTGCACTACATAAACATTCAGAAATTTAAATTATATCGGTCCAAGTCTTTATACAATTAAAATCAAACATATGAAGATAAATTATTTATATTTTGTTCAACTTGTAGAGGTGATCACCTTGATATTCTGGTTCACAAAATTACTAAAAGAGTGATCGTCTTGTTTTGAGCTCCAGGTTTTATAGATGGTATTGCTAATATTAATTAGTGTACTTGCTCGTTTGATTAATCGACTTTTTATTATTAATTTAGAAAATGATTTATAAAAAAAATCTTAATTGTTCTAATAAAGAAATTTGATATAAATGACAATCATTTCTTTGGAGTTTTATCTTTTAAAGGTCAACATGAACTTTTATAAGTATGTCGAGCAATTATTATTTTTCTCCAATTGAAAATGTCATTTGTTCTTTTCTTTTTTCAACATGTTTTAGATCTTCTAATAAATAATACTCTCTCCTATGTCACAGAAGACTTAACACACTTACATTTTACTCGTATTTTTGTGTGCGAGTTGTTTATTAGAATTTGAAATAATAAAACGACTTTTAAGACAGGGTATGATAATCTTACCCCTTCTCTGTCATACGCATTTCGTTAAATTACTTTATCATTTCAAATAGTAATAAAAAATTAGTTCGCTAAATACGAGCGGAACAGTAACTGTGCAAAGTCTTTCGGGACGGAGGTAGTACTAGAGAAGTCAATAGTCGAAGGTTTATTCCAAATGATAAAATATACTACTCCCTCCGTCCCAAAGAAACTTGCACGTTTACTGTTTTCACGTATTTTTGCGAGCGAGTTTTTTATTAGTATTTAAAATGATAAAATAATTTTTAAAGATGCATGCAATAGATGATAAGTAAATTTATAATACTCATCTTTAAAAATCACTTTATCATTTGAAATACTAATAAACAACTCACTCACAAAAATTGATAATAAAGTAGCTGTGCACGCTCAGAAAATGTTCACTACATGTGTCTACTGACTCAAACAATAACTATGCACAAAAAATTATGCTAGACAATTTCATATGTGAGACGTGATGTTTATATATATATTTTTTTTTTTTTAATTTAATGATTTTTATAAATATCACAAAAATATTTAAAAAGTATCACAATCTCATACATACTTCAATATCTTAGGTATATTATTAGAAGAAAAAAAAAGACAGATGACTCATTGAAAAGTAATGAGTCATAAAACATGCCAAAATTAATTTGTTACAGTGTGGAAATCCCTTCTTGAGCATTAATAATTTATTAAATCTTGCTTTCAGAAAACCAAAGTTAATTGAATCGTCTAAACGCACTAATTTAAATTTGTCCGGTTTTTCTATTTTACAAGATTATTATATAAGTTTCGATCTGTTGGAATATTAATCAAATAAAGTTTAAAAGGGTTTGATTTAAACTGAAACTTTTGTTATGGATTAATGGAGAATCACCATATAAATGGTGGATATATAAATTGATATTCACTTGTAAGTATATGTTCTAGTATATAATATCCTTTTTATTTTATATTTTATTTAAAAGAATTAGTGATGAAATGCAAAGTATTACTTTTATTATTTGAAAGAAAATGTGTTATTATTCAGTTACTATATTCCCTTCCGCTTTTCTTTTTATTAATATATATAATGGATAAATTTTATTTTCCAGACGTCACAAGAGGGTCATGTTGCGTGAAGTAACATTATTATTTCACACGATGGGGTGCTTAAATTAGTGTTAAACAAATGTCGATCATTTGATTAAATAAAATTCAGAAAGTTTAGTCCCTACATTAACGGATGCGTGTGTGTGTTTATGGTGGGGGCAAAGTCGGAACATGGCTCCGTTAAGTCTCCAATTTTGAAACAAATTCGTGGAATAACATATTAATTTCCAACACATGTTGGATTCCCCTTCATCATTACCTCTAACACGTACATTTCTTGATGTCATTCTGATGCACCATTTTGATCCACCTTATGTCAAAAAAATATATATCATTTAAATATTAATAGGAAATAAAAAAAGAAAAATTGAAACAAATTATAACAAGTTGTATATCAGCTGGATTCCAACACACAACATGACCAATAGGTATTTGTTTTGGAATTTTTTTTTTTTTTTTTAAGTTTTATCAAAATAAAATTTTAAATTTTGAAGTCCCAAGTTACGTCTTATTCAGGTTTTTAATGTTAAATTTTAATAGAATTTCAAAAATAAACTAATGCACGTAGTTTACAACTTTGCATGCAAATTATTTGATATTTTAAACAAAAAAAATTTTTTTTAATTTACATTTACAACTTAAAAGTTACAACTTAAACATAAATTCAATTCATTGGTTTAAATCAAAAAAAATAAAATGACAAGGTAAAAAAAAAAAAAAAAAAAAAAGGGCATAAAATAAACTTAAAAATGATTCAAATTAAAATAGTTGTCTAGTGAATCTTATGTAGGATTGTCTCATTAATTTGAGAATTACACTTCGCTAAATCCGAGCTAAGAGCTTCATTTTGTTTCGATCTTGTTTCACCCAATCATCAAGTAAACATTGGTTTTCCAAGTTTTCAAAGTCTTGAACGCCTTTCATTCAAGATATTTCATTCAAAAATATGTCCACCCAAGCTAAATGCTCGCTCGACGGGACAACACGAGGCGGGACATGCATATACCTCTTTTGCAATCATACTCAACATATAAGATATTTTTAAAAAAATATCAAAATTTTCTATGAAAAAGTGTAAAAAATTTTATGTTAATTTGATTGAACAATATTCATAAAATTATCTATTTTTGTCTCTAATATATTACCACCCACTTAGTACTATCCCCAAAATCACCACTAGTAGGACCAAATTGATTTTATATTCTCTAAAAACATCCATAAAACTTTTTAGATTTTTGGACAACCACAATAGGAGAAGGGGTGTTATATGTTTTTATATAGAAATTAATTCTTGCAAATTCTTACTTAAAGTATCAAATTATAAACACATCAAAATATATTTATCCAGACACAATTTTTTTTATATAATATTTCATTTTCAATCAATCTAGTAATCAATAATCACATAATTATACAAATTATCATTATATTTTACTTAGCAATTCCCAATTATAAAAGTTATTCATTGTTCTTGTGCAAAAAAAATTACATAATGCATTTCTATATACTCATAAGATGCAACTTTTTACCATATATTTTTTAGGAGTAAGTTTATTAACTATGTTTCAAAACTTTATGATGTCTAACATAACTTATTATCTTTGTGGGATGGAGGGAGTATGGGACAAAATCCATAATCGTGTAACTTAAATATAGTCTAAACATAGACAAAGAATAAGAAAAAGAAATTAGTAGACTGGAGACTTTAGAAAGTAAAGGCATCTGCGTAGACTCGAGCACAAGCACACATTCTCAGTCACAACTCACAAGAGAGCCCCTATCCAGACACCAGACTGAGCCCAGATTTCCATTTCCCACCACTCAACTAAAAATATACACGGGATATGAACATTTACAATTCACCACGTATTTTAGAAAGAAAAAATTACAACTAGATATAAAATTGTCATTCCCAAGACTTCTTTATGTTTTGCCAACAAGTGTTTTTTAAATGTTCCATATCCACCACCTTTCTCAAAATGATAAACAATAGTCAATAGACAATAAACTTTAAATATATTTACCTCATTGGTTGCCACTTTTTTAAGTGAATGGTGAATATTTAACTCTAAAGCCTTGAGGTGGAATGGCCTCCTCCTCCTCCACATTTTCTTCGTTTCCATGACCATTTGAGTTTAAATTTTGAAATTCTTCAAAAAAAGTGGCATCCGTGACAACCCACCAAGACTTCGACTTTTATTTCCTCCACACTCCATGGAATATTGAATTGTTCAATAAAATGGAGGAAAATCGGAATCATTCTTTCCTTTTCCTCCCTCTAGAAGATGATGATCCTCCTTCTTGACATTTTATTTTATTTTATGTAATATAAAATATATAAAGTAAAGTAAAGTGTATATAATAATAATTTATACTATAATGTATAAAATATATCAATATAGATAATATATGAAGTATGAATTATGAACTATAATGAAGCTTATAATTTATAAAGTTAGAACTGAACTTTTTTCCAAATTTTTATAGAGTTTGAAAAATAAAATTATTTTTTAATACTTAAGGGGATATATTTTTTATTTTGGAGTTAAAAGGTAAAATAATGATATATATGTAAATTGAATGTGATATAATTACTTTTGTGTGGAAAAAATAATATCACTGGTGTAATATTGTATTGTTTGAGTGGCATAAAAGTTATTTTATTATTATTTATAAAAATATTTTAATTTTGATGTTTTATTCAGGATGAAACTTTTAGATATAATGATCAAATTAAAAACAAATGAAATGGTCATGAAACATATTCTAAAAAAATAAATCAAGAAATTTTAAAATAATAATAATGACAAGTATTAGTTAGTGATTAACAAAACAAAAGCTTAAGTTCCACTTAACTTTGATAACTTAAGCTCGATTATTTAAACCAGTTGCGCACTTACTTTATCAACATTCAAAAACATTCTTCCATAATTGTAGAATATTTGATCCCTCAATCATTTTATCAAAGCAGTGGATACTTGCAGGAATGTGTGTGGGCGTTTGCATGACAAAAACTCGTATTAAACGGGTTTAAAGACACACAAATTTATTTTAACACTCACACCTTCTAATTATACAAATTATCATTATATTTTCTTCGATTAATTATGTTATTCATAAATGCCTCAACATAAATGTTTCAAACCCACTTACTGTCAATATGGGAGAGTCACTTTTAAATTAGAAACATAGAAAATGTGAATAGAGTTGCTTTAAATGATTCATCTGCGTAGACTCGAGAATCGAACATTCTCAGTCAAACTCACTAGTGAGCCCAGATTTCCAACAACTGGAACTGATATGAACATTTACAAATCAGAACCGGAAATTGGACGGTTCAATTTTGAATCTATGCATTTACAAACTCTAACCAGCAGTTTCACCCAAACTATCTGTTCAAACCAAAACGGCCAGTTCAGTGCTGATTTTTTAAAGGTCACATTTAATTGTTGTTCGAGACTGATGGATAATATTACTCCCTCCGAGTCACAAATTACAGAAAATGTGAATAGAGTTGCCCAAATGATTCTAACCATTGGAACTGTTGGGTAATCAGAACCGGAACATTTATGCATTTACAAACTCTAACCAGCAGTTTCACCCAAACTATTTTTGGCCAGTTCAGTGTATTTTTGAACGGTCGAGTTGTTTATATGGATATATGAAATGATAAAACATTTCACTTTTAAGGCATGGTAGGATAGATGAGGGGTAGCACTATCATACCCCACCTTAAAAATCTCTTTATCATTTCAAATATTAATAAATAACTCGCTCGCTAAAACACGAGTCAAATAGTGAAATCGGCAGAGGGAGTATTTGTTAGTTGAAATCGGCAGTTAGAACTGAAACAGACGGTCCAAAACCAGAGCATCAGGTTGAACCGTTTGGATACCTCCATTCATTAGAGGACAACTTCAAAAAATGGTTCTGGCCCTTGTAATTGTGTTTACAAACACTCACTTAGTATCCAAAAATAATTGTAAGTAACCATTTGAGAGAATGCTCTTTTGAGCTTTCACTTTAACACACAAGTCAATCACATTATTCAGCAAGCTCACAAGCAAAATATAGTAGATTTAACACTTGATTTTTAAAAATACATGAATTCCGTTCCAAAAACATTCAGGCTCCGTTTGGATGGATGGATTTGAAATTCGTGGATTTCACACACAAATCACAACTCTCTCCCCTTTAGTTAAATGAATTTATAAATACTTAGATTTGAGAGTCTAGTTTAAAATGGAGGGATTTCAAATCCTCATCAAAACCATGTCATTTGAAATCCCCCCAAACTCTCTTCCCTTCTCTCTTATCTCTTAACAATTCATGATTTGAAATATATGCATTCTTACATTTATTATTTTTCAAATCCATTTATTTCAAATCCTCCCTATCCAACATAACCTCAAAGATCATAGAAGAATACCAAAACTAGACTTTCTTCTATATTTCATCAACACAAATAAACTGCTACGTTTCAACATTTGATTCCCTCTCAACCCGAAGGAAAGAAAGAAAAAAGCCTAGAGTGATCCAAATACAAACAGTTCCTACATGTGTATCTGGATCGGGATCATACTTATGTTACAGAAACTCTCATATTACTTTCAAAACATAAATGTATTACTGTCTCACCGCACAATGATCTCACATAAAACCTATAAAATATGTAGATATATCTCTGCTCTATTACAAAATTTTCCAAGCAGTTTGGTACCCATATTTGCAGAAGATATCCGATGATCGATGATCGGATAACTCTAATTTCTCTAGGAAGGAACCAAATACTCTACTGAATTTCACCCAAAACAGCATAACTACAAATATCCAGAACCTAGACCTAAAGTTGAGCAACAACAAATGCAGGAACATGTAGCAAGTAAATAAAAAACAACTAAACTTCATAATCAAGAAAATCCAAACTCGATTATATTTCAAAATTCTCGATAAATAGGGTTCAAGAGGATGATACCCGTCGATAAACAGCTCGAAACGTCTGGCCCTCATTCCTCGCAACTTTGATCCCTTCCTCAGTAGCACTGCTCAAAAGCTCAACAACTGGATCAGCTTCAAGCTCGTTCTCAGAAACGGGCTCGAACAACGGGTGCCCATCCAAACAAGCCTTCATCCACTCCCCGAGCTCCTCCACATCAGTAATCGTATATATAATCCCACCAGCTTTAAGCACATACGCGTACTCATCCAACAAATGCGGGCTAATTACTCAGCGCCTATGATTTTTCTCTTTGAAGTGAGGATCAGGAAACAGGAAGAACATCTTCGTGAGCTGAGATTTCTCGAAGTAATTGGGGATGTACTTCATGGAATTAGTCCGAACAACGGACACATTCTCGTAGTTTCCTGGATTAGAAACCCTCAATGCTAGGATTCTCTCCTTGACGTATTCTGTGACTTTGTCCCTCAATTCCATTCCGATCATTAGGGTTTGGGGAAACAGAGTGGATAGGCTGATTAAAAGGCCGCCGAATCCACAACCTATATCTGCAAATTCGATCTTTTTGTTGGGAAATTGGGGGAAATGTGAGGTGTAGTCGAATTGAGTTGGGGAAATTGGGACTGGGAAATGTGAATCGCTTAAAGGATTGCTGTGAGCTCGCGCGCGATAGAAACGCTTGCGAGGAAGGCCGGTCGTCTTGCTATGGGTATGAGCGGGATTTGAAACGGATTCGTGCTCCAACATTTTCTCACCTTTCTCTATATGAATTAGATTGCAAGCTAATCAGAATTAAATTGAAAACAACTTAATCAATCAAACCTAACATTGGATTCCTACTTCTAGTCAAAATACTGTGACTAAGCAAGTTTGAAGAAAAATAAACAAGATAACAGCGACAGAGAAAAGAAAAAGGAAGGAGAGAGAGACTTGCCTTCAATGGCGGACGGTTTGCTGTCGAATTTGCCCTAGTTCTTGAGATTCTGCAGGGAATCTCAGTCGAAAATTGAAGAAAAACCAGAGTAACAAGCAAAGGAAGATGAATAGAGAAGGGGCTAGACATTTGGATGGGTCAAATGGGCTTTACGTACGAACGTGCGGTTTAGAGAAATTTGAGCCGAACCCACATTTTATGAGAACAAAGCCTCACATCTCACCTTCCACCCAAACTATGTTCATTTCAAAAATGCAACTTACTAATAGATACAAAATTAAAGGAGACTTATTAATAGATAGTACATATTAGGATTGCAACTTACGGCACACTTGCATGAGACGAAGCGTAATTTAAACATTTTGATTTAATACTTTGAAAAATATTATACTACTGATTTGTACCCTATCTTATTTATGAGACTGTCTCGTACGAGTTATTGTCAATATTTATTTACAAATTATTAAGAAAATCACCTAAATTTTTCCAAAGCAGAGAGAGGGCATGCTCACAAGCAAAAATATATTAAGCTTGGCACTTGAATTTCCACAAATACATGAATTCACATTAAAACTATTACACAACAGTTAAGATAACATGATAGCATGATTCGCATCTAAAAACCGTTCTAAGATCAACAACAAATACCAAACCTAGAATTTCTTTCATATATTTGGGAAAAATCTAATTTTGATCACTAAAGTTTATTGTTTTATAATTTTTGTCACCCAAGTTTACTCACTTTCAAAATTGGTCACCCAAGTTCATTTTTACTCTCACATTAGGTCCTGCCGTCAGTCAACCCGTCTTTGACTGACGGAAAAAATTAGAAAAAGCGCGAAATCATTCTTAACACCCCAAATCGAAATTCCAACATCTTTCCCCTTTTTACTAACACCCCCAAAACGCATTGTGTGCAACATCTTCACAGCAACATGAAAAAAGATGGTTTCTTAGGACTTGTAGTTAAGAACGCATTGTGGGCAAAGACAAGGCATGAAGTATTCACTGCTAAAATGCAAGAGATGAAGGATTTAGATGAAAAAACATATGATTGGCTTGCAAAGAAAAATCCTTCTCATACTTCAATCCTTTACCCAAGTGTGATATCTTGACAAATAATGTGTGAGAGCTTTAATTCACTTATTCTTTGTGCAATACACGTTCAAATTGGAAATTAGGGTTTTTTGTAAAAGGGGAAAAGAGGTTGGAATTTTGATTTTGGGGTGTTAAGAATGATTTCACGCTTTTTCTAGTTATTTCCGTCAGTCAAAGACGGGTTGACTGACGGCAGGACCTAATGTGAGAGTGAAAATGAACTTGGGTGACCAATTTTGAAAATGAGTAAACTTGAATGATCAAAACTGTAAAATAGTAAACTTTAGTGACCAAAATTGGATTTTTCCCCTTATATTTCAACAAAACAAAACTGCTATGTGGTAATATGATTCCCTCAAATCCCAAAGACAAAAGAGGTCTAGATCAATGTATTTTCATTAAGTGTACACTTGCAAAAAAAATGTTTACATCATCCATATTGAGGATAAATACTCAAAACACTAAAAATACTATGAAAATACGATCGATCATAAACTAAAAAATGGGACAGATCAAGAATGGGCTCAAAAAACCTGCATGACATGAACTTAACATGCTACAAAACCATCCCTATAAATCAACAACTGCTTCATCTTTCCTCTTCTTTTTCCTGCTGCTCTTCCTATCCTTTCCTCTCACTTTATTTTCCGAATCTTCTCCGTCTTCTCCGCCACATTAATATGCAACTCGGGGCTACTATGCAATTTTTTAAATTTGGAGGGGTTATGATGGAAATGGACCAAGTGGTGGAAGGCATCGCCGGTGCGCTGCAAGTACAAGGAGACGGCGGGGGAGGAGCCGTTGTCGACGGCGGATAAGCGGGATATGATCTCTGCTGCTCGACAGAGTGTTGTGTTTTTTGTCGACACGATGTCTCCTGATATCTTTTTCATACCTAAACAGATTTCTATGATCTTTAGTGAACAAATTTATGCAACTGACAGTTTAAGCTATTAGCATTTAATGATTTAAACGGTTGCACAAATTCTCTTGTAAAACTTGTTCATAGTATGAAATTGATACTGTTCCATTTATAATTTGATATCGTGACTCTTATAAACTAATACTCATAACATTTAATACTAGGATATTTGATAAGTGTAATAGTATCTGTTGATAAATGTTATGAGATTAATTTGTAAGTGTAATAGTATAAATTTCATACTATAAAACTTGTTCCCAGAATAACTACTCAAATGGTTGATATCAAATCGCAACAACTTTTTTTATCCATTTGTAATCTATATTATAAAAAATTGAGCAACAAAAAAGAGTAACACTATTATTGTTACGTTTAAAAAATATCATTGTTGATGTTGAAAAATAGAGTTCATGTCTGTCAAAAAAAAATAGAGTTCATGTGAACTTTGGATTACACAAATTTTTATCTACTAAAAAATAAAGTTGAGGCTGCAATTGATAAAATTATTATACATCAATATAAAGTTGGAAATTGATATTACCCCTATTTTAAATTCCAAGTACACTCCAGTAACTCCCATATTTGATTATCAATAACTTGTGAATGATGCCAGTTCTGTTCATGTAAAAATTTGAAACTGGGGGATTGCCTAAAATTCTCTCTACCTTTTCCTACTTGGGGTCAAATTACTATAACTAGGCAAATTTAGGGAAAAATAAAGAAAATCGTGACAAAGAAAAGGGAAAGAGAGAGAGAGAGTCTTGCCTTGAAGATCGCGCACGGTTTGCTGAAGAATTTGCCTAGTTCTTCTGATTCTCTCGAAATTTGAAAAAACAAATTGAAGAAAGATGAAAAGAACCAATGAGTATTTGGATGAATGGGCTTTACGTATGAACATGGGCTTAATAGACCAGGCCCAAATTTAAAGGCGTCACATAAGATATACAGTACTACTATTGTTTACTCCATTATGAGAAAGATCTAATATATGCAGTTAATCTTGTTCTATTCCCTTTTTGCTTATTGGACGAAAAAGTAAAGGACTAAAACTTTGGTATTATCAAAATTTAATCTGAAGAGTTATTTAAGACAAATATGTAAAGGACTAACTTTAAGACACATTTAATCAAACCAGTTACAAATTCCTTTAAAAAAAAACGATCCCAGTTACAAATTTAATTTATCAACGTTTAGAAACATTATGCAACGATTGATAATTTTATTTTTGTTATAGAAAACGTCTATTAATTATTATGTCAGAATGCATTAGAATGAACCTGTGGGAATTGGCTTAGGTATGCAATAATAATTGAGACCATTTGAGTGAATACAAGAGTTTTCATTTGAGCTTTCACTATAATACACACAAAACCAGTGTCGATCATATTATTCAATGGACAAACTCATAAGCAATATATAGCAAGCTTTAACACTTAAATTTTCACAATTATGTGAATGCACACTATAAATACACATAATAAATAATTAATTAAATGAAAGTAAACATAACAGTATCGTGTTCCATATATTGTTCTAAGATCAACGAAAACCAAAACTAGAATTTCTTTTATGGTTTTTTCAACAAAACTGCTATTTTTAATTTGGTTCCCTCACAACCTGATGGGAAAAAGGAGCTCAAGAGTACTAGCATTCATAACGGTCGTTGTTGATGATGTAATGAAACTACGATCGTAAAAAAATTAACGGAAAGAGATTCATATGAAAACACTGAATTTTCCGCAAATTTACACCTGTGGAAAAAAGATTACATTAGCAAAAAAAGATTACATTAACGGAAAGAGATTCTAATTTCTTCAGCTTAAAGGCAAAAGGAGAAAATTTGTAATTACCTCACTGTCCACAACAGGCAAACATGTAATATTTACACAAGAAACCTGCAATTTTTCCAAATAATTAGTACAAAATAGGTACAAGATCTCTTCCAAATTAAATTGTCTGGGTCATAATTACATATGAAAATAATCAAGGCGAACCTGCGGACGGACAAATATTGAACAGCAACGGCTACAAGAGTTGGAGCTCTAGCATCGTATGGAGACAGAATGAAAGGGTTGTCTTTGTTATCTGAAAACTACGCTGCCATTGTGTAATGGTCTCAACCTTTCTATGAGAGACTGATAAAACGATTTTAATGCCTTGAAGTCATTACCCTGAAAACATATAAGACACATTAAACATGTTGCTCGTATTGATCACATTCACACCCATATTGAAATAAGAGAGCAGCCTTTCAGTTGAGTTATCGTTTTGAGAGAAAAAACTGATAGCCACATATTATACCTGTAGTTTTTGACAATATTCCTCTGCCAGGTCTGGTGGGCAATGATTATTTATAAAACCTCTTGAAACAAAACTCAAAAGAAAATCATTGCCAAATTTCTCATACATGACCTTTTGGGCGGTTACTATTTCGCCAAACAAAAGTACCTGTGACGAGAACCACCCAAAAAAAAAAAAAAAGATTTATTATTAAAGGTATGGCATTAAAAAGCAAACAAAAGAAGACAAAAGAACAATATTAAAAAACTAATGGGACACAATTATGATTTATACGGATCCTGTTGAGATCCTTGGAAAACACAATATTAAAGATCTCAATTCTCCTAATCAACAATCCAACTAAAATAAACACTAGTAGTAAAATTTAAGTAATGGTCATGAGACATGTTCTTCTACAAATTAGTTTAAATTTAAAAAGAATGCCTTGCAAAGGAATAATCAAATTCATTATCAGAGTCGAGTGACGGATGTATGTGCATAAAGTAAAAAATTCTTGTCTGAGCAATGAACTTACAGTATTTGCATCACGAAACTCAAAGGATTTATCTAGCACACTGTACAGACAACAATTCATTGCAAATGCTTCAACCATGAAATTCCGAAAACCAGACACCTGAAAAGTAAAATTACTTTCAGTATTTCGCAGAAATTTGATCCTGCAGTATTAGTACACCAAGTAAGATACCTTTTCATCATTAGGACCAGTGCACCAATCTTTGATTAGCCTGATGAATATCTGAACACAAGCCTGAATGATAGAGAATGTACCAATATTAGCCCATATTACATCACCCAATCAATAACAGATCGAATAGCATAAATTTTTTGGAGATGAAGTATCTAGAAACGTACCTTTCTTATATTTATATCCTTATGATTACAACAGTTGTACAGAAGAAACTGCATCATCGATTCCAGGTATCCAATACTTTTGGGCAACAGAAAGACCGACGAGAGTTCGTGTATAGCAATAACATTCAGAAATACAAAAAATGTTTTCTGAAGCTCTTGCAATTCACGAATTTCCTGAAATTATATATGAGATTCATGACATAGCTGATTATCAGCTGAACATAGAAATTTGCATTAAAAGAAAACATCTGTCTAATAATTACTACTCCCTCCGTCCCATGAGGACTTGAACACTGAAAATGGCATGCAAACCAAGTAAAGTGGGTTTTAGTGGGTTTGAGTGGAATAAAATAAAGGCGTTGTGAGTGTATTAATATTATGTTTGTTTCCATTTTGGGAATGTTCAAGTAATGTTGGGACGTCCAAATAAGACAAGTGTTCAAGTAATCGCGGGACGGAGGGAGTAATTAACATGATTAACATTGTATAGACAATACGCTGAATAAATATATAATATCATTGGAACCAACCAAAAAAACTAGGTGCGGGCCACAGAAATATCTCCATAACCAATGAAGAAAATGGAAAAAAAAAATTACAACAAGAAACAATAACACCTAAAGTTAAAGCGTAAACGAAATCGCATTATGTTGTGTGGCTTTCTCGGGCAGAATCCTTACAGTCTCAATAAAAGACCTAAACTGACGCTCAAAGTTTCCAGCCAAGAGGGTACATAATTAAAAACATCAAGGTAGTCCAAAATTCTTCTTCAAAACAATTTCTACTGTATACAATATATACTACCTCCGTCCTTATTTTGTTTGGTCACTTACTGTAGATCCAGGTTTCACGAAAAGTGGAAAATATTAGTATTAAATGGTGTAAAGTGGGTTTGGTGGAGGGGTATGGATGTCTAATTCAACTTTAAGAAAAGTATTTTTTATTAGTATTAAATGGTGTAAAGTGGATTTAGTGTGTGTAGTAGAGTGGCATGTGGTGTAAATATGTGTTGTTTGTAAAGGGTATTGTTTTGTAAAGAAAGTTGCTACATTTCCCTTTAAGGAAATGGCCAATCTAAATTAGGATGCCTATTTACGGAAAGTGGCCAATCTAAATTAGGACGGAGGGAGTATAATATTGTTTTATCATATAAGTTAACAGGGTCATAACAGTAAATTAAATCTTGCAGAGCCCAATTATGAAAAGTTATCCAACGTGTTCACCACAAATAACCACAGAAACAAGTTTGCATACCTCAGGACAGCTGCCTTGTCCTGTCTGGATTTCTGTCCTTGGGAGAATATTGAATGCCCTACTTGCAATAACGGGGTGTACAACTTCCAATATTTCACGGACCTCGGCACCAAATTTGCAGATAAGCTGGTTTAACAGTACAAGAAACCCCACCAATTCCTTGGGCTGCAAATCAGCATTACAAAAAAAAATATGGTGTCATTTTACAATGATGGAGAGAGACAAAAGATGAATATGGACATGACTTCTATTAAAGGAATTATCAATAATCAATAAAGTAAATAGATAAAATAAGGCTCATTTATTATAACCTCACATAAAAGTAAATAAATAAAATATTAAATAAAAACCACGTGTCAATAGCCCGGTTGATGGTGTAGTTTTCGTATGAGCAAAAGAAAAGAAATGTCTGAAATCATAGTCCACATAATGCATTTCTGTCCTAGCAAACATATTTTACTGAAATCTTGTGCTAGTTGCAGATGTAGTATGTCAACCGAATAAAAATCACACACAGATTACACAAAAAATGGATTCGATGTAAAATTTAAACAATGAAGACGAAAAAGTATATACTAATATGAGCCATTCATGACAAGCTCTCAGTATGCCTACTAGTTCACTGACCACTAAAAAAACATACAAAGTTCAATAATTAAAGCATGCGATACAATGATTGAAAGGCAAATCTTCATACCTCACTTTCTGTCAGCAACTGACCCAGTACATTTGGAAGATAAGGAAATATTGAAGGTCCTAATGTGTCCACCATACGATGAACGAAGGATATCACCTAGAGAAACAAAGTGTCATTGGACAGAGTCGAAATGTAGCAATCATGTAATAAGATCAGTAGCACTCATACCTTACACCGCAGGGGTTCTATTTTTGGGAAGACAACAAGTGTTTGCAGGAGAATATCCAAAGTCTATATCAATAAATCAAGTATTAGATTGTTATGTAACTAAAATGAAAAAAAATGTAAAAAGAAAAACAATTAGTAACTAAACAAAGGCTTGAGATTACCTTTTTGAACATGAGGCCAATTCCGGGGCGGGTAGTAGTTACAAGACGCTCGCTGAAGCCCTGATCACACAAAATTCATATGTATATAGTAAATATGTATGCAGAACTGTTAATAGATAAATATTTGCAGACTCGAACTGAGAGAAACCAGCAATCTAAATGGGATAAGACAAACGTACGTTTCTTCTGGTAAAAATGGTTATAAGTAATTGTATTGAAAACAAATAATGTAACATCCCTTTGCATTCGTTGATATTATAACTTCCTTTCACCGACCCAAAGAGGGAAAATAAAAAAAACATGTGATTACAATCATAGCAGAAAAAAGAGAAACTAAACCAACTACAATTTACAACTTCACATAGGAGATTTGGGATCTTAAGCACCTTGCTAAGAGCATTAATGGCCATTACTATCTGTTGGATACTTTCAATCTGTGGAAGAGAATCCGCGGGGGTATGAGATTTGGCATTTAAGAGGGCTGACTCCACCTGCAAAAGCATATAAATTTCCAATTTGGTTTAGTTTCTCTACCACAACCCAGCAATAGTAAAATTATTCGGTCATTCTCCTACACTAGGTAACCGAAAGACGCAATATTGACCTGCTGACAAAGTGGAGTTAGCAGTGCTGAAAGATAATCTGACTGCTTCTCAAGCGGCACATCTTCCATTCCAATCAGCAAGCCAATTGCCTGAAAGAAAAAGTACAACCCCAGATGGAAGCATCTAAAATATGATTAAAAAAATACTTCCATGTATAAAATATACCTCAAAAATGTGACTCCCATCTTCAGGCCCAGAAATTCCATTTGAGGCATTGCCCATTCTGGTAAATTGGGCAACTGTATCCTGTAAACTCTGATAATCCATATACAAACATGACCAAAACATAAATTAGCATTTGCCTTAAGTACATGCTCTAGAAAAAAAAAAAAAAAAAGGGAATATTAAAAAGAACATAAATGTTACCTGCAAGATTGTCTCAATGTAGGGCACCAGCTTTGATTTTAGCGATTTCACAACCCTCATAAAAAGATAGCTTGCCCTTCTGCTCACATTCACATTAGGATGGTGTATTCCCCTCTCATCAAGAAAAGCACCCAATGCTAATGGAATATATTGTGTATTCTCAGATACAAACTTCACGTATCTTGTTATTGTATCCAAATACACAAGTGCAACGAGTCTGCTGGAGTGACAAGGAAATCGCGTTGATAAAAGCATTGGGACCAGCTCTCCAAGTAGACCATTACCTGACCTCATTACATCATCACTAAGTGATTCTCCAAGTGCATAAAATACGGACAGAGAAGCTTCTACTTCTTCGATGTTTCTATCTTCTGAAGATGAAATAGCATTTCCCAGTGAGTTCTTTATAAATAGATGAGTCAGATCAGGTGCAACACGGCCTACATTACGAAGCAATACAAATAAATCCTTCCGAAATTCCACCATCCTATCTTCTTCTTCTTGTCCTATCTTGTCCAAAACATCCAGATTATTACGGTACATGGGATTGAACTGTATCTGTGTACGAATCACTTCCAATATTTGGCCCACATGACGAAGCTGTGTCTCCGTCAATCCTGAAAGGCTCTTCATTGTACCAACATAAACTGAAAGAAACTGCACAATGCTGAATGCTTGATCATCATCACCATTTTGGATGATGTAAAAGACTGATGGCAGAACCTCATTCAGGAGTTCTAATGAAACTTCCTTACCATCCTCTAAGTTCAGTCGCTTGGAACATTCCAAAGCTTCGGTGGCATACCCAGTGAGAAGTGAGGCCACACTGGCAGCCAAATCTGAATCACTATCACTTCCAACCAACCCAAAAATCCTTCTGATCTGAAGGCTTTGCAAAAGACCAAGCTTCGATTTAAAATCCATCCTTTTAGAAACCACAGCAAGAACAACTCCAGCTGCGGCAGCTCGAAGCTGATCCAGTAACCCATCCACCAAGATCAATTCAAATAACAACCCGGTAAATGCATCATTAGCAATCAACCCAATATCGATCCATGAAATATACCTCCTCATAGAATCCAAAACACTAGAACACATCTCAGGTTCTGAGTTCTTATACGTAGTAACAATGTCATACCAGGCTTTAACAATCTGAGGCACACACTGCGCCCTCATTGCATCCTTAATCCTCCCAGAAACAGCCACATCATTTCCACTACGTGGATAGTCTAAGCTAATTAGTTCATCATCCAGCACATTCAAAACCCGACAAAACATATCGATTACAGCAGCCCCTTTAGCTAATTTTGGCAGTAAATCAACAAAAATCGATGGCCAAATCAATGGATACTCAACATAAATCAATGTCACAACAACCTGAGCAAGCTTATTCTTTACAAATGCAGGGCTCTCCAATAATTTCGCCAAGTTATTGTCATTAGCGTGGACAGGTTCACCACATACCATTGCAAACACAGATTTCCTAATAAAAGATTTCTCTTCCGAACTCATTGACGAGTAATTAACTTGAAGAATCTCATGGAGACACTGCAAACACCAAAACTGAACCTGAACTAGCTGCGAAGAACATAGCCTTTCTATACATATGCTGCAAATTGATTGGGTTTCTTTTATTTGCTTAATATAATCCGCAGCTTGCGACTTTAACAGCGAATCAAATTGACCAGATTGATCAAAGCTTATCAGGATAGCCCTTTCGAGACCATCCATTGTTCTCCGAAAGCCCTAAACCCTAAAAAAACAAAGAATATAAGAAAATCAATCTCGATTGCCCAGTTTATGGAGTTCTAAACCTCAAACCATGAAAGATTATCAAATAAAACTAATTCCTCACTTCTTTATTGAATTGATCGAATGAATAAAACCTCCATACCTTTATATTTTACAGAGCTTGGGTTTTTGGTGGGGATTCAGCAGTGGCGTGAATCGTGTAGAGTTTGTAATTTGATTCCAACTGTGATTAGGGTTTTAGAGCTTAGTATTAGACGATGTGAATCATATATACGCGTATCTTTGCGATTTTTAGCGAGAAAATATAGGGTGACAATGGGTTTATTGAAGAGCTGGAGTCACGCAGAGAGAGAAAAAAGAGGATGGAAGTTTTTCAAGGGATGGTAATTTATAGCACCCACATGCCAGGCGGCCCAAAAGGGAAATGGAGATTGCATTTGCATCCCTATTCCAATAATCTTATTTTTATCAAATTAAATTCCAAAACAAGTAAAGATTAGATGTCCATTGAAGTTTATTCATAGAAATTTGTATTATTACATTTATTAAATAATAGTACCATAATATTTATCAAGAAAAAGTTTAGTATGAAAATTTTCATACATGAAAAAACTTTAATTTACAACAAAATTCTGTAATTGGTGAAAGGTATGATAAAATTTAGTAGTTCATGATTCACTCGGCCCAAGTGGTTCATGGTTCACCCGACCCGAATATGTCATAATTTAGGGTTCATTATTTAGTGTTTAGGGTGTATATGGTTGATTTAGGGCAATTTTATAGATTTTCATACATGAAAATTTTCACACTAGACCTACTCATTTAATAATTGAGACTATTAATTTTATAAATTGAGATTTGGCTAAGTCTTATATGCATTCAGGTGCACCGTGCACTCATAGTGCACTTTAGAATCATGCAACTTAACATACTGAAAGATGCAACTTATTTACACTAAACGGTGTAATTATTAATATGAAAAAAAATAGTTGCATGGTTCCGTGTAAACAAATTGCATCTTTTAGTATAACAAGTTATTATACTGAAAGATGCAACTTATTTACACTAAAACGTGTAATTATTAATATAAAAAAAATAGTTGCATGGTTCAGTGTAAACAAATTGCATCTTTCAGTATAACAAGTTGCATGATTCTAAAATGCACTATGAGTGCACCGTGCACCTGGATGCACATAAGACTCACTATTTAGATTTTAACATTAAGTGTTATAGATATTAGTTCAAAAGAATAGTTGCTGTGTACCAAAATATCGAGATTAGAGTATTGGATTGTGGCTTATGATCTTAATAACACAAACAAGTAAATAATCGAACAAGAAAACTGCGGGAAGAACTCTTGAGTTTTTCCGTTAAATTTGATTTTGTATATATGATGAAATGAGAGCAAATGGGGAGCCCTTACAATGAGGGTGGTAGTCCCCTAATTATAGAGGGACGCCTTAAGAGCTAAAAAATACTAAAAATCAATCACAACTCTTTATTTTATTGTTTTATTATAACTATTCATCTAAACATTAAAACTATATCTATTTTACATTAAATGTTCTTGTCTTGTCTCGCAAAGCTGATGTCGACTCTTGATCTCGTCGGATCTGCGTATCTTTGTGTACCCGATCTCCTGTCGGGTCAGGTGGATTCGGGCTTAGGTGGATCCTGCTAACGTGTCGGATTATGGGCACGTATTCAGGATAATTTGAGCTACAACAATAGTAATATCAATTTATAAGTGACAAAAACTTGTATGCAATATTGCATACAAATGATATGTACAATTAGGCCTTTTTTTTTTGCTGGTCAGGAGGACGGGTTAGGGCATGTTGCTGGTGGGCTAATGGGTTTTCTTCATCTTCTTCGTCGTCATGTGACCTGGTATTGTCGAGTTTCTTCTTTTTTCCTTCTCTTCTTGATTCTTTGGCGGATCTCACGGGTTCTTCTTCCTCGTTCGTGCCCTAATTTTTTGTCCAATTTAATTTTCTTCGATTTGCTCCAATCACTGAATGAATCAGGTTGTTCAATTTAAATTTTGGTGTGGATTCTGCGAGAAGAAAGGAGAATATGCGTGTGGTGTTTGAATTACCCCTCAACAAAAAGTGTGTGCTGAAATTCAGATCCTTCTGCACTCTTTTCACGTTGTTCTGTAAATCTGTAATTTTAGACTGATGATTTTTTTTTGCGTTTGTACTGTTTTTCTTCATGTAGTAACACTATTTTGCTCATATGGTAACACTCATTTTGTTCATGTAGTAACACATCAAGTTGTTCTTTTAATCTGTAATTTTGGACTGGGGATTTCTTTTCGCGCTTATACTGGTTTTGTTCATGTGGTAACACTCTTTTGCTCATATGGTAACACTTCTTTTGTTCATGTAGTAACACATCAAGTTGTTCTTTAAATCTATAATTTTGGACTGGGATTTCTTTTCGCGCTTATACTGGTTTTGTTCATGTGGTAACACGTTTTTCTTCATAGGATAACATTTTTTGTTCATGTAGTAACACATGTTTTTTTAGTAATATGTAACACTGTTCATATATCGTCGTAATACTATGTGAATACTCATGTGTTACCATATGAACAATAATGTGTTGCCTTGTGACCCATGTTACCTTATGAATATTTATGTGTTACAATATGTTTTAATATGTGTTACGTAAGATATGAAGTTTTTCAATATAACAATGTAGTAACACTTATACATAGATGTAGTAACACACAAAAAATTGACAGAAAAAAATTATGTATACAGTAGGAATTGAACCTACGACCAAATTCATTAACAATGAACCTGAACCACTAGACTACAACACATATTTGATAAATATATCCTTCTATAAATACATATTCGCCTGATCCAACCTGAAGCCCACTGCCCGCGCGCTGCCCGCCCTGCCCGCTCCCGACCCGCCCCGCCCCTGCCGACCTGCGAATTTGGACCATTTTTGTCTTATTTATGTTGTATTGCACATAATACTAGTGTGTAATATTTCACACAAGACCTTTTCTTTATAAGTGTACTGTTGGGAAATAAGGGGTGCCCAGATCTATTCGAGGTGAATTTAAATACATATTTAAATTAATCAATTAATTACTAACATGAATTAATCATAAATCAATTCAACATAATAATTAAACAAGCAAATAAGCAACATGCGTACACGTAATCCACGTAAATCCTAAGCATGCAGAATCTAGGAGTTACGAGATTACATACCTCTTGTAGAGGCAACCGTTGAGACGATGGATCAACCCAAAGTGCCTTCTCAAATATATACCACGTCCACGAACGTAATCCGGTGGAAGGATTCTCAACGAACGATTTTAATTTAAAGGAGAAAATAAAATATTTGCCACCACCTTTGTGGATTTCTAATTTTTCCAACACATGAAATTGCATTGGGGATGAAAAATTCATCCCCTATTTATAGGACTAGGGGGGACGAAAATTTGGTCAAGTTGGGCATTGGAAAATTTCTTTGCTTCTTCCTCAAGACACAATCTAGAATATATCCAATATATTATATTTCCCAAAATATCTCCCAACAAAATCTTCTCCTCCTTCTTGTCACACAATTTTCGAAAATATCCAATAAAATAGGGAAGAAATAAGGTCTTTTACTTTTTGAATTTATGGGATAAACTTGTATCTCAAGAATACTTATTCCATAAAAATCTTTCCAAGAAAATCAAGAAAATCTTTTCTCCCTCCTACTCATATTTTTCGAAAATTTTAAGAAAAAATAGGCAAAATATTTTCTTCTCCTTTTCATTAATTGGACTTTAATTTGGGCTATTTGAGGGACCTTTAGGAGAATTAAGATTGGGCCTCCAATGGCTTATGAAACTTTAATATTTAGCCAAAATATTATTCAAGCCCATTAATATTAATTTATTCCACTATAAAATTAATATTGAACTATCCATCTTAACCCATATTACGACTTCACAATAATATGGCTCCCGGTCATTATTTTCCGTGTTTAAGATTATCTCAGTCCATTAATTAATTAAGCCACTGAACAAACTTTATATTAATTAATATCTTTGTCCTTGGAGTAAAGACATCTCAACATTATTATCCATACCGGAAATAAATTTCCACTTGCAAGATTTGGTATGATAAAGGTTCTGAGCCCACCAAAGGGACAAATCAAGTACGACGTGCTTGCACACGATTCTCCGTATCAAATCTTAGCAATCGTCGTGTAATCAATAATATTGCCCAAGATACAAGGTATCGAATCGCATTGATTCTCTTCCCATCATAAGTCAAAGCAATAGTTATTAATTTCACACGATCCTATTTAAGGAACAGGGATTAAGAAATAACGAACCATTGAGGTCTAATTCTTGCATATTCAAGATCAAGAAGAATTTATCCTCCTCAGAGGTCTTATTCAACAAGATCATAATGCACTAGTGTAATCTCTTGGTCAAGACAAATCAATCTGAGCCTTACACTTCAACCTTTCATGATGGATTGTTCATTTCCATCTGGGTTGTGAATTTGTACTTAATCACGAGGGACTGTTAATTTGATCTTCTGTGATCTGATATCACCAAATTAACTGCAACGTGATACGTACTCACTTATCGAACAGGTTTGCAATAAATATATATATAACATTAATTCATATTTAGTGCAATAGTGATAAATAATTTATTTCAGTAAATAAATAAGAAATTCAGTTTGGTTACACAAAGTAAAAGACATACTTTTCAGTATAACCCCAACATGTACTAATATCAAATATATAGTATAAACAAGTTTCACAATAAAATTTTTGCAAGTAAAAAGTTTTTTTCTTAATATAGGACTTATATTCATAAATTAGAAAATACCAACATTTTCAGAATTGGATTTAACCGAAAACCGACTATGAAATCGTCCGAATACCTCCCAAAAATAATTTTTACAGTTCAACCGAGAAAAATTAGGAACCGGTAGAATGGGTTTTTTTATTATTTTATGATACATGAAAAAAAAATCATATTGAATCCCGTGGAATCAAATATTCAATGTGAAAACACTACTCAAGTTTCCAAAAACAAAAACATCTTAATCCAAAAAAAAATGTTTCCAAAAACATATCATAAAACAACCATATGCATATTTGTGGTCGATCTGAACAATTTAGATACTCTACTTTCATTTGAAAAAAAACGCACTCACAAAATAAATATTAAGATATGTAAAATGGTAAAACCCTCTATTTTTATATTCGTCCAAGTAACCCCATAAAGATGATAATAATAATAATAATAATAATAATAATAATAATAATAATAATAATAATAATAATAATAAAATGGAAAGAAAAGAATAGTTCTCCAATTAAATTTGTTAATGTTGCACTGATGTTGTTCCAGATGTTGGACAACATTCTGCACAACATCATAAATTTGTCATTTCTCCTAACACTGACTCTGTTTTAATAGATGTGTTTTTCTATGTTTCCTATATTGCAGGTTGAAGACAATTTCAGATATTGTCAAGCGGTTGCACTGGAATGGAGTGAGAATAGAAAGATCATGGGTGGTTACTCCAAGATCATGGAGATAGTGGAGGAGATGTTCAAGGCTATCCACACCAAGTGGATAGGACAATGCAGTTGGTCCGAAAGTCTATAAATAGACTGCATTGGTCGACATTCAAGTTTGAGTTAAAGTGAAATACCATTTGCTCTACTCCAAACGTAAGAGAGTAGTGAGTGGAGTGTGAGGGTCGATGTTATGTTTATTTGTACTGGTCGAGTGTATCCCAACATTTCCCATCAGTATTGATTTTATCTTATTAGATCAAGTTTTAGGTTGAATAAGATCACTAGTTACTTGATTGAATAGATTGATTTTTGGTGTGTGGTTTTTCACTACACCTTTTAGGATCTTGTAAGAGATTCGTGTGTATCTCACTACTTGTTATAGTGATGTTTTTAACCATGAGGTTCGTATAGTCTGGATTACAGACTATACAATTTTTTTTAAATCCTTTGCACTGCGTATTTATACTTCCGCTGTCATATGTTGTTTTACATGTTGCATAACATTTTCAACAACACTCTGAAAATACACGCACACACACTGTCAGTTGGCGCCAGAGCCATAAACTTGATACACTAAGTTAAAGGTCCTGTGTTTTAAAGTGTGTTTTTGCAATGGATTATCCACTGACTCCTTCTTTAAAACCTCCAATTTTGGATGGATCAAATTACCCTTACTGGAAACCTAAAATGCGCATGTACATTAAGTCTATAGATGAGAGAGCATGGCGTAGTGTGTTATCTGGTTGGAATCCACCAATGACATTTGATGATAAAGATGGAGAATCGCAAGTCAAAAAGAAAATTGATTGGTCCAATGATGAATGCACATTCGGCCAATTTCAATTCTAAAGCCCTTAATGCGATATTTGCTACTACTAATGTTTCTATGTTTAAACTGATATCTAACTGTGTTTCTTCTAAGGATGCATGGGAAATATTGCAGGAACATTATGAAGGATCAGAAAGTGTTCGACGGACTGGAATCAGAATGTTGGGAACCAAGTTTGAAAACTTGAAGATGAAAGATGATGAGAACATTTCATCATACAATGAAAGGATAAGTGAGATTGCTAATGAGTCACACTCGGTTAGTCAATAAGATACTTAGAATTGTTCCTAAACAATTTGATGCTAAAATATGTGCAATAGAAGAGGCTAAGAACACTGATTTATTGAGTCAAAATGAGTTGATCAGTATTTTGAAAACTTATGAAATTAACTCAAATATGTTAGATGATGATAAACATGGGAAAGATAAAGACAAGAAAGTACTTGCTTTTAGAGGTGAAACTTCTGATAATATTGGTAAACATCCTTTTGTAACTGAAGTTGATTCTGATGATGATGTTTTTGATTTATGTGATGAAGATGTTTCTGAACTGTTTGCTCTTATCACTAAACAATTCAAATCTTTTTTAAAAGAAAAGTTCAGAAGACCAAATGGTAATTTTCAATCAAAAGATAGAAACAATCAGAATACTTCTCCCTCTGATAAAAAGCTTGTTCCAAGTCAGTCTTCCAGTTTCAATCAATCTAGACAATTTTCTAAGGATAACAAGTTCAAATATGATCCTGAGTACAGAAAAAAGGTTAAATGTGATGCATGTTCTGGATATGGTCATTATGCTAATGAATGTTCTAATACTATGCTTAGGAAGAAGATGAACTTTAATGCTACCTTAAGTGATGATTCTGATGATGAAACTGATGCTAGTAAATGTGAATTAAGTGTTATGTCTGGTAGAATAGTTTATGATGATACATTTGATGATGATCTCGATGATTATTGGTCTGAAGCAGATTTAGATGTTATCACAACATCTGAAACAACATTCAGTAAATATGATTCTGAGATTAACTGTTTTGTTGGAACTATTCTGAGTGTTGAAACATCAAGTTCTGCTGATTGTAACTCTGAATATCTGAAGTTTAAATCTGATTTAGAAACTCAAAAACAGGTGTTGAGTTCCTTATCTTTAGAAAATTCAGATTTGAAAGAAAATCTTGTAAAGCTTGAAGTTCTTTTAACTAAAAAAGATGTGGAAATTTCTGCTTTGAAAGATGAACTTAAAAGCACTACTCTTAGTTTTAAAAAGTTTTCAGTTAGCACTACTGAATTAAATGAAGCATTAATGATTGGTAGATATAGTAATGCTGGACTTGGTTTTGGGAAAACTTTTGAAAATACTCCTATATCCTGTGAACCTATTTCTTTTGTAAAAGCTGAAACTTCTTTACCAAAATCTTTTAAAGGTAAACAAAAGAAATCTGATGGTTTGTTTAAAGAGTACGTATGTTTTTATTGTGCTAGAGTAGGTCACATTCGCCCATATTGTTCTAAGTTAAGAAGAGACTTAAAAGCTGGAATTGTTTTACCTAATAAAATTGAACACCCTATAAAACAGGTTAACAACACTAAAAAGTTGATGCATAAGAACATGTCATGTAATGTTGTGTATACATCTTTGAAAACATGTGTTCCTGGATCTTGGTACTTTGATAGTGGTTGTTCTAGACACATGACTGGTCAAGTCAATTATCTGACTAATTATACATCATGTGATGGTGGTCATGTTACCTATGGTGGTGGTTCAAAAGGTAAAGTTGTTGGTAAAGGAACCTTGAATGTTCCTGGTTTTCCAAAGTTGACAAATGTGTTACATGTAAAATGTTTATTTGCTAATCTGATTAGTATTAGTCAGTTATGTGATGATGATTTACATGTGAAATTTGACAAGAATTATTGCTATGTGTTTGATAAGAATGATGAATGCTTAATGACTGACAATAGATCTGCTGATAATTGCTATTTGATTGGTTCAAATCATGCTTGTAAAAGTGTTAAAGCAGATGATATTATTTTTTGGCATCAAAAACTTTGTCATGCTAATTACAGAAGTATTCAGAAATTGCATAGACTAGGTGTTGTTGTTGGTTTACCTGATCTTAACTTTGGAAAAAGAAAAATCTGTGGACCATGCCAGAAAGGTAAGCAAGTAAGGACAACACATCAAATGTTGTCAGCATGTACAACAAACAGGTGTTGTGAGTTGATTCATATGGATCTAATGGGTCCTATGGAAACTGAAAGTTTAGGTGGAAAGAGGTATTCTTATGTTCTTGTAGATGATTTTTCTAGATATACTTGGGTTATATTTCTGAAAGAAAAATCTGATACCTTTTTTGAGTTTAAAATTCTTTACAAAAGGTTTAAAACTATTTTATGTTTAAAGATCAGTAGGATAAGGTCTGATCATGGAAGAGAATTTGAAAACAATTTGTTTACTAATTTTTGTGAAAAGAAATGTATTTTGCAAGAGTTTTTCTCACCTAAAACTCCTCAACAAATGGGATTGCTGAAAGAAAGAATAGAACTTTACAAGAAATGGCAAGAGTTATGCTAACCTCAAAAAGTCTTTCTAAGAAATTCTGGGCTGAAGCTTTAAACACTGCTTGTCACATTGTGAATAGAGTGTATATTCGTTCTGGTAGTAATTGTACTCCTTATGAGATTCTGAATAACAAGAAACCAAATTTGAAATACTTTCATGTTTTTGGTTGTGTTTGTTACATTTTGAATGATAAAGATCAGTTGCACAAGTTTGATTCAAAAAGTGATAAAAGATTTTTCTTATGATATTCTAAGAATAGCAAGGCATATAGAATCTATAACTTGAGAATTGATACAATGCAATAATCTGTTAATGTGGTATTTGATGAACTTGCAAGTCTCACAGGTAAAAGTGTTGAAGACAATGTATCAGATTTGGTAGAAGTATCCAAAGATACTGATGACACTGAAGATAGTAAGGATGTTGATCAGAATGTTCCTTCAACATCTGATACAAAATTACCCAAAAGTTCAAATACTGAAAATCTATCACAAGATTCACAATATCCAAAACAGTTGGTTCCCTCAACAAAGATAATGAAAATTCATCCATCAGATCAGATCATTGGAGAAGCTACCACTGGTGTACAAACTAGAAGAAGAATGTGTATTTACATCAATAACTTTGTAAGATCAGTTTGCATGTCATCCATATGCAATCAGGTAACTTTTGAGTGTTATCATTCTGCAATTGAGCCTAAGAATGTGAAAGAAGCTCTTAATGATGAAAACTGAATAAATGTTATGCATGAAGAGTTTAATCATTTTGAAAGAAATGACGTTTGGACACTTGTACCTAGACCTAATTCTGATATTTGTCATAGGAACGAAGTGGATTTTCAAAAATAAAACTGATGAATCTGGTAATATTGTGAGAAATGAGACTAGATTGATTGCTCAAGGTTATACTCAGATTGAAGGAATTGACTTTGATGAAACATTTGCTCCTGTTGCTAGAATATAATCTATTAGATTACTTCTTGCTATTGCATGTTTCATTAACATTAACTTGCATCAAATTGATGTTAAATCTAGAATTTATTGATCATGTTTACAAGTTAAAGAAAGCTTTTTATGGTTTAAAACAAGCACCTAGAGCTTGGTATGGTAGACTTACTGATTTCTTACTTGAGTTTGGATTTTTTTAGAGGTGAAGCTGATAGAACCTTGTTCATTAAAAATTCTAAGAATGATATCATGGTTGCTCAAATATATGTTAATGATATTGTATTTGGTTCAACTAGTAATGATATGCTTGAAAGTTTTGTTAAAAAAATGACATGTACTTTTGAAATGTCCATGATTGGAGAACTAAATTTCTTTTTAGGTCTTCAAATCAAACAAATAAAAGATGGTATTTTCTTTTGTCAAAACAAATATGCTAAGAATTTGGTGAAAATGTTTGGTTTGGAAAGTGCTAAAACTATGAAAACCCCTATGGGTTCAACTCAAAAGTTAAGTAAAGACTTGATTGGAAAAGATGTTGATCCTACTTTGTATATATCAATGATTGATAGTCTTTTGTACTTAACTTCTAGTAGGCCTGATATTATGTATAGTGTATGTCTTTGTGCTAGATATCAAGCTAATCCTAAAGAATCACATCTCAATTCTGTAAAAAGAATTATAAGATATGTAGCTGGAACATGTGATCTAGGTATTTGGTACTCAAAGGATACTAATTGCTATTTAGTTGGCTATAGTGATGTAGATTGGGCAGGTGATTGTGATGATAGAAAAAGTACTAGTGGAGGATGTTTCTACATGGGAAACAACATTATCTCCTGGCATAGTAAGAAACAGAATTGTGTTTCACAATCAACAACTGAGTCTGAATATGTTGCTGCTGGAAGTTGCTGCACTCAACTGTTATGGCTTAAAAAGATGTTTGATGATTATGGGTTGGAAAGTGGTATTTTGACTGTTTGTTGTGATAATACTAGTGCTATCAATATTTCCAAGAATCCTGTGCAACATTCTTTGACTAAGCATATAAGTATAAGACATTACTTTATAAGAGATCTTATAGAGAAAGAAGTTGTGAAGTTAGAGTACATTTCTATTGAAAAACAACTTGCTGATATTTTCACAAAAGCCCTTGATAATGAGAGGTTTTCTTCACTTAGAAAATCTCTTGGTCTTTGCTATATCTGAAAATAAACACTAGATGTTGTGACAAATGTTTTCAACATTTGAAACAACATTGTGGTTCTGATAATGAGTTTGTCTGTTGATTTGCTTATTTTTTAACTTTAAATAATAGTGTTTTGATCTTATTGTTTGAATCATGGTTTAGATACAGAGTCCTAGACATATATCTCTTAAATGCATTAAAAATAAAGCACAACTTAGATGTGAAATCACTGAGTAACTATGGGACACGGAGCTCGCTACTACAATGTTCTCTTTTCAAAAGGTGATTAAATATACATCCATATGTTGAGATTATACTGGAAAATATGCTTTTACTTTGTATAATCAGACTGAATTTCGGATTTATTTACTGAAATAAATTGTTTATCACTGATGCTTTAAATATCATCGAATGTTACTTATATTTACTGCATAACTGTTCAATAAATAGTACGTGTTACATTGTAGTTAATTTAGTGATACCAGATCACAGAAGATTAAATTAACAATTCCTTGTAACTAAAAGTACACCATTCACGACCTAGATGGAAATGAACAATCCATCGTGAAAGGTTGTAGTGTAAGGTTCAGATTGGTTTGTCTTGACCAAGAGATTACACTAGTGCATGACTGATGCATTGAAGAGGACCTACAGGAGGATAAATTCTTCTGAACTGAACTAGGAAGAATTAGACCTCAGTGGTTAGTTATTTCTTAATCTTCGTCCCTTAAATAGGATTGATTGTGGTTGGTAACTATTGTTTTGACTTATTACGGGAAGAGAATCAATGAGATTCAATACTCTATATCTTGGGCAATATTATTGGTCACATACGATTGCTAAGATTTAATACGGAGAATCGTGTGCAAGTACGCTTGTTCGATTTGCCTCCTTGGGAGGTTCATAAGTTTTATCATACCAAATCTTGCAAGTGGAACTAGTTTCCGGTATGGATAATAATGTTGAATCGTTCCTTTACCAAGGATAAAAGATATTAATTATTGGAAAGTTATTTCAGTGGCTTGAATTAATTAATGGGCTAGATAATCTTAAACACAGGAAATAATAACCGGGAGCCATATTAACTGTAATATGGATTAAGATGGATAGTGCAATATTAATAATGTAGTGGGATTAATTAATATTTATGGGCTTGAATAATATTGTGGCTCAATATTGATAATTCAAGGTCCATTTAATTCTCCTAAAGGACCCCCAAGTAGCCCAACATAAAGTCCAATACCTGAAAAAGGTGTTTAAAAATAAAATAAATTTTGTTGCTTATTTTTCCTCATTTTTTCGAAAATTATGAATAAAAGGGGAGAAAGATTTTCTTTGAATTTTGTTATGGAATGAAGATATGTATTCTTGAAATACAAGATTATCTCATTAAATTCAAGAAATCTCCCACTTGGTTATTCATATAAAAATTTCGAATTTTTTGGATAATTAAGGGAAAGAGAGATTTTCTTGATTTTCTTGAAAAGATATTATGGAAGATATGTATTTCTTGAAATACAAGTATATCTCATAAATTCAAGAAGATCCAAATCTTGGATTCTTTTCTCTTGATTTTCGAAAATGTTGCCATAACAAGATGAGGTGGAATTTTTGTAGAATATTTTAATTATGGAGAAAAGAATATAGGAGATATATTCAAGATTTCTTGGAGATCAAGAAAAAGATTTTCCCATATTATTTTATCACTAAAAAATCGTCCAACCCCCTCTATAAATAGGGGATGAATGTTTCATTCCCAAGTACAATTCCATGTGCTGAAAAAATTAGTAAATCCACAAAGGTGGTGCAACAAATTTTATTTTTCCTTTTGTTAATTGTTCGCGAGCATCCTTCCACCGGATTGTCGAGCAAGGACTAGGGAATACTTGGAAAGGTTTTTTGGTGTGTTTTCATCGACGAGACCATTGCCATTCCAAGAGATAAGTTCACGTAAACTCGTAGTATTTCCGCATGCGTAGGATTTACGTGAACTGTTTATATGCATGATTTGTTGTTGAATTATTATTTGAATTAATTTAGGATTAATTCATGCTAGTAATAATTGTTAGAATTAAATTTGTATTTAAATATTCATCCCGAATAGATCCGGGCAATTTATTCACAATCCATTGAGTAATTATGGGGCACGGAGCTCACTACTACGATGCTCTCTCTTGAAAAGATGGATCAATGTGAACATGTGTTTAAAAGAAAAAATTCAAAATATGCAACACTTTGATGATGAATTTCATGCAAAATTGAGTGTTGAGATATATGTGTGCCGACATTTTGTGAAACCTTAAGTGATTCAAACTTTATCTATCATACATGATTTGTTTAAAGTTCTGGATAAGTTGAATTCGCGGTTTAAACGAGTTATTTGGAATGATTGGCGTTTATTTAATTTTAGATATGGTTTCCTATTTTTGAAAATGTGGCGGCCTTCTTACAAAGCACACGATCACAACTTACATTTTAGTGGGTGATTACTTTTTGTTCCCACTCATGTTCAATTTTTGTGGGTGTATGTAATAACCTCCTATTTGATCTCTATTTATGATCGTTTTGTTTGTGATGTTTAATATTGAAAGCTGAAAACATTATTGTTGCATATTGGATTCGAGGTTTGTTGTTGTTACTTGTGTTATTTCTTTATTTTCAGTCACATACTATACTTTTCCCTCCTATTTTCTCATTTCATTATTTTAATTGCCTGTACTTTAATTTGATTGGACAGAAAGACGGTGAAATGGTTGAAAAACAAAACCCATCGGTCACTCCTGATCATTCACAAACTCACGCAAACCATTCTCACTCAAAACCTTCTTCTCCGGCAAATTCAAATCCTTTAAACCTTCTCGCAGAAATGGCCTCAATGAACCCAGATTATGATTCCACAAATGTTGGTGGATCATCTTCTTCTTCCATTCCTAAACCTCCTACATTACATATTCCTGAATCCGCTCCAAAATCACTTGTTGCTCTCCTTGTAAAACAAGCTGTTGAGCAGAACCCGTTCATTTTGCCTGACATTTACTTTGGTTTTAACTTAGTAAATATTTTTGACTATGTTGATCTCTCAGCCAGACCTTTGGCTGAAGAACCCGCTCTAGAAATACCCTCAGAAACCCCTGTTTCTGAACATATTTCTGAAAACCCTCCAGAAAACCCTACTCAAACAGCCGATGTTGAAATGAAAGTTGTTGATGTTGGGATAACATATGCCAGGATCTATCGGGATGACCTCATAAACACAAATTTAAACTAACAATTATTACTAGCATGAATTTACCTAAGTGAATTCAAATAATAATTAATCCAACAACAACATGCAAATGATATTTCACGTAAAAGATCCTAGCATGCGGAATTTCTAGGAGTTTACGTAAAGGTACCCGTTGGAGAGACGGTCTGAGACAGACAGGACCAAGTATCTGGATACCCACCAAAAATCCTTCTCAAGTATTCTCAAGTCCTCGTCCAATAACCCCGGTGGAAGGTTCTCCAATGAATGATTTATAAAACAAAGGAAAATAAAAAATTGTTGCACCACCTTTGTGGATTTCTAATATTTCCAACACATGGAACACTAGTTGGGGATGAAAAATTCATCCCCTATTTATAAGTGAGGGGGGTTCGAAATTTTCAAGGCAAATTAGGGCTAGGAAAGATCTTTTCTTGATCTCCAAGAAATCTTGAATATATCCAATATATTCTTCTTTCCATGTGTATTTTTCCACAAAAATCTCACACCCTTATTTAGCCTATATTTTCGAAAATTAGAAAAAAGATTTGCAAGATTGGATCTTTCTTGAATTTATGAGATATTCTTGTATTCCAAGAATACATATTTTTCTCCATAAAATCTTTCCAAGAAAATCAATAAGATATTTCTTTCCTATCTCTTCACTATATTTTTTGAAAATTACCTCTTAAAGAAGCCAAGTGAGAGTTTTCTTGAATTTATGGGATAATCTTGTATTCCAAGAATACATTATCTCCTTTCCATAAAAACTTTCCAAGAAAATTCTTCTCACTCTTTTCTTTAATATTTTCGAAAAAATAAGGAAATATTACGCAACAATAATTTATTTTATTTTAAGCACCTTTAATTTATTGGACTTTAATTGGGCTACTTGAGGGGCCTTTAAGAGAATTAAGATGGACCTTCCAATGGGCTTCTGAATTTCAATATTGAGCCACAATGTAATTCAGCCCATTAATATTAATTAATGCCACTATATAATTAATATTGCACTATTCAACTTAACCCATATTACGGTAATATGGCTCCCAGTCATTATTTCCCGTGTTTAAGATTATTTAGTCCATTAATTAATTAAGCCACTGAAAAGCTTTATATTAATTAATATTTTTATCCTTGGAGTAAGGACATCCCAGCTTTATTATCCATACCGGAAAATTAATTCCACTTGCAAGATTTGGTATGATAAAGGTTTTGGGCCCACCAAGGGGACCAATCAAGCAAGACATTGCAAGCACACGATTCTCTGTATTAATTTAGCAACTGTCGTGCAATTAATATTATTGCCCAAGATATAGGGTATCGAAGTCGCAGTGATTCTCTTCTCATTTATAAGTCAAAGCAATAACTACTAATCACACACAGTCCTTATTAAGTGACATAGATTAAGAAATCAACAACCACTGAGGTCTAACTCTTCATCCCTTAAGTCAGTGCGAATGAGTTTATCCTCTCTGCAGGTTCGCTTCAGCTCATCGAATGCACTAGTGTAATCTCTTGGTCAAGACAATGCAATCTGAGCCTTACACATAAACTTCTGCCAATAGATTGTTCGAATCTATCTAAGTTGTGAAACACGCACTCGTTTATAAGGCACTGTTAACGTGATCTTCTGTGATCTGGTATCACCACGTTAACTACAATGTAATGCGTGCTATGAACGGTTTGCAATAAATATATATAACATTCAATCATATTTAAAGCAACAGTGATAAATAATTTATTTCAGTAAATAAGTGTTTAATACATAGGTTATACAAAGTAAAAACATACTTTCACGTATAACCCCAACAGTTGACTCCTCTGATTCAGAAGGATTGAGGGAGAAATTGAAGAACATTAGGCTGAGGAAGAAGCAGTTGGCTCCCAAAAGAGGTGTTGGTAGATGGGGAAAGAGGAGAATGTCACAAAGAAACCTAGGCAAAAAAGTGGACTACACTGGAAAACGTCCAAAGAGAATTGATGGTGGTTCTGATGATCCCATTCAGGTGGATGACTCTGATGAAGAGATGGAGATTCCAAAGGTCCCTATTGCAGAACCTGAGGATTCTGATGATGACCTTAGAATGGAAGAGCTAATGGCTAAGAAGGAAAGGAGAACCAAAAGGAAAAATGACCCTCCTATGAATATTACTCCTGATGCTGCAGAACCATCTGAAAATGTTGAAAGAGATGATTCTGAGAGAGATGACTCTAAAAAAGAAGAAGATGAGGCAGATGATTCTGAGGAAGAAATAAATCCTGAAGAAGAGGAACCTGAGGAAGATATCCCTGAAGAAGATGATGAAGCTGATGAAAATGTACACGAAGATGAACCTGTTGAAGATCAAACTGTTGATGAGTTTGATCATCTCTATGATTCGGATGAGGTAACAATGTTTGACTCAGACCCTGATGATATAATTGAATTTGATAGGAAGTCTAGAGTTGTGAAAACCATGCTGAAGAGGCATATTGTTGATGAAAGAATCATTAAACTTTATGAATTTGAAGCCAACAATATGTTAGGATTTCTAGAGAGTAGATCCCTCTTACATGCTCTGCAATATGCTAAACCATACTTTGTGCCTTGGATTGCTGAATTCTATGCTAATTTGAAGAAGAGTTGTGGTGATAGACATTCTTCTAATTATGGGAAAGTAAGGTTTAGGCATAATGTTGTTACCATCACTCCTAGACGCATCAATATTTTCCTAAAGACTAGGAATGTAGAGGAAGAACCTGTTGATCTAGAAATTGGAGAAGTGATGTTTGTGATAACTGGATGAAGATATTCTGAATGGACATTACAATTTTCAGCTGCTAAATTGACTTCTCTCTATTCTGTGATGCATAAACTGTTGGTCTCAAACCGGTTTCCATATAGAAACTCCACTGTCTTCACGGTCTTCTATTACTCGTGAAATTGATAAAATGGCTAAAGAAATAAGAGATGAAATGACTAGCATGTTTTCTAGATTAACTCAAAAAGTTTCTATATGTTCGGATATTTGGAGTGATCATTTTCAAGAGCATAATTATATGGGCATTACTTGTCATTGGATTAATGATACGTGGACAATTCAAAAACGTTTAATTGCATATAGAGAGTTTGATACTGAGCATACAGCCGCTAATATTGCTCTAAAAATTCGTACGGTTTTGCAAGAGTACAACATTCTTACAAAAATATTTTCAATTTCATTTGATAATGCAAGTGTTAATACGGCTAGTGTAGATGAACTTATTGCAATTTGTCAACCAACAATTGGTGGTAGATTTTTTCATGTAAGATGTTTTAGCCATATTTTAAATTTGTGTGTTCAAGATGGTTTATCTTCTTTAAAAATGCATGTTGCTCCTATTAAACATGCACTTGGTTATTTGGTTAGACATCAAAAAGTTTTAAAAAGATGGAAAAGTTTTTGTGTAGTTAATAAACTTACTCCTAAAAAGTTTTCACTTGATGTTGCTACTAGATGGAACTCAACTTATAAAATGTTAAGTCATCTTATGAGTATAGAAATGCATTATGTAATTTTTTTTACACAAGAACAATGTGGTATTACTTTATTTCCTAGTCAATGGGATTCATGTGCTACTTTATGTGAGATGTTGCAAGTTTTTAATGAAGCTACTACACAATTATCTGGTACGTATTATCCTACTTCTATTCTTGCTTTAGATCAATGTGTTAGAGTTGCAATTACTATAGATTGTAGTGATCCAAATGAAATATTATATAATGCTAATAGTTCAATGAAAGTCAAATGGATTAAATATTTTTTATATATTCCCGATGTGTTTATAATTGCTAAAATACTTGATCCTAGAGTAAGAAAAGATGGAGTGCAAGAATTAATTTCTATATATTATAATGCTTTATTTCCTATTACAGATGATAACACCACTTCTCCTATTGTGGTTGTCCAAAAATCTAAACAAGTTGTTATGGATGTTTTTAGAGAATATAAAATTCAATTTGGTCCTACTAGTGGTGATTCTACTAGTGTTCGTGGTGCTACTAGTACTACTAGTGGACGTGGTGGTACTCAATCCCTTGGTCGTGGTCTTTATGGTAAATTTTTCCGTTTAGATAACTTTTCTAAAGAACGATATCAACAACGTGCAACGGCACAATCAAATGTTTTCTTAGAAATTGAAAATTTTCTAAATACTCCTTCTTTTGAGTATCAACCGGGAGAATTTGAAAATTTTGATATTTTAAAGTGGTGGTCGAGGAGATTAGATGCTTATCCGGTGTTGAGTAAGATTGCAAAAGAGGTATATGCATGTCCCGTCTCAACTGTAGCCGTCGAACGAGCATTTAGCTTGGGTGGACATATCTTGAATGAAAGGCGTTCAAGATTGACAGTTGAGCACTTGGAAAACCAATGTTTACTTGATGATTGGGTGAAAGCCGAAGATCGAACACAAGATGAAGCTCTTAGCGAGGGTTCTAGCGAAGATAGTGTGATCGACGACATAACCGAAACCGAAAGTGAAGCTTAAATCTTCTTAAGATTTAAGTCTTGAGGTAAGAAACAAGGTAAGAGAACTACATGGGCTTTGATTCTAATCGTATACGTAGGCAACATAAATTTAAGTTTCTAACTTAGGATTTTCTAAGTTTAAAATTTAAAATTATGTCCAAGGCCCTTTTTTTTTTTTATCCTCTTTTCATTATTTATAATTTTTTTAATTGTAATTATAAGTTGTACACTTGTATTTGTAGCATTAGCAATTTAGCATGTTACTTGTAAGTTGTAAATTGTAAATTGTAAATTGTAATTTTTGTAATGTATTAAATTATTGTTTCATGTAAATTTTTTGAGTTGTTTTTTATTTGTAATTTTGTATTTTAATAACATAAGATTTTACTTCATCTTCTTTAAATTTACTTCAATTTATTTTTTTTATTTGTATTTTGATAAAGATTAAAAAAAAAAAAGAAAAACAATTCCAGAACCGTGAACCGCCGGAACCGTTGGAACCGGAACTTTTGGAACCGGAACTTTTGGAACCGGAACCGTTAAATTATTTTATATGGTTCGGTTCCGGTTCTAACTTTTTGGAACCGGGAACCGGCGGTTCGAACCGTTTGGGCAACTCTAGGTTGAAGATGCTGTATAAGATGTTGTTAATGAGGCTGTGGAGGAAGCTGTGGAAGATGTACTCAATGTTGTTGCTAAACAGATTGGTGAACATATTGTTCCTGAACCAGTTAATGATAACCCTGATAACACTGATGATGAGTTGTTGATAACACCTACCAGGGAGAACATGTCTCCAGAGAGTGTTGCTATCATTGATCAGCTTTATGGAGCTGACAACTGGTGATCAGATTCAAGACAGGGGGAGTTTTTTTAAGTATGGGGGAGCATTTGCAGATTATGGAGATGCAGTCATTCCAATGGCTCAGTCCTTCCATTTATTTCACTATAAAAATTCCTTTCTGTATTGTAATCTTTTATTTACTGCTCTTTACTTTATAAACTCTGTTAATGGACAATTAGATGATAGGTTTATATCTTTTGTCATTTACTTTATGTTATTGGATACTTTGGCCTAAGTACACTGCTGATGTACTTAGTGTTTGTGGTTGTCTGTTTGTTTTTTAAATTATGATTTGGTTGAATAGTAGTTGTTCTCTGAATGACTATTATTTGTTTCTTTCCTGACACGAGTTCGGATGTTGTTTTTAGCATCAGGTGTGTTGTAGTAGAAAGACCAAATTGGGGGAGTTTGTTGATGTTGCACGGATGTTGTTCCAGATGTTGGACAACATTCTGCACAACATCATAAATTTGCCCTTTCTCCTAACACTGACTCCGTTTTAATAGATGTGTTTTTCTATGTTTCCTATATTGCAGGTTGAAGACAATTTTGGATATTGTCAAGCGGTTGCACTAGAATGGAGTGAGAATAAAAAGATCATAAGTGGTTACATCAAGATCATGGAGATAGTGGAGAAGATGTTCAAGGCTGTCCACACCAAATGAATAGGACAATGCAGTTGGTCCGAAAGTCTATAAATAGACTGCATTGGTCGACATTTAAGTTTGAGTTAAAGTGAAATACCATTTGCTCTACTCCAAACTTAAGAGAGTAGCATCCAAGACACAACCGTGAGTGGAGTGTGAGGGTCGATGTTATGTATATTTGTACTGGTCGAGTGTATCCCAACATTTCCGATCAATATTGATTTTATCTTATTAGATCAAGTTTTAGGTTGAATAAGATCACTAGTTACTTGATTGAATAAAATTATTTTTGGTGTGTGGTTTTTCACTACACCTTTTAGGATCATGTAAGAGATTCGTGTGTATCTCACTACTTGTTATAGTGATGTTTTTAACCATGAGGTTCGTATAGTCTGCATTACAGACTATACAAAATTTTTTGAATCCTTTGCACTGCGTTTTTATACTTCCGCTGTCATATGTTGTTTTACATATTGCATAACATTTTCAACAAAACTCTGAAAATACACGCACACACACTGTCAAAATTTATTCATAGTTATATATCATTTCACTTATAAATTAACACTGCTATATTTATCAATACCACTACATTTATAAATTTAAATTATATTATTAAATATTATTGATGTTAATTTATAAAAATAATATTATTATTTTATAAGTTTAATAAAATTAATTTTATATGGTAAACAAGTTTCACAAGATTCTATATGAATAAAAAGCAGCTTTCGTGTGTCATTATTTGTTTGCGACTGTAAAAGGATCCAAGGTTTGCTGAACTGGGCTTCAATGCTTAATTGGACCTCAATTGTGGGCTATAATAGAATCATGCCCACTTTGTTTGGACACTTATTAAACTAATTTAATTGGGCATAATTTCTTTACTCAAACCGTCAATCTATATTTAATTCACAAAAACTTGTATGGACAAAATTTTAGAACAAATTTTTAAGTAAAATCAAAATCACTTTATTTCAAGATCTCTCCAATCTCAATAATTTTAATTTTAAATATAGTATCAACAGTACATCTATATTTTTTATTCTCTACTCTATATTGCATGAAATATTATAGATTTTCTAATAAGATAATCAAATCCTAAAAGATATGCTAATAATCCAATCTTATATATAATGCTAATAATTAAATCGTATATATAATTATTCCATAATTTTTATAAATTTTAATTTTATAATCACTATTATTATTTCATTATCTTTTTTCGTCTATTAATTATTTTTTTAATTCTCAATTTTTTGTCCTACTCTTCTTTGCTTCACATGATATTTTTTTTTCTTTTAGATGTTCGATATTTTATTTTGCAAGATTTTCGTGTTTTTGCTTTGAGGTTTTTGTTTTGCAAATTCTTATTTTATATCTAATGATTAGGTAGGTAAATCTTCATCAAATATCTTACTTAATCTTAACCCTACATCAATTTTTTTTAAATATATTAATTTCAACCCTACCTTTTAAATTTTAGGTTCTATAAATTTTAATTTTATAAGCATAATTTTATTTTCTTCTTTTGTCTACTTCTTATTTTACAATTCTCATGTTTTAATCTATCATTTCATTTCTTGCGTCTATTTCTTTTTCTTATTCACATAATAATATTTTATGCTTTTGATGTCCAATTTTTTATTTTTATTTTTTGCATGAATTTTTTTTCTTCAGGTTTTTTATTTTGAAGATTCTTATTATACATCTTATAATTTGGTGAAATAATTATTCACTGTATATCAACCTTATAGTAGTTCATGTTGATTTATTTAATTGTTACACAATTTGTGTTGGTTTAATGATTTATTTTGCTTGCAGATCTATTTTATTTAAGATATACTTATATAGTATTCTTGATATTTGTATTTTATATAAGATGCTTAATTTATGTGTTACTCTGAGGATTTTAGTTTTTCAGGTTCTTATTTTACTTAGTGTTATCCTCGCACATCCAACCTCTATATACACCTCAAAACATAGAATCGAAATATAGAATTTCAGATAAAATTATTTTAATACTATACTTAAAACAACAATACCAATTACTTTATAATCTTAGGTGTGAATAAAATTACTATCACCCACATGTATCTTTGATATAATCATTATAATACACATTTTAAAAATATAATATCTGACGATTTATCATTTTTGAATCGTAAAACTTGCATATTGCATTTATAAATATTAAAAATTGAAAAAAGTTGATTAGAGTAGAATTAAATAATTAACTTTTAAATCAGTGTTTTCAAAAAACCTTGTCGGTTGAACCGAGCGAACTGACCGCTCATGTCGCTTTTTAAAAGCTTTTAAATATTTTTATTAAAATTAAATCATAATTTTTTTTTTTTTCATACCGCATCTTAGCTACATTCTAGTTTAGGATATAACTAAAATTAATTTTTTAATTTTTATCAAGTATATGTGGGGCGTTTGCTAACAAATGACAGGTTCATTTTTGTTTTCAAAATTACTCAATTTTAATATTTTAGGATCAATTTATTTTTTAATGAAACTGCAAGATTAATATGGTGTATTTTTAAATGAGTTTGTCTTCCATTAACTAGATCTATCCTATAAATTTAAATTATTTAATTAATATCATTTTTTTTTTTCATATATTTTTCTAAATAAGGATATAACTAAAGAATTTTGATTTACAAGTATATATACACCGACAGGTTCAGTTAGAGTCCAGGATCAGTTTATTTAGAAACTGCAAGATTATAAGCTATTTTTAAATGAGTTTGTCTTCCATTAACTAGATTGTTTAAATTTAAATTATTTAATTAATATCATTAATTTTGTTTTTCTAAAATAAGATTAAGATATACATCTTATAAGATCTAAAATAAGCTCTTTAAAAAAATAAGTTTGTTTAAGGATATCCCAACTTTTTTACAAAAAAGATCTATAAGTTTTATCCTATTTCCCAACTTTTTTCAAAAATTCTAAAGTTTTATCCTATTTCAACCCATCCCGCCCTAACCCAAATTTTTGTTTTTTTTTTTTTTGTTTTGGCAAAAAAAAAAATCTGGAAAAAAAAATTCTGGGAAAATATATTTTTGAAAAAAAAAAGTATTTTAAAAAAATAATTTATTTTCTGGGAAAAAAAAATTTGAAAAAAAAATTGGAAATTTTTTTTTTCCAGAATTTTTTTTTTTTCTGAAAAAAAAATATTTTTGAAAAAAAAATATTTTCTGGAAAAAAATTTATTTTCTGAAAAAATATTCGAATTTTCTTTTTCAGAAAAAAAATTATTTTCGTAAAAACAAATTTCAGAAAAAAATTTATTTTCAGAATTTTTTTTTAAATTCAGAAAATAAAAATTATTTTTAAAAAAAATAAAAATTTATTAAAGAGCTTATAAATTGTATTAGCCAAACACTTTAACAACTTATAAGCTACTTAAAAATTACATCTTATAAGCTCTTAAAACAACTTATAAGTTGTTATAGCTTATAAGATGTTTAAAATAAGCTTAGCCAAACGGACCCTTAGTCTCACATTAATTAAGTCTATGCTATGAACTTGTATTATTTGACTCATTTTACTCATTTTTTCAACATATTTTTTTAAACCACTAAACTTGATCCGTATTATACCCTGAGTAGGGTCAAATGACATGAATTAAAAACAAGGTTCGTAGCATAAATCAGGTCTATACAAAAAAAAAATTCCCTAATTAGGATTAAATGTCATGAATTAAAATCAGATTTATAGCATAAATCAAATATATACAAGTTTTTTACTTTCAAATTTAAGAAAACAACTTTAGAATCTTCTTCTTTTTCAATTGTGAGATAATTCTGATTTTTTTTTTTAGAACTTGAAAAAACACCCTCAACTTTTTAAAAAACAAGTGACTTTGGTTTTGTTATTGCATTTGAGAAAATGTGATTACAGAAGCTATTAACTGTGTGCAAACGTAAACACAATATGAAATATCACTGAAATGTACAAGTGTAAAATACCATTTATTATAGTAATATTCTTAAACATAGTATGTTTGTATTAATATCATCCAAAATTTATGATACGAGTGCTCTTATTTACTAAATTTGTAGTAATTATTAACATTAGGAAGGACAAATTGCAAAAGCTCTCTTTTCTGCCAAGGTAATATTATAATAGTATTAGGAATATATCTTTCACGCTTCAAATTCAACGTGCTCAAAATCTCCCAAGATCATACATCATACATGTGAAAAGTATCCTCGTAAGTGGCTAAGTAAAACAAAATTTAGAAATAGTGTTTGACTTGACATGAACGGTACATATTAAACTGTTCACCTAACAAAAAGAAAATAATTTGTAGTGTAATATTACAGTTGGAGTTTTTACACAAAACGACATAGTTTGTATACTTCGATAGAAATCGAAGGATGAAAACTTTATTTTGTACAAAAAAACATTTCACATGTGCAGTGATGGCTCCAAGTTTGCCTCTCAACAACAATCCCCACACGTTTCTCTCTCTTTTTTTCCCATTTTTTTAAAAGTTAATTTAACGTTTACTTACATTTTCAATTGAAAATATGAATTGACGGGGTATTGTGTATTTCAAAGAACATTAGAAATATTGGGGTCACAAAAAAGGGACTAAGTCTTACATACATTTGATTTAAGTGTACCGTGTATGCATAATGCATTTTCGAACCATGTAAGCAAGTTGTATCTTTCACAGGGCCGAACCTAGAATTTCTTGAGCCTAAGTCGACTTTAAATCATGTATGAAAAAAATAATATATTCAATTTTAAAAAATATATTTATGCTCTAATAATATGACGAGCATTTTCAAAATAATTACTTAAACACAACTTACTTTACAATTTTGGCGTCAAAAGTAACAATTACACTTGTAATTTATTTCGTAAATTCTTCCTCAATTGATATGATAATTAACACGTTCATTCTTCTTGAGACATTGTTGATCAAAGAAAAGACTTTAGGGGCTTTAATATTGATTAATTTTTTTATGCACTTACTACTATAAATGATATTATCACAAATGAGAGCTAAATTTAAAAAATAATATTAGTATAGAAAGTAATAAAAATTAGGGATTTGGACATATTTATCCAAAATAACCGTTTTAAGGTCATGGCGGCAATGCAAAAAAAAAAAGAAAAAAGGATAAATATACGCATATTTAGAAGGGTAAAAAAGAAGAAGCTAAAATTGGATAATAGTATTTGCATAGAAAGTAATAAAATTTAGGGATTTGGAGAGATTTATTCCAAATAATGGTTTTGTGAGTTATGGTGGAAAAAAAAGAAGAAGATAAAAATATGCAGATTTAGGAAAAAAAAAAAGTTAAAAAGGGGAATTTACGGCAGAGTACAGAGGCGATCCCCAAATCTCATGAAAAAACTTAACATCATGCTATGTTCGATTTGCGACTATTACGGACAGACTTTGACTATACAATCTCATATACCATTTTCTTCAATACTCAAACAAAGTATTTTGAAATTTTACAATATCCACCTCTAATACTATTACTGCACCCTACACCCTACACTCCCCTCACTTTTACACAATTTCCAAAACATCACATTCATTCAATCATTACAATAATAATATAATAATACAAATCAATCAACTTTTTTCCATCCCACACAATCCTATGACTATCCTATAAAATCCCCAATAAACATATACTGAACTTTTTGAATAGAATTTTGAAATCCAAGGATTTTGAAGTCCAGGATTTTCCTCGTCCACTATAAGCCCAAAACGAACATACCCTTACGGTTGGAAATCTCAACAAACTATTACTTTCACAAATTTAAACATATATAATATTGTATAGATATGCATATAAAATTATGGGTCCCTAAAAATCGATAATATTTTCGGACTTGAGTCGACCGTCTCGTTTGACTCAAGGAAGGAGCAGCCCTGGTCTTTAAGTATAACAAATTGCACGATTTTAAAATATATTATGAATGCACGATACACATGGATGCACATGAAACTCATTCGGACGTTCAAATGATTGTAGGTAGTTGAATAATCATTAATATGTGTACAATACATAAAATATATTATGAATGCACGATACACATGGATGCACATTAAACCCATTCGGACGTTCAAATGATTGTAGGTAGTTGAATAATCATTAATATGTGTACAGTACATAATATTTAAATATGTAGCCTTGACTAACGTAGATCGTTTGCAAATAACAAGTTTCTTCTATTGTTCAGAATAAATTTTGGTTAGCAGGATCTAACGAGCTGAAGAATACTACATCCTCGAGCATTAATTATAATAATATCAATCAGAGATGATATGCTGCTGTCTCCGACATGGACCCGGTGAAATTGAATTTGAAACTTATTCAATGTAAAATTGATTTTTTTTTATAGACATACTCTTTAGTAATATAAGTCACACCATTCAGTTATCACTACGATACTCTGTGTTATAATATAAGTCACACCCTTCACTTTTATGAGTAATACCCTTTATTGTAAAAAGTCAACACAATTTATAATAAAAATCACACTCTTTATTAATATAAGTCACACTCCTTAACTAATTTCATCGTGAAACTTGTTCACATTATACTTTGTCTTTCAATCAACTTCTTTTTGTTGATTTGAAATTTCAAAATTCCTATTATTTGGTTGGCGGTAAAAAGAACAACTCCATGTTTTGTATCCATGTTTCCGTTTAGGAAATTATATTTTATTGCATTTATTTTAGTTTAAAACACTAATACACATTTTGTATTGGACACCTGTTAAAAAAGCCCTTAGAGAGCGGTTATAACAGTTGTCCAAGTAACAACCATCCAAGCTTGGACAGCTGTTAAAAAACCGCTGTCCAAAAGTGTGGGCTTGGACAGCGGTTTTTAACCGCATTGCAAAGTTTGTCTTGGACAGCGGTTTATAACTGCTGTCCAATTGATAAGATTGGACAACGGTTATAACTGTCCAAGCCCTTTTTTTAATAGTTAATTTATATTTTAAAAATTCTATAATAAAATCATAAACCAAAACTTATATATACGTCCAATATGAAGACAATATGAAGACTGTGTCTCAAGACAATGTATCTTAAAGTATTAAACCTAAAAGTATTCCAATCCTAATGCATACCTAACCATACTTAATCTACATTCATTTTAATTTTCTACATTGAACATATATCCACAAAATCACATTGGGTAGATCAAGTCAAGATTAACCAAGTCAACAAAAGTTTATAGCTTGATTAATACTTCAAATTCTAATGTACCTAAGGTTTTGTTGCTTCTCAAGACAATGTATCCTAATGTACCATCAATCATCTAAAGCAACACACTATCCATTCACCAAATTATCAATCAATAACTCAAATATATCTTAATGCATTAATCTTAATTTATGTTTAAATCCTCACACAAACATATTATCAAACACCTTGAGTGCATCAATTAAACAACCAACCAACCAATCCAAAAATCATATAAATTCATCAACCAACCCAAAAATCATATAAATTCATCAACCAACCCAAAAATATATAAATTCACATTTTAATCCACACATTTGCAAGAGCATTCACATCCCAAAAACTAAATTAAACAATCTATTCATATCTAAAGCAACACATTATTCATTCACCAAATCATCAAATCAATAACCCAAATATACCCTAATGTATTAATCTTAATTTATGCTTTAATCCCCACACAAGCATATTATCAAACACCTTAAGTGCATCAATTAACCAACCAACCAACCAACCAAAAAATCATATAAACTCATCAACCAACCCATAATTTAACACCTTGAGTGCATCAATTTAACACTAATTTATGTTTAAATCCTCACACAAGAATATTATCAAACACCTTGAGTGCATCAATTGTTCATTTCTAAATTGCATAAAAAATCAAGTCAATTAAGCCACACATATATTAATTCATCTCTAACAAATTGCTTATCTCTAATAATCAACAATTAATCTCTAACACTAACATATATATACATACACCAATATATTGTTTCTCTAACACTAACATATATATACATACACCAATATATTGTTTCTCTAACACTAACATATATATACATACATATATATATATATATAAAGAAAAATTACCTATATATGGAGATGGAGGAAGGCGGCGACGGTGGCAGAGGTAGAGGAGGACGACGGCAAGGCGAAGGCGGCAAGGCGGTAGGGGAGGACGCTCAGGGACGACATTGAAGGAGGAGGGCGACGGCGGCAAGGCGACGCGGGACAACGGGTTGAAGGAAGAGGGCGACGACGGTGGAGGTAGAGGGAAGAGGAGGGCGATTTGGGGGAGAGGGAGGAGATTAATGGTTCGATTTGGTGGGAAGGGAAGACGATTTGGGGGAGAAGACGATTAAGGGAGAAGGGTTTTGGAATTAATTCGCGATTTGGGTGTGTACGCGTACGTATAACTAATACCGGGCTATTGGACAGCGGTTCGAAATCGCTGTCTAAGTGTGTTTGCATAGCCGTTTGAAACCGCTTTCCAAGTTTTTTCTTGGACAGCGGTTTTGAACTGCTGTCTGTGTTTTCTTAATTTATTTTTAATAAAACCGCTCTCCAAGCTATATCTTGGAGAGCTGTTCGAAAAAGGGTTGTCCAAGTGCACCTGTGCAAGCTTAAATGTGTAGTAGTGAAAGCCAACCAATGTAGTGAATTTTAACTTGCCAGCGACACTAAGACCATCTCCAGCAGTTGGCGCTATTCTGAAGTCAATTTAGCACTACTTTATTATACAATCAGCATCATATCTCTAGCAGTTTGCACTATTTTTTGTACTAAAATAGAATGCACTACCAACAAATTATAAAATTAAATTAAAGAATAAAAAAAAACTACAATGCACTACAATGCTAATTTATTGCACATTATTTTTTAAATTACTTTATAATTTAAAACTACAATGTTAATTTATTTTTTACTAATTGAGATGAAAAAATATGTGAAGTTCATAATGTTAAAAAAATAATTAAATTATTAATGTTCCATAATATTACATAAGTGAAAAAGAATGCACTACTAACACCAGATTGTATCAGCACATCCTTAACTTACACTTGCCACAAGCTAAAGTTGGTTGAACTTGAAACATTTAACATACTATTTCTCCACCTCTTGTTGAACCCCGAACTTTTTAATATTCTTTTATGATGTGGAAAATCAGATTAAACTAAAATCACAGAACATACTCAGAATATTTAGAGATCAGACCCAGCTCTTGATAACCAAACCCTAATAGGCTAATGCGTACTCATAGCCCCACACACAAACACCCTCTCAAACGGTCATTCCACTGATTTGAATTCCGACATCTACATTATTAAAAAATCGATGTTAAAAATTGATTTCACATAACAACATACAAAATAACTAATTAAATTGACGCTCTCAGCTCAAGAGTGAGAACAAAATACTTTCAGGCTCCATTTAGATTGATGGATTTGAAATCCATGGATTTCACAAACAAATCATTACTCTTCAATAGATTTACAAATACTTAAATTTGAGAGTCTAGTTTAAAATGGAGGGATTTCAAATCATCATCAAAACTTAGTCATTTGAAATTTACTCATCTTTAACCCTTCCCTCCCTCTCCCCCCTTCTCTTCTTCCCTAAACTCTCAAATCTAAATATTTGTAAATTCATTGAAGAGTGATGATTTGTATATGAAAACTATAGATTTTAAATTTATCTATCCAAATGGACTCTCAGAGAAAATCACACTATTTTTTTTCTAAAGGGTAAAATCAAACTATCTTAATTACAACTTAGTGCGTAAATTATAAAAACTAAGTCTGGTATGCATCTAAATGTATCGTGCACTCATAGTGTATTTTAAAATTATATAATTTGTTATATTTAAAGATGCACCTTGTCTATATTGAACCGTGCAACTATTAATATGAAAAAATAATTACATGATTCAGTGTAAACATATTTGATTTTTTAATATAATAAATTATACAATTATAAAATATACTATAATTGCACGATGCACTTGAATGGACATTCACCCCGTTACAAAATAATTGAAAATTATTACTAACACGAACTTGCTTACTACTTGGATAGTAATCCAAGAAAATAGTCGTTTACGTGTTATTATTTTAAATTTTAAAAAATGAAAATAGTAAATTGTCAAGAAAAAAAAAAGCAGAAAACAACCAATTGAGTGGTCAGAGATGGTGAGACTGAAGGCCAAGAAACAAGTGTATACCGTCGACTGACCACGTGTTCATCCTTCTCACAAACGTGTCTTCATACACCCACCCAAATTTATTGCATTTCTCGACGCAAAATTTAACAAAATACATTAATTTTCACAATATACCTAAATAAAAATCAGTCATTATCATGAATCTCTAGAAAATTATAGGAATTTCCATACTGTCGACCAAGGGTCTGGACAATAGATACATTGAATTTCCCATGCCCAAAAGGACTAAAACGCCCCTGCTGCTTCACATTTTTGCACTACTGCTTTGCGTTGTTGATATTTATCATAAGAAAATTAGACGAGAATGTTTCTGTCTGCATTTTTCCGCTTATCATTAACAATAAAATTAGAACAATGTATTACTATATACACCTTGTGCACATATTATTATTATTATTATTATTATTATTATTTGTAGGAATTATATATAATTTTAATTGTAAAGTGTTTTTTTTAAACCAATTGTAAAGTGTTAATTGTTACAAATAATAGTAATAATAGTGTATAATAATTTTGTCCAAAATTAAACCTATTCCACCCCGTAGATTATAACAGGACGATTTTGAAGCCGATTTATCCATCTCAAAATACGTTTCATGAGACCATTTATTTATCATATAACCAAATTATTAGGAAAAGATATTCCTATAGAGAGAATGAGAGGCATAGAGAGAGAGAGAGACGAAGAACGAGTGGGGTAGATCTTAGGACTCGTTTCTTCCACCCTCCTTCCGAGTGGCAACCGGTGAGGCATAAACCTAACCCTAGTAACCCAAGCCATCAGACAGGCGATAGATCGGTATAAAAAAAGAACAGTTGGAGCAGTGTTTGGGAAAAAAGTAACAAATGTGTGACCTTTTTTGTGCAAAACTTCCCGGAATCATGCACATGGAGGGAGCTGTTTGAGAGAGTTTCTACGATGGAAAAGATCAGAGACTTGTTCATACCGCAAAGAAGGGATAGGCGCGGTAAACGATATGGCTTTGTGAGATTTGGGATTTGGGGCCAATATCAGCAGATGCGAGAGTGGAAGATAAACTGAACAATATATGGTTCGATAGCTACAAACTTCGAGCAAACCTATCCAAGTTCTCAAGAGGTATGGAGGATCAAGGTAAAGCAGATGGAATAGTGTTGAAACATGAAGTCCATCATCCAACACTTAGAAATGAAAGGGGTGTCGATGTTGATGCGAAGGAGAGATTATCAAATAGAGACATGCCAAAGGGATATGCAAAAGGGGATACGCTTGATCTCATGGAAGAAGCTTTTTCAAACAAACCCCATGAACGCACTTTTAAACCAACCGGTATGCGCTTCTCAACCTCGGAGGAAGATAGGACTTGGCTCAACCTCTTTGGATAGGGAAATTGAAGGATGATCGGCCATGGACGGATGTGGGAAATAACATACGAGACGAAATGACAAATATAATGGCGGTCAAATACCGGAGGTGATATGGTCCGCTTCAAACCATGGTCTCGATGACTTCAAAGAACGACGTTGGGAATACACTAGCAAAGTGGCTCGAGTTCATCGAACCATGGAGTGATGACATTGTTAGTAATAAAGCGATTGGTGTGGACATGATTAGTGCGGTGTACCTTTACATGCTTGGTCAAGACGCTTCTTCAATTTGGTGTCATCTAGATTCGGAACCATTGTTCAAGTGGATGATGATACGCTGCGTAAGAAAAAACTCCGGTTCATGGTATCTTGATCCGAACGTCCTTACCAAAAAATCCCAAAACCCTTTAGAGATCGAGATTGATGGTAGGTTGTTTTACATAAGAGTCGAGAGAGGAAGATGAGGATTTGATGGAAATGACGATGATAGCATATCGGTTGGAGTGCTTTCGAAGAAGATGGCTCATCGAAATCGGATTCCGACTTCGGAGGAAAGTCCGGCGAGTCCATTGACGGCAAGGCGCGGAGGACGTGGACGCGCGAAAGGGCGATTTAATAGTTTAAATGCCCTAATGATAATCTTGGGGAAATAAAAATGTGGGGCGGTTAAGCGTGGCGATGTGGACACGCCTCCCGTGATACTGAGAGAGGGGCCCACGAGACCAGTTAAGGTGGCGAAAAGAAAATCACGCCAGACAACAATTATGACACAAGTAAAGCACGTTGTTTTCCAAAAAAAATAGATTTCAAAACTGTGGTGGATCCTCATCTTATGGCCACGAAAACTTCAATTGGGCCTCGGCCAACTTCACAGCCCAACATGATTACTTAAATGTCGAAAGCGGTGTAATTGGAGGCCCAAATTCGAATTGATATTTGGGCCTAGTATTGCTTTCAAAGATTGGGACAAGGCATCATCTCATGAGGTCAAGAATTTTCTCTAAATTCGCCCATCAAAGTTCTCAATTGATGTGGACGCCTCACCAAAGTTCCCCGAGTATGCCGCCCCCTTCCCCAATTTCAAAGAACCTACCCCACAAACCCCGAAAACCCATCGGATGCCCATCGTTCGGAAAGAAAGAATGACCAAGTTAAGACGGAAGAAAGAAGAAGAAGAAGAAGTGCAGAGAGGAGTAAAGCTATGAGAAAATCGATTGGAAACTAAGCTCAAAGAAGAGAAAGAAAAAGAGGAAATTGAGAATACGATGGAATTTGGTACCAAATTAGGGCTCAAGAAAAAAGGGTCGGATGAGATGGTGAGGAATTGATTGGAAAACCTCGAGAAAAGAGACCGGAATAATAAGAAGAGCAAGGCCAAGAAGGGAAAGAAGGGCAACAGTAGCATCATCCATTGAAGTTTCTCAGCTTCAATGCGAGAGGATTAGGGAAGAAGGAGAAGAGGAATGAAATTAAAGAAATGATTCGAAAATTCAGTATAGATGTCGTGTGCATACAGGAAACAAAGATGGTGTCTATGCGACAAGGAGTGTGCAAATCTATTTGGGGACACTCGAATTTCGACTGGGTGTGCAAAGATTCGGAAGGCCAATCCGGAGGTATGCTCACTTTATGGAATTCTAATGCTTTCAGTAAGATTAACTCTTGGTATGGTAGAGGTTTTTTGGTGGTCAGTGGTATTTGGAAAGCCGATAATGTGCAGTGCTGTGTAATTAATATATACGCTTCATGTTGTTATACTGAAAAAATCGAGCTATGGGACTCAGTCAGCACAGTGGTGGGACAACAAGATGATATTTGTGTGTGTGTCATTGGAGACTTTAATGCAATTAGGCGGCCAAGCGAAAGAGTTGGGAGTGGGGAGCAGATAGATAGCAGGGATATCTCGGCTTTTGATGATTTCATCACTCGCAACCAGCTAATTGACTTGCCTCTCTCGGGCCGGTCCTTTACATATTATAGATCAGATGGGTCTTATAAAAGCTGGCTTGAGAGGGTGCTGGTAAACAGTACGTGGCTCAACAAATGGCCGAATGTCACCTTGAAAGGCCTCGGGAGAACTTTGTCGGACCACCGGCCAATATATTCCGATTTCCCGTGTAAAGATTGGGGCGCTAAGCCGTTTAAATTCTTTAATAGCTGGCTTTCACACCCAAATTTTAAAGAATTCATCCAGGCTAAGTGGAGTAGCTATGAGGTTCTCGGATGGAGAGGGTTCGTGTTGAAAGAAAAATTAAAACTCCTAAAGGCAGATATCAAACTCTGGAAAAATGATGTATTTGGAGTAGTTGAGGCGAACATTCAAAAGAAGAAAGAGGAAATCGATTGTCTCGACATAATCAATGATGCCATGGGGTTGGATGAAATTGAGATTATCAAAAGAAATAATTACTCAGCTGAGCTTCTTCGGGATCTCATATGGCAGGAGAAAATTCTTTATCAGAAATTAAAATCCCGGTGGCTAAAGGATGGCGATGTAAACTCTAACTATTTTCATAGATGGATCAAGAAATCACGGGACTCTCAATCAAAGGCATCTGGACAGAATCAGTGGATGAGGTTAAGGCTGGGGCTTTCCAGTTTTTCAAAGACCATTTTAATGAAAAAGATGCACCATGCCTCTCCTTGCCAAGTGACCTGTTCATCAACAATTTGGGCGATTGCGAAAATGGCCTTGTTGGGATTATACTGGAAAGTATGCTTTTTACTTTGTATAATCGAAACTGAATTTTCAGACTTATTTACTGAAATAAATTGTTTATCACTGATGCTTTAAATATTATCGAATGTTACATATATTTACTGCATAACTGTTCAATAAGTCGTACGTGTTACATTGTAGTTAATTTAGTGATACCAGATCACAGAAGATTAAATTAACAGTCCCTTGTAACTAAAAGTACGCTATTCATGACCTAGATGGAAATGAACAACCCATCGTGAAAGGTTGAAATGTAAGGCTCATATTGGCTTGTCTTGACCAAGAGATTACACTAGTGCATGACTGATGCACTGAATAGGACCTACAGGAGGATAAATTCTTCAGAACTGAACAAGGAAGAATTAGACCTCAGTGGTTCGTTATTTCTTAACCTTCGTCCCTTAAATAGAATCACGTGGGATTGGTAACTATTGCTTTGACTCATCATGGGTAGCGAATCAATGAGATTCAATACTTTTTATCTTGGGCAATATTATTAGTCACATGTGATTGCTAAGATTTAATACGAAGAATCATGTGCAAGTACGCTTGTTTGATTTGCCCCCTTGGGAGGTTCATAAGCTTTATCATACCAAATCTCGCAAGTGGAATTAGTTTCCGGTATGGATAATAATGTTGAACCGTTCTTTAACCAAGGATAAAAGATATTAATTAATGGAAAGCTATTTCAGTGGCTTGAATTAATTAATGGGCTAAATAATCTTAAACACGGGAAATAATGACCGGGAGCCATATTGACTGTAATATGGGTTAAGATGGATAGTGCAATATTAATTATATAGTGGGATTAATTAATATTTATGGGCTTGAATAATATTGTGGCTCAATATTAGATATTCAAGGTCCATTAGAAGGTCCAATCTTAATTCTCCTAAAGGCCCCTAAGTAGCCCAACATATAGTCCAATAACTGAAAAGGTGATTAAAATAAAATAAATATTGTTGCTTATTTTTCCAAGAAAAATTCGAAAATTATGGATAAAGTTGGGAGAAAGATTTTCTTTGAATTTTGTTATGGAATGGAGGTATGTATTCTTGGAATACAAGATTATCTCATTAAATTCAAGAAATCTCCCACTTGGTTATTCATAATGATATTTTCGAAAATTTTGAAATATAGTGGGCAAGAAAGATTTTCTTGATTTTCTTGAAAAGATATTATGGAAGATATGTATTTCTTGAAATACAAGAATATCTCATAAATTCAATAAGATCCAAATCTTGGAATCTTGATCATCTATTTTTTCGAAAAATCCATATATATAGAGTAGGTGGGATTTTTGTGGAATATTATGATTATGGGAAAAAGAATATAGGGGATATATTCAAAATTTCTTGGAGATCAAGAAAAGATTTTCCCACATCATATTTTGCCAAAAATTTCGTTCACCCTAGTCTCTATAAATAGGGGATGATTCTTTCATTCCCAAGTACAATTCCATGTGCTGGAAAAATTAGTAAATCCACAAAGGTGGTGCAACATAATTTATTTTCCTTTTGTTAAATCGTTCACAAGAATCCTTCCACCGGATAGTCGAACGAGGACTAAGGAATACTTGGGAAGTCCTTACGGTTAGTCTATTCACCATACCGTTTGCCCCTTAAGAATGCGTTCACGTAAACTCGTAGAGAATTCATCATAATGTAGGTTTTACGTGAATTATTATATGCATGATATGTTGTTGGATTATTATTTGAATTAATATAGGATTAATTCATGCTAGTAATAATTAAAGAATTAAATTTGTATTTAAACATTCACCTCGAATAGATCTGTGCAACTTATTCCCCAACAGGCCTCCTCACAGCCCCTTTCACCGAGACCGAGATAAAACAAGCAATCTGTCGTGGGGATGATTAGAACAAAAGCCACTGTCCTGATGGTTTTTCGCTTCGGTTTCTTTAAAGAATCTTTGGACCCTCTTGAAAAGACGACCTCCTCCTGATGATGGAAGAATTTCATGAGTGCGGGAAGATAAAGAAAGGATTAAATCCATCCTTTATAGTCCTCGTTGCTAAAAAAGATCGATGCTTTTCTTTAGAGGATTATCGACCAATATCCCTCATCGGGTCCCTCTACAAAATTATTTGAAAATCTTGGCCATCGAAATCAAAGAAAGTCATGGATCCTATCATTTCAGAGACTCAGTCGGCATTTATCAGTGGCATACAGATATCAGACGGAATTGCAACCCTGAATGAGATTGTCGATGAGGCAAAAAAGAAGAGGAGAAAATGGTCCGTCTTTAAAGTTGACTTCGCAAAGGCTTACGACTCGGTAAGCTGGTCTTGGGCTGAATTTCAGTCCAAATGGAGAACTTGGATACTAGAATGTGTGTCAACAGCCACTGCTACAGTCCTTATCAAAGGTAGTCCGTCCGGTGAGTTCAAGCTTGGAAGAGGCCTCAGACAGGGGGATCCGCTATCCCCTTTCCTTTACCTGATCGTTGCAGAGGGCCTGAGCCTGTTAGTAAATCGGGCAATTCATCTCGCGTTGCTGGAACCTGTAGAAGTTGGACATGAAAAGGTTAGTATATCACATTTACAATACGCAAATGATATGAGTTAGGGGCTGGAAAAATTAGTTATTTGGGGTTAAGTGTGGGCATCAATCACAAGAGGGTCGATTCTTGGGCTCCGTTGGTGGAAAAAATTCGAAAATGTTTGAAGAAATGAGAGGATAAACATATTTCTTTCGGGGGGAGAATAACAATGGTTCAAGCTGTCCTTTCGGCCATACCGATCTACTGCCTATCTTTCTACCGTATTCCAAAAAAAACCCTTAAGGAGATTGTGAGTTTGCAAAGAAATTTTCTTTTGGGGGGGGGGGGGGAGTGAGGAAAATACCAACATCCCATGGGTCAAATGGGATGATGTGTGTAAAGGAAAAACTTGTGGGGGACTTGGGATTAGAAACATCGATTTTTTTAATAAGGCTCTTTTAGGAAAATGGATTTGGAGGTTTTTGAGTGAACCTAATAGGTTATGGGCGAGAGTCATAAAGGCTAAGTATGGTGGTCTGGTCGAGTTGAGTGACGGGGTTGGGGGTAATCGAGTCACCAGAGGTAGGGGTAGAGTATGGGAGTGGAGTCTAGATTTGTGTCGTGAGCTTCGTCAAAGGGACTTAACATCTCTAAATCAGTTGTTGACTTTCATTAACACACTTTCATTAACAGGATTCATCTACAAAAAGACACGGAGGACAGGTGGAAGTGGACCGTCACACCTAACGGGCTGTATTCTACAAGTGCGGCATACGACCACCTCATCCAGGAAGACACGGATGCAGCAGACAGAGGGATAGAACATAAGGCATTCGAGAGAGTATGGAGGAGCTACGCACCAAGACGAGCACAAGCGATTGTTTAGAAGATCTTGAGAGGACGCATCCCAACCAAAGACAACCTACTTACTCGAGGCATTGTTATGGCAGCAGGCGACATGGGTTGTATCCTTTGCAACCTTGAAGACGAAAATGTAGCCCATATTTTCTTTCGTTGTCCTTTTGCTACGACAACTTGGCAACGTATTTACCAATAGATCGGCATCTCTACAACAACGCAGTGTAACCCAATCAAGAATTTCATCCAACATGGAGCGTCTCTTGGCAACCGGAAAACTTCAAAGATAGCAGACACTATTTGGACTGGGGTCATGTGGTCTATTTGGAACATGAGGAACGATTGCACTTTCAATGGCTCGACAATTGACTTTGGAAAATTTTGGGAAGCTATGATAGCTCGGATTTGGTCTTGGCTTTCCGTAAGAGTGGAGAAGGTGTGTGTAACCCCCTTTAGAGTGTGGCTACAAAACCCCATAGTATGTATTTAAATAGAATTATGACAGAGCCTGAAGTTTTTCACTGGTTTTTGGGTCTTATGATTTGAAAATTCCAACCGATATGTAACAGGAGTTTTAATTTGCAACCTGGATTATGTCTTATAGTCTAGGTTGCATATGTTGTTTTTAATAAAATTCTTAACTTTACCGTTCAAAAAAAATAAAATTAGGAATTCCGCACGTTATAAATTGTTAATCTTTTAAGTGAGAAGTGAAATCACCTTTATAGAAAATATTATCACTATTTATTAAATTTTATCACCACTGTAAAAGTGATATACTATTGTAATAATATTTAGCCATTAAAACATCTATTTTACTTGCACAAATCACAAAAATAAAAAAGTTATAGAAAGCACTTGTTACATAAATGCATGCCAAAAATTTAACATGAAAAGGAAAAGAAATGGAGATGCAAGCTGAGATTAAAAGAAGGTGCTTACCAAAGTTTTCACAAAATAAATGAAAATGTAGTCTCTCCCTCAACTTTAATAAATCAAAATATTCCTAATTCGTGTCATTTCATGCTAATAATTCACGTGGACCCTAAAATCTAAATCACGGAATCCCCTTTGCGTAAACAATGGGGATATTTTTTCATTTCAGATTCATTGGGTGGATTGCTGACACGAGGGCGATCCCCACTTGCCAACTAAACCAAATTAAAATAGGAGTACACAAACAATAATTAGTATCACTTGTTAATAGGGGTGCACTATGTATATGGCTGAAAAATATAAAAAATTTAAAAATCGAGACTCAAGTTAGATACAATTTCTTTAAAATAAAATACGTTCTTCACTTTCGATGCTGTTAAATCGTAGGACACTTATTTTTCAGGACACAACGATTAAAAGCAACAATATCAACATTATATCTTATTTGAATCGAACTGAGATATTACTCGATATTATCACCGGGTTATGAACGAATATAAGAGCAAAAAAATACATAAAAATATTATCAATTTCTGAAAAGACATCTGTATCGTCTCCAATCTGTTGTCTTTCGAGTTGTCCTTCCAACCTCGACTGAGGTGCTACCTATAGCTTCCAAAAGATTGATTGTTGGAGCATGACCTTAAAGAGCCACTACAACGTTAGATCGAAATCGAAAAATCATGAATTATTTTTTAACTTCTATGCACCAGTTTCACTGAGCATATGAGTGAAACATGCACTAATTTTGAATGAAAATTGATAGAGACATGACACTATATTTAACTGAAAACGCGAAACGAAACGTGAAATAAACTTTCATTGTACTGTGAGGCTAGCTTGGTGTAAATTAATTGGTCATTAGATTTGTCTCATACAAGCTCTTTTGCTATATATAAACAAAAGTTATATTAGAGGGTCTTTATTAGAGCTGTCAAAATGGGCCGGGCCCGTTGGGCTGGCCCGATCCCGCCTGGGTTTGATGAGGGTTGGGTTGAATATTTATTGGCCTATTTAAAAATGGTCTCAAACGGGCAGCTGGCTGGAGTGGGTTGGGTTGGGTCGGGTTGGCCTGCTGGTTGGGGTGTAATTTTTTTAAAATTTTATTATTATTATTTACTAACACAAATTAAAAAAATAAAATAAAAAAATTTCAACTTATTCTACTCAACTAGTTACTAACACTCACGGGAAATAGAATCTTCAAAAACAAAGAAACCATAAAAATTAAATTACCACGGCCGCTGCGCAGCTTCACAAAAGTGTTTATGTATTTAAACTTATGCTTATGAACTTTAATTGCTATTTTTAGACTATATTTTATGTTGAAACAACTTTGATATGCACTTTTATTTATTGAAACTATTTTTGTGGACATTGTTTACATGCTTAAAATTTATTATAAGTACACGTAAAAAAAATAATATTTTATAAAAAAAGCTCGCGGGTTGGCCCGCTAAGCCCGCTATGGGTTGGGTTGGGTTGGGTTGACTAGTTTTCGGCCCAAGCCTGCAGTGAGTTGACCCGCCAAAGCCCGCAAAAAGGTGAGTTGAGGTGGGTTTTGGACCGGCTCGACCCGCTGGCCCGTTCTAACAGGTCTAGTCTTTATATGAGACAAATCTTATTTATTATCTCATTGATTTATGATATTTCATCTCAACCATTTAAAAGCTGTAAAACAAAATATTGTGTGCACCATGTTCACTATACACCACTATTACTATTGCTTACAAGGATTATACTTTATAAATAAAGTGTTGATCATTTGACTTGAATATTAATGTGAACCTCCCATCAATAAATTGATTGTATTCGTTTTTTTCAAATCATAGCTATAGGTAATTATGTATAGGGGTGGACGGTACGGCATACCGAAATTTTTTTTGCCATATCGTTACCGTACCGAAATTTTCGGTATACAAAAAATTCATACCGTTGTCATACCGAAAATTTCGGTATACCGAAAAAAGTCATACCGTTGTCATACCGAAATTTTCGGTATGACAACGGTATACCGAATATTTTGATAATTTTGATATATCGAAAATTTTGGTATTTTTGGTATATCGAAATTTTCGGTATGCCAATATTGATACCGATACCGTACCATTGTAGAAATTGCTTCTACTTCAAACCAAACCAAACCAAAATTCGAGTATATTAACACCCCCAACAATTGGTATGCAATTCAAACCAAACCAAACCAAAAAATTGGTATGCAATTCAAACCAAAATTCAAACCAGAAAATCTCAGCATATTAACACCCCCAACAATCCCTAATTTAACACCCCCAACAATCCCTAATTTAACAAATTTCGATTCTTGCATTAAAAAAAAAACAGCGGAGAAAGAGAGCGGGTGGCCTGGCTTGAGTGACGGCGACGGCGTGGTCACGTGGTGGATGGCTTGGCTTGGGCGACGACGTCATGGAGGAGGCGGCCGATTGAAGAAACTGGAAATGGAGGAAGAGAGCGGGTGGCGTGAGGGAGGCTGGGCGACGACTGCGAGAGGGAGGCGAGGCGACAACGGCTAGAGGGAGGCGGGGCGACGGCGGTGATAGGGAGGCGGGGCGACATCGGCGAGAGGGAGGCGGGGCGACATCGGAGGGGAGGAGAGAAAGGTATGTGAGTCGAGTGGGAGTGGGGATGTAGACAGAGTTGTGGGCGACGGCGACGGGGAGGCGGGGAGACGGCGGCGGTGAGGCGGGTGAGAAGGGGAGAAGCCTGAAGCGGCGCAAGAATGTTTAGGGTTTCATTTTTGTGACTTTGTGTGTTAGTGTGTGTGTATATATATATATAATATAATTATTATTTATTTTTTTTAAAAATATATGAAATTCAATATAGGATTTTCGGTATACCGATATTTCGGTATACCGAAAATATTTCGGTATATCGCTGTATACCGAAATTCCTATATTCATATACCGTTACCGTACCGAAATTTTTGGTATGCCGAAAATTTCGATAAATTCGATATTTTTCAGTACGGTAAGTGCGATATACCGATATTTTCGATATTTCCTCCAGCCCTAATTATGTATACACTTGTTAATTAATTTATGCAATTAATATATAGGGGAAAACTTTAACTGAATCACTCGTTCAACAATCCCTTAACTATATCTATATATCTACTAATGATAAAAGCCTAGCTACTAACGTTAAGTGTAAATAGTCAATTCGGGGAAGCTTCTTATGGTTGACAAGTACACAATTGCATCATAAAATAAAATAGGGCTAGGAATTAGAGTTGCAGCCGTAATTAATAAGGACACTTGTAATTAATTGTACATCGTGCTTGGGTGTGGTTTGCGTTAAAAAAATCAACTAAAATTAAAGGTTTAGTGAAATTGTGACGATTGATTAACTGATTGGTGGATATTAATCATAAGTTATATTGTTGGAAAAAGAAATACGAGAAATGTGATTTATAACTTATAAGATAGTTTGTGACGGGTTCAAACAAATGAGCGAGACTTTTTGTTGGATAAAAAAAAGAGAATGTTTACGAATTGATGATAAAATTAAAATATAAACTAAAGTTGATACTTCGTCTTATTTTATTTCTTGTGATCAATAAGATCACTTTTTTTTTTTTGAAAACCAATAAGATCACTTCTTAAAGAAAACAAGTTGTGTGAATTTGAGTTTACGATAAACTCGATTTTTTTAGTATCATTGTTATATGTAAAAATTATCACTGTTATGCACAAAAAAAATTTATTACTTAAAAAATACTTAATACTTTCAAATATATATATATATATTTTTACAGATAACAATGATAAAGTTCATGTATAGACCTGATTCATGGCGCGTGACTCTTTCTTAAATAAAAATTGAAGCAAAAACTCGCTTAAATTTTGATTCAACAAATTATAAAGCTAGATATATTAATTTAAATGTCATAAAGTTTATGTGTTGTAGCCTAGTGGTTCAGGCCTGTTTTTTTTTTTTTAATCAGAAATAAGGATATTATTAACACCAAATAGGACAGGAATATAAGGAATATTCCAGTCCGGCAATAAAGAGATTACATCAGCTTGTTATACGAATAGGAACTCCAAACGAAAATGAAGAGTACATAACACAAAACTATTTACGAACTAATATTCACACCAATCTCTCTCAGATTCATGAGCCATCGAACAAAAGAAGGAATCTGAAACTTGTCTTTTCTAACTGAAAGCCACGACCAAGTTCTTGCAATGATTTCCTCCTAAACTTTCGCCAAGTCCGTTTCAATGTTATCAAATAATATCTCATTTCTAGTTTTCCAAATTGACCATATGACACCAATTCAGAGCGTGTCCGATATTTTTGAAAATTTTGAAGAGCCAAACACTATACTGTTGCTAATAAAATTCAGCCAAGGTACCTGATGTAGAACCGTCGATGTCTGAAGCCATCGATGATACCCCGCCCAAATGTCTCCTCCAAAGTTACAGTTGAAGAAGATATGCTCTGTGGTCTTTTCTGCCGCTCCACACAAGATACACAAAGGGTTGCCGACATGTTGTAGCATCCCACGTAGGATAAGATTGTCCTTCGTTGGAAGCCAACACTTGAGAGCCTTCCAAACAATCTCCTGCATACGTCTTGGGGCAAAATTGGACCACAATTTTTTGAACGCCCTCCTCTCGTTGCTGATGTCCTCCGAAATTATCGCTTGGTTTGCCATCAAATTGTAGGCCTTCTTGACTTGATAGATCCCGTTACTTGCATGTTTCCTTTCCCAGCTATCCTGTTTGTCTCTGTGAAGTTGTGACATGTTTAAGTAAATCAAGAGCTGATTTAGTAAAGAAAGATCCCTAGATAAAAGATTTCTACTCCACTTGAACTCCCAACTCCAACCCTCCTCTCCCCAATGACCCATATCCCTCACCACACACTCCTTTTGAACACTAATTCTAAATAACCTATTAAACTTGACACACAAAGACACCTCACCAACCCACACCTCCCTCCAAAAAGAAGTTGTATCCCCCATCCCCATAATCTTAACAATTTCAGCCCTTAAACCCTCAGCCCCCACTCTCTGATAAATCTCACAAATATCATTCCACCACCCTGAAGGACTCCCTCGACTACCTCTCTCCCCCTCCCTATACGACGACTGCCTCTCTTCCTCAACACACTTCCTCAATCCCTCGTATTTTGATTTAATCACCCTCGCCCACAACCTACCCGGTTCGTTAAGGAACCTCCACACCCATTTTCTCAAAAAAAAAAAAACTTATTAAATAAATTCAGATTTTTAACCCCAAGCCCCCCCTCCGATTTCTCTCTACACACATCTTCCCATTTAACCCAAGGAATTTTCCGGGTAATTTCGCTCCCCCCCCCACAGGAAATTTCGTTGCAAACTCACAATTTTCTTAAGGATTGTTTTTGGCACTGTGTAGAAGGATAGACAATAGATCGGTATCGCTGAAAGAACTGCCTGAACCAACGTAATTCTACCTCCAAACGATAAGTGGCGATCCTCCCATTTAGCTAACCTCTTGCTGATTTTTTTTTACCAAATCGTCCCATGCAGCTGCATTTTTGTGGTTAACCCCCACATTAAGACCCAAGTAAGATAGGGGTCCCCTTCCAACCTCACAGTGTAGTAAGTTCGCCCCTCTCGAGAGTAAATTAAGCTCTAAATTCTGTCCCCAAAGACTACATTTATTGAAGTTAACACCTAGCCCCGATAACAACTCAAAATTTCGGAGAATGTATTTGAGTGATTTGATGTTCTCCATCTTGAATGGGCATAAGAATAAAGTATCATCCGCATATTGGAGTAGTGAGATCTCCACCTTGTCCTTCCCCACTTCAATTGATTCGAGAAGTCCACACCGAACAACATTATTCACCAAAATGTTCAACCCCTCGGCAACAATTAAGAAAAGAAATGGTGATAGGGGATTGCCCTGTCGAAGGCCCCTTTGAAGTTTGAATTCCTACGATGGGCTGCCATTAACCAGGACCGATGCCGATGCAGAGGAGACACATTCCATAACCTATCGTCTCCATTTCAAACTAAAATTCAGACCCTTCATCATTTTGTCTAAGAAATCCCAGCTTACCGAGTAGTAGGCTTTTGCAAAATCAACCTTGAAAGTTGCCCACTTTCTCCATTTCTTCTTAGCTTCATCGAGAATTTCATTTAGTACGACAATACCATTCGAGATTTGGCGTCCTCCAATGAAGGCGGACTGATTTTCAGAGATCACTGGATCTAGCACCTTGCTAAGACGAATAGCCAAAACCTTAGAAATAATCTTGTATAAGCAGCCAATAAGAGAGATTGGACGAAAATCGTTAAGGGAAATAACCAATCCTTCTTCGGAATGAGGACGAAGAAGGAGGGGTTCATTCATTTAACAATTTTCCCAAATTGATGAAATTCCTGCATCATTTTAACAATTTCACCTCTGAGTAACTCCCAATTACTTTTGATGAATCCAAATGAGAAACCATCAGGACCTGGACTTTTAGACGACTCGCATGACCAGATAACCTCTTTAATTTCCTCTTCCGTGAATGGAGCCACCAGGAAAGTGTTCTCACAATCTTCAATTTTCAATGTATACATGCCGATAATAATTCAAAATATATTATGTACTCCCATTAAAAAAAAATTATGTCGTAAAATAGTACAAATGTATATAAATATGTATATATATATATGATCTTAAAAAATAACAGATCTTGTCTTGCTATGCAAAAGTGTTGACGATATTATTTTCAAGTTATAAATTGATATATGAGATTCAAAAATGAAATCCTTAGCTATATATCCCGAAATATTCGTAAAAAGATATATTGTTCCACTGCATTTATGTTATTATATTAAAATAAAAATCATGTCACGCCAGGTAGATATTCCATTCTTATCCATAGGCAACAATTATTTTCCTACTCACTATGCATTATTTAAATTCAGAAACCTCAATCATTGGTTTTCGTACAATGATATGATAAAATATTATTCCACACTAATAATAAAATAATACTACCTCCATCCCGTTCTTTAGGATTTTTTGACGGTTCATAAGGATTTATGGGAATAGTGATTAGAAAGAGTTGTTTATTAGTATTTTATGTGATAAAGTGATAAAGTGATGGGTAGTTGGGGATAGAAAGAGTTGTTTATTAGTATTTTATGTGATAAAGTGATAAAGTGATGTGATAAAATAATAAAGTGTATTTCCATTTTAGGAAAGAAACCTTAAAGATTGAGACAAAAAAAATGAAAAGAAAACCTTAAAAATTGGGACGGAGGGAGTACTATAAACATAAAGGTCCGGGACGACCAATAAATTAATTTTGTTACTTCATAAATCTGCATATACGCATACTATCATGTACACATCCTCCTAGTTTTCAATTTTACTTGTTTAGTCCAACACAATCCTTCATATTGATTTTGGAAATTTTTAATGTTTTGAGATATCAATTTTTCATTGAGTATCACTCCCATAAACCGAGTTTATGCATGAACTCTATCACTCTTATAGGTAAAAACTATCACTGTTATGCACAAAAACTTTCACTATTTAAAAACATAAAGCATTTTCGAAACAATTATTGTTTTTCTGTATAACAATAATAGTTTTTTATGCATAATAGTGATACTAAATGAACCTAATTCACGGTGAATTCGGGTTCACACAAATTTTTGTCTTTTTAATTCATACCTGTTTAACATTATGTCCAATTTAAAAAAAATACAAGGGGTTAGGAGTATATTATAAATATATATTATATAATTTTGTATATATATCATTTTAATATACTATATAATTTAATTATATTATTTTCTACATTGAACAATTTAAATTACAAATATATAATGCATTAATTTATGAATTGATTTTTAGGAATATTCACTGTTACGTCTCATCTTGAGTATATTTTTGGAGGGAATTTGTAACGCTAACTAAAGATGAAATCTATGGTAAATTTGACTTAGCTGAATATATATATATTTTTTAAGTATTTTCATTGTGCATAAAAGTATTACTGTTAAATATAATATTTGGCACATGTATATTTATCCAATTTTTGATAATTTATATTTATATAAATTGTAGGTGTTTAAGAAAATGCTTGCCAAGATGTAATATATCCCATTTTTTATAATTTATATTTATATAAATTGGAGGTATTTAAATTTTACGTAACCTCCTTTGTACTTGTAAAATAAAAGAAAGCAAAACTTCATAAATTCGTAATTTTCGTTATATCAGGCACCTTTCGAGGGCAGTACCGTCTTTTGGTACCGTAATTCGTTGTCGGGATCCTCACTCTAAGATGAAAAAAATATAAAATAATTACTCAAAAGTACAATGTGCAAAAACAATTTGCACTTCAGTTCAAATTAGTTCAAATTAGACACTATAGTGCAACGTAATCGCTGCCTACATACAAGAGCAACACATTCGCAGGAGCTTGGAAAAAAATCTGAGTGGAAGAATAAAAAGAAGAAACCCTAGAAATTTCTCTCTCTAAAATTGCTTCAATTTGTTGTTGTTTTTTTTTTTTTTTTTGAAAACCACTTCAATTTGTTGTTGATATCTCTCTTTCTCGACTTTTCCATTTTTGCTTCTCAACTAATCGTCAACATTTCTACTCTCTGATCTATGTATATATTCGTGTACCGGATTTCTGCTTTTTGTTCCACATTATTCACCAAATCCCAAATCCCCCTGTTTAATTGTGTACGTCTAGCACACAAAGCAGGAAATTAGGGCTTGAAATCACTCTAATTGTTCAAGCTACGGGTTTTGGTGCTCAAATTTGTTTGAAAACCCAGAAATTATCAATTTATGGCGGTTTCGACCATAGCGCTTTATTCTAGTCCACCCAGTAGCGTATGCTCTGCAGCTCACCAGATCAGCTCTCACGCATCGTACGATTTGGATGTTAGCGGCCGGTCAACGTCGTCGACCTCCGCATCGCCGTCGCAGAAACCGTTAATTGGCGGTCTGTCGTGCCTGTTTTCCTCGCCGCCGATTAAATCGGCGAGCTATTTACCCGGAGCCGAGGATTTGGGTTCGTTATGGCATGATAGAACCGATGAATTGGGGTCTTCCTTTCGGTACTCTTCGTTAAGCTCGTCTATGAAACGAGATCAGGCTCACCAGAGTCCGGTTTCGGTGCTTCAAGGCCTTGGCAGTTCAATTGGGACTTCTTCTAGAAACCCTCCCATGAGAATTAGTGCGGATTTCAGCTCACTTAGATCAGCAAGTGGGGGAATGTTTAATGGATTCGTGAGGCATGCGTTAGGTTCGTGTGTTGATTATGATTCGGCGCCGCTGACTTTGGATGTTAAGGACTTCGATCTGCCTTCATCCTCAAACGCATTATCAACGGATGAGCTTCCTTTTAACATGGACGATAGTTTCATGGGGTTGGAATTGCCGTCATATGCGAAAGATTTGCTCTCTGATGCGCAATCGAGGCATTCAGTCTTTAGGGATGATTTTGTTATCAAGGCTTTTTGTGAAGCAGAGAAAGCTCATAGAGGCCAGGTATTTTGTTAGCTTTCTTTTGAAACGTGAAAAGTATCTTATGAAAGAATTTTGTTGGCATAAGATGTGACTATTTCTGATGTTTTGATCTTTGCAGAAACGAGCAAGTGGTCATCCTTATTTGCAGCATTGCGTGGAAACGGCGGTTTTGCTGGCAAACATTGGCGTCAATTCTACAGTTGTTGCGGCAGGGCTTTTGCACGACACGGTTGACGATTCTTTCCTCACATTTGAGGACATTTTCAGGTCTTTAGGGATGGGAGTCGCTGATTTAGTAGAGGGGGTAAGTGAATTTGATTCGTTAACCTTTATTCTGCTTCATCGACTTTTTAACTTGTTGGAACAAATATAAAATATGTGGTTGTTTGTTATGTTCTCCTTTCACGGATGAATTGATGTGTTTAGATCAGTCAAAGGGGGGATATTAAGAATTGTTATTTAGTGATTATTTACTGATCCAGGGTTTTTAGAGGGTGTTGAGTTATGCTTTTGAGTTTTGACTGCAAATATATGTATGAGCTAGTTAATGTTGAATTTTCATCTTATTGGAGTTGTATGCTGGATGCATTAAAACCATCATGATTTCCTCACAGGTTTCCAAGCTGAGCCATTTGAGCAAGCTGGCACGGGATAACAACACAGCCAGTAAAACTGTTGAGGCAGATCGATTGCATACGATGTTTCTTGCGATGGCAGATGCAAGGGCTGTTCTGATAAAGCTTGCTGACCGATTGCATAATATGATGACTTTGGATGCTTTGCCTTTGAACAAACAACAAAGGTTTGCTAAGGAAACTTTGGAAATATTTGCTCCTCTTGCAAATAGATTAGGTATCTCCACTTGGAAAGAGCAGCTAGAAGATCTATGTTTCAAATATCTTTATCCAGAACATCATCAAGAACTGTCCTCTAAGCTTTTGAAGTCCTTTGATGAGGCTCTGGTTACTTCTTCGTTGGATAAGCTTGAGCAAGTGCTTAAGGCTGGTGGTATCTCTTACCACTGTGCTTCAGGCAGGAATAAGAGCTTGTACAGCATCTATTCCAAAATGTTGAAGTACGTCATTTCTCTCTTCATCATCTCTCATGTCGTACACAAGCATATTTACATTTTTATAGATGTATGTAGGCATTAATAACCTATATAGTCATGTTTCTGTGTAGATGTTTTTGATATAGTGGTTGTTTTGGCCTTTGTGTTTTGTGATTCAATTTTTACTATGTGGTTTTGATTGTGATAATGATCTGTTGCAGGAAGAAGCTGAATATGGATGAAATTCACGATATTCATGGGTTACGACTTATTGTTGAATCTGAAGAAGACTGCTATAAAGCTCTAAGATTTGTCCAGCAGCTTTGGCATGAAATACCTGGGAGGTCCAAAGACTACATTGTTCATCCCAAGTTTAACGGGTATGCTAAAGCTCGATTGAAGTTGTCATCTTATTGTGTTTGTTGTATTGTACACTAATATCATAGTAATGCTTTTCAGGTACCAATCTTTACATACAGTAGTCATGGGTGAGGGTATGGTTCCCATTGAAGTTCAGATCCGAACAAAACAGATGCATCTGCAAGCTGAGTATGGGTTAGCCGCCCATTGGAGATACAAAGAAGGAGATTGTAAACACTCTTCCTTTGTGCTTCAGATGGTTGAATGGGCACGTTGGGTGATGACCTGGCAGTGCGAGTCAATTAGTAAAGACACGTCATCAGTTGATTTTATTCAGTCGATGAGCCTGCCTTGCACATTCCCTACCCATTCTAAGGACTGCACCTTTTCTTGCATACCTCAGTGCGGCCCTGATGGACCCATCTTTGTAATCATGATTGAGAATGATAAGGTTTGTTTGCTATATTCTCTTGCATATGTTTTCACTGAACTTCGAATCGTGTGAATCGTCCTTTTGGACTTCTTTTGGGAGAACTATCAATTTTTGTTTTAATAGGTCCTTTGAACTATTTTTTTATTTAAATTTTAATTTTTGATATATATGTGATGGATACCATTAAGGCGACATGTATATTATGTGACAAGACCATTATGGTGAATCAAAAAACTTCTGTCAATTTTCGTCTTGGGGATCCTGAGCTCATGGAATAAATTTTGATACATAAAAGTGCTTTTTGAAACTAAAAATAGTTTAGGGACATATCGAGACAAAGGTTGATAGTTTAGGGATCTTTTCCCTTTCTTTCGTGCATTGAATTCATGAAGCCAATTTGACGTTATTCTTGGGATTTTCAGATGTCTGTGCAGGAGTTTCCAGCGAACTCATCCGTAATGGACCTGTTGGAAACAGCGGGTCGAGGCAGTTGTAGATGGACGTCATATGGATTTCCTATTAAGGAGGAACTAAGGCCACGGCTAAACCATAAGCCCATCAGGGATCCCATGTGTAAGCTAAAAATGGGAGACGTAGTTGAACTAACTCCTGCCATACCGGATAAGTCACTTACAGAATATCGGGAAGAAATCCAACGAATGTACAATCGGGGTCTCGCAACATCAAGTACAGCTATACCTAGCTTGAGAAGCTGACCACCATCTGTTGAATTCATTCTTTGGTAATGTTTATTTTAATAACACAGGAAATAGGTAATTTTACGTACATAATTAAGCATTTGTAAAGAAAGTTACATTGTTATGGTATGAAGGGAATTATTCAGTTTACCACAGTCTTGAACTTCTTTCGTTGGCCAATGTCTGGGTAAAATTATCAGCTTATCTATTCGTGTGGAATGTCCAAACTATTGTATTGTGAGATCTATACGGTACAAGCTCAAGTTAATCAAACTTGAATCTAATTTTTCTTCACTTGCTAGCTCGAAGCATGATGTAAAACTTAAGTTTGATAGATTGTTTATATTTTTCCAGTTCTATTTTACTTGAGATGGATACAAATTTTTCTTTCAAAGCTGTGTTGTTTGAATGGTATAACAAATTTTAGTGGAATTCATTACGCTTCCCAAATATATAAACTTTAAAAAAAAATAAAAAATGGACAAATTCATAATGTATACTGTCGAGGTTGACTAGGTTCAAGTAAGCTCGTGAACTACGATAGGTTGATTAAATTTTCTTGACTTGCTAGCTCGTAAACATGCAGGATATAACACTAATTGTTTGATAGTTGATTTATAAGTAAAGTTTTTACTTCAAATAGAGTGATAGATACAGAGCTTTTTGAATAAAACTTGTTTTGTTTGAGTGGAATAACAAATTTAACTGGAATGCATCATCTCGTGAACTATGATAAATTCCTTAAACAACGCGACTCAAATTGACAATTCGGACATGTTTTCAAATTCTAAAAACAATTCACCATTAGGGTGTGTTTTCAAATTCTAAAAACAATTTCCGAAATTACTATTTTGAAAAGCCATGAGGTGTAGAGTTTGCAAATGCCATCTAAAAATCTATAAGTTCGGATTTTCAAAAGTTCAGGGTTTATAGCCTGTTTATAAACATGTTAAAAATAAAAACTCGAAAGACATTGAAATAGCAAGCTCTCGACACAGCAGATTTTAGAGAGCGACAATTTAGCTCTGTTGAGAACTGAGGTCTGATTATACCGGCAATATTGCAGACAAGGCATCTTGAATGAGGAACAAGATACAAGCTGGCTAAGGGGTATCTTGGGAAGAATCACCCTGATTCTGAGAAGTGCTCCTATTGGGATTCAGATAGTACCTTCGTCATCATCCTCAGTTTCTTCAGATGGTTGGCTACTTGCCTCTTCGATAGCAAGTTGATAATTTGGGAAGATCAACGTATCCTGCTCCGGAGGCAGAGGGATTCCAGGCCTCGATATTGATTTTGGCAACGGGACCTTGTTTCTGCTTTTAGCCAACTCCAACAGCACCTGATGATAGGAATATGTTGCCACGAATTACAATACCATTTACCACAATATGCAAAAAAACTGAAAGTTGGAAAGTGCAAATTGTGACAAGGTGGTGACAATCCAGGATCAATGGATTAAAAGGTTACACAAATTGTTGCATAATAAACGAAGCACCAGGTACACTGTGTATTCACTTGCATTATGTAAATGGTATTAGTTGGTTTTACTGAAAAGTATTAGCTGTTTTCATTGAGACTTACTCTAAACAAAAGGATCAAAGAAACTAAATTGATTACCTCTCGTGGTGGAGGCTGCGAGAAACTAAAATTGACCTTAGACTGAATTGCAAGCTTAACATCATCAGAGTCAATTGTATACTTCTCAGCATGTTCGGAGTACATTTGTGCATCTGACAACACATCTGCAACGTACCGATACCAAAGCTGTAAGAATTGGTGCACTACTCGAGGTTCATAATCATCAACGTTCATTGATCTTAACAAATCCTGTATAATCTTTCCATCCTTGGGCATATCCTCCTCTCCTCTGTCTGTCATTACCTCACCTTTGGGCGCGTAAAAAACTGCGACCAATACCAGTTCTTATATTAATCCTATCGATTTGTACCATATGAAATATCAATCAGTAGGATTAGTCCAATATTAATGAGAGAATCATTAACACAGCAAATATGATGATAAACTCCCAACAGAAAAACAACCAAACTTTAGATGGTATGCTTTTATCTAATTCTATTATCATTCAGAAACTTTTCCTGAAGGAAATAATCTGACAGACCTCCCTTTCCATCCTACATCCAGTGTACTCCACCAGGTATATAATCACCACATTTTCATACACCCCCCCCAATACACCATATCATGTTTTAATTTGGTGTTGCATTTTCACTGCACATGCCATAAGCATATTATGAGATCATCACTATATTCCTGACATGCACCACTGCCACGAGATTGAAACACACCACACCACACACCATGGACGATCTAGGGAGGGCTGGGGGCAGTTATATACCCTCTTGGTATTTAAAATTTTCTCACTATATATAGAGAAAAAAATTGCATATGTGCCTCAAATTCGTAAAATTTAGATGAGAGAATCATTAACACAGCAAATATGATGATAAACTCCCAACAGAAAAACAACCAAACTTTAGATGGTATGCTTTTATCTAATTCTATTATCATTCAGAAACTTTTCCTGAAGGAAATAATCTGACAGACCTCCCTTTCCATCCTACATCCAGTGTACTCCACCAGGTATATAATCACCACATTTTCATACACCCCCCCCAATACACCATATCATGTTTTAATTTGGTGTTGCATTTTCACTGCACATGCCATAAGCATATTATGAGATCATCACTATATTCCTGACATGCACCACTGCCACGAGATTGAAACACACCACACCACACACCATGGACGATCTAGGGAGGGCTGGGGGCAGTTATATACCCTCTTGGTATTTAAAATTTTCTCACTATATATAGAGAAAAAAATTGCATATGTGCCTCAAATTCGTAAAATTTTGTCATTTCGTTCCCTTTGGATTATCAAACGTTTCCCCATTTTACATTATGAAAATTTCGGCTCCCTTGGGATGAAATCCTGGATCCACCTTGAAACACACAACAGGTTGGAGTACGTTTTCTATAATAGAAACTGATTAAAAACTTCACCTTAGTATAAACTACCTCAGAAAGAAAAGTCCTGAATCTATCTCATAGAGCAAATATAATACGCTAATATACCAAGTTCTACGAAAACAGAGAATCAATTTTAGTTTCACAGAAGTAAAGAGATAATAACATGATCATACATAACACCGCAACTCTATCACCAAATAATGGAGTATCTTACGTAAAATTGAACTTAAATACAACATAAAACCAATTTTCAATTATTTCCTAATGTTCAACCGTGAAATCCACATCAAAATCATTCTTCCGAAGCTAACCAATCTAATCCGTAGAATGAACCATGAATTATCACGTAAAAGAGAATAACTAACAAAATCAAAATGCGCAGAACAGAAATCAACCTTAATCTCTTAATTCACCGGAATCCAAAATCTCAGGTGCCTCGAAAAATGTAGCCGCAGCGCAAAACCACAACAGATTCACGTTGATAACCGCCGGTCGAGAACTTGAGGGAGAGCGATGCGATCTCAGCCGCGAAGTTTTCGGTTACAAATGGGACTTTGAATTGGCCGATTTATAAATATTCCAGAACGTTGGCCCATTTATGTTACTTAGCCCATTTATATTTAGTCCAGTAATTCGGCCCATTCATATATAATCCTTTACTTCAGCCCATTTATTTATAATAGTCCAGATGGTCCATTTATATACTTCGGCCATTTAATATATTTTATTACTAGCCTATTTATGGGTACGACTAAATACACCCGAATTTAATACACAACACTCCAATTATTAAATAGCCCCATTAAAAATAAATAAAAAATTACTACAAACATCCCATATTTTGACCAATGTTGGTCTTGACCTTCAGCCCATTTATATAGATAGCCCAGAATATTGGTCCATTTATTTAGTACATTACATTGGCACATTTATATATGACCAAGTGTTACATGCATCCAGGTGTATCGTACAATCATAATGCATTTTAGAATCGTGCAATTTATTGTACTAAAAGATACAATTTATTTATATTGAAACATGTAATTATTTTTTCATATTAATAGTTGCACGATTTAGTGTAAAGAAGTTGCATCTTTCAGAATAACAAATTGCACGATTCTATAATGCATTATGAGTGCACGGTGCACCTGGACGCACATGAGACCCACTCTTTAAATATATTTCATTCATGGGCGCGACTTAGATGCACCTCCGAATTTTATACACACCTCAATTGTTAAATATACCTCATCAATTTTTTTTAATTAAAATTTATTATAAACACCCCATATTTTGACTAATGCACTTTTTTTTTTTTTTTTTAATATCCCTTCCAATCACGATATACGTTCGTAGAAAATCCTAGCCCGTTTGGTAGGGTGTAAGTGATAAGATAAAATAGTGATAACATTGATTTATTCGACAATTTTAAGTATATATTTTTATTTGGTTCATATTAATTATTCATGTGATAAAAAAATGGCTGAATTTGCAGAAAATTCACTAAATGAGTAACTGTTTTTCTTGAACCCTTATTTTGATCTGATAAAATTTGGGTGCTTCAGTGATGTTGATGTAAATTACCATATTCAATCCAGGATGTGCTTCTGCTTTTGAACTTTTGATATGCTGATGATGTTGCTAGTTAGTGTATTTCTTTAACATTAATTCTCATTGTTTTAAATTATTATTTTATGGCAAGAAGATAGAGAATTATTTTTGAACTCTTTTACTCTGTCATTTTGAACTTTTTTAAAATTTAAAGTCATTTGAGGTTTTTATTTTCTAAAATAGATTTAACCAAGTTGGGATGCAATTAGAGAAATTCCAATAGGAATTTACTCAAATGAAACTGTTTGTGAATTTTTTGTGACTTGGCCCAAAAATATTTGTTTGAACCTATCATGCACGGATTCTTAAAAAATTAACAGTATGCAGTATCGGATTCGCCTAAGGTGCGATTCGGGTGGGATTCGCTTGAGATTCGCACCCGATTCGCCACGTGGCGAATCCCATTTTTTTTTAATTTTTTTATTATCGGATACACGTATCATGTTCCGAGGATACGCGTATCGAATACGTATCGGGGATTTTTTTTAAAAATTTATTAAATTTTGGGGTTTTTTTTTTGTAAAAAATTAAAACTTACTAATAATTTGAAGGACACACTCTAAAACTTATTAAATATTAAAATTTATTAATATTTTATTATAATTTATGACTTGTATAGGTTAATGATATTTGATTTAATTGTTATTTTGTTACTTATGGGATGAATTCCTTGATATTAGTACTTGTGTTTTAAATACTCTTGATATTATTACATGTGTTATATATAATTCTTGTAAATTTTTAATATTATTACAGGTGATATATATATTTAAATTAAAAAAATTGACGTATCCTAACCTTATCGTATCCTAAAAATTTGAAAATATACGAATCCCCGAACCCGAATCGTATCGTATCTGCACCCCGCACTCGTTGAACTTATTTAATAAAGCTTGTTAACATAAATAAATAAATTCAAGATTACTGATATTTGGTTCATTAACTAATAAACAAATTTGTTAGTAAGCTCGTAAGCTATCATATAAATTGTTAAGCAGTTTGATTTTAATTTATAATTTATACCGAATATATAAGGTAATTTTAATTGATGTGTAGAAATATTTGCCTCAAAAAAGTAATTTTTAACATTTGTGTTTCTTTTTTATTCAAGGCATTTTCTTTTGTCTCGAGTTGATTTACTCTCTATTACCTTCTGCAAAAAATTATTTGAACCAACTTCCTTTACACAAAAAAATTGTCACAATACTCTGACCACTCTAACTTAGTTCTTCCAACAATTATGAAGACAGTGTTTAAGGCAACTTTCAACCAAGTTCGTCGGGAAGAGGCAATTATGTTAATTTCAAGAGTGCTTGCAAACTCAACTTACAATTTAGAAGCACTTATCAAAAGTTAAAGTTGCAAGGGGGAAGCTTTAAAAATACGTGTTTCTGCCCCTTTCGTTTGTTTTGGCAAGCACCCTCTTACTCTGGGGAAGACAGTTTGCTTATACATTCCGCATATGCAGAAAGGTAAAAAATTAAAAGACTACAAGAAACTGGATTAAATGTGAAATTTCTTCGTCATTTTCTCTAAAATACATTGTCAAAAAGGCCTTTGACTTGCAGATACACTTGTTGCAGCATTAAATTGACCGTCTCCTAATAGCAATACATTTCATCTCATGCATTTAAACGTTTCTAAAAACTGCCTACTCTGATAGGACATTCCTTCAAAAAATTATCGATCTGTGAAGAATATAAATCAGGAGATGTTCGATAATGATCCACATGAGGTGATGAACCGAAGTTAAAAGACAACACTCGTCTCCCACTCCGCCTTTGTTGCTCGATGAATGATTCCACTCTTTGAAATGGAATCACCCTGTCCCCTGTACTATATAGATATAGCTGAGGACATGGAGGTTGATTCTCTGAAAGGATACAAATTATCTTTTCCAATCTCCTGTTACACATAAATACCAATTTACTCATTACTCTAACGCTGTTTAGTGAAAACAACTAATAATACCAACTAATACCATTTAAAAATGCACTTGAATTGCACTCTGTGACTAGTGCATGGAAGTATTTGCCGAAAAAGGTAATGATAAAATTAGCCTTAATAATAAAAATAAAGGACACGACTTCTATCTCTCTCCACATGCTGAAGCTCAACAAAGAAGAGTTTCGAGAAGTCTTGTGACAAATGGAGAGTGCAGAACATGTGGCTTTTTACAAATAGGATATCTTTAGGCCTTATTATATGCGAATATGGCTATAACATGCAGCTATATTTCAGTGTCAAATGTAGGCCATTAGTTTTTTCTCCGCAGATTGAGGCCATTATTCCCAAACTAATGGGCCTAAATATGCAAAAATTAAACTTTTACTGGCCTATATGAGCAAAACTTAATATTTTTGTGAGCCTAAATGCATGAAAAAAAGAGCAAGTCTCTTGTACACCAGGTGTACGGTGCAACTGTACACAGCTAATACATTTTAGTGAAAACAACTAATAATGTTCAGTGAAAACAACTAATACCGACCAACTAATACTGTTGGGTGAAAAGAGCTGATACCGTTTAAAAATGCACTTGAGTTGCACGATGCACACAAAACAAGACTTTGTCGCAAAAAAAAAAAAAAAAAAAACGACCTACATTTGCCAAATTGAAAACATATAGTCCTCCAATTGCCACCCCCCATAGTTATGGTCCATAAAGAACATTATTCCCCAACTTGGAGATTGAAAGAACACTTACCTGTTTACATCAGGCAGGTTGAGAATATAGGAGAAAAACTTCTCAAAACCAAATAAAAGCAAGGTTTCAATTAGGGGTGGCTCCCTCTTTTCTATGTTTGAGCTGCTCTTCTTTAGGAGAGCTGTGGTAAATCCAGCAGCCCAGACCTGAAACAATTGAAGGATCATTAAACCAATGCTTCTTTGGACAATCTATCATCAATAGGTTTCTTTTTGTATTAGATCAATACTAACCATACCGCATAAGCACGAATCAAACTGATATATCAACTAAAAACCCGGCATATGTAAGGTGTAAAGATATTTGGTTAGAGATCATGCTCAGAACTTTTAGACTTTGAATGTTTGAAAAACACTAGACTAGAATCACCACTTTGAGCAGGAACATATACAATAATCAAGCCATGTGTAAAAGGGGAAATGAAAAGACAATGATTGACAACTAACTTAATTTGATGCCCTTTTCCAGTGTTTGAAAAACAGGTAACACTTGAGGTACTTTCTAATGGAGCTGCGTACCATGAGAAACAAATAAAATTGACATTAATTTGTTTAAATGCATAAAAGGTATGTTGCAACATGATGATACATTTTAGTGCTATGGCATTAAATATACATGATTCAAACTTTAGCAAAGGAAAAGCGGAGCAATTAAATGGAGTTGAAATTACACAATACAAACACTTAGGCTGATCATAGTTGTTTACCACCACAGCTTCAGGACAAGCCAGAGGAACCATCAATTATACTACTAGATAAGATATGCAATCAGTATTGTTAAGTAAACAAGAGAAATGCCAGAAACCTTAGGATCTATAATGGGGTCTCCTCCTGAGTCTACTATGCATCCTTTGATGTTGTCCAATAAATCTTGCCTATCTTTCAAATGTCCAAGAATGGCACCATACCTAGAATATAACATCTGAATCAGCAAATGAAAAGACAATATTGAGATTGAATTAGAGGCGATCGAGTGAATTAACCCACGTTAGCCAACCAGTATTACTAAAGGTATGGAAGATCAAGTAGCGATTGCGGTGGGATAACCAGGATGTGAGCTCATGTGTCAAACGCTCAATCCTTTCCTCCATCTTTTTCCCCAAATCGAGAGACAGCACATCGGCGACTGAAGATGTAAAATCAACAGAGTGAATGCCCCTGGAATTGTACCACTGAGCGTATTTATTTACGTGCTTCTGCTTCGCCCCCAACCATCCTAACAACACTACCGCGACCTCAGGCCCTTCATCCACAAAAACTCTGCTGCTGCTTCCGTTTCTTTTATCTGAGATTAAATTCCACCGCCCGATTGACTGGCCAAACAGAAGCCGATCGATGGAGAAAGGGCGGAGAAATTTTGGAGAGGGATTCTGAGAAGCGACTGAGAATCGGTATGGGGATCGGACATGGTGGCTTGTACGACACTGGACATGGAAATTGCGACGAGCTTTGAGAAACAGTAAATTGGGAGGATGCCGATAATGGAAAATGCTGGACGACGACATCGATGATTTTACAGGCCTGCGGGAAAGGGTGGAAGAGCGCCTCACCTGTAAAAAAACGAAAAGAAAAAAAATCCAGGGCTTCTTATTTTTCTAAAAAATACTGAAGGGCCGGCCTAAGTAATTTTCGATTTGGTTGGAAAATGTCAATGGGCTGTAAAATAACAATGTGTGCTCAAAATTTTAATTAATACTAATATATATATATATATATATATAAATATTTATTTGAATAAAATATACTCCCTCCGTCCCAAAGAAACGTGCACGTTTACTGTTTTCACGTATTTTTGCGAGCGAGTTTTTTATTAGTATTTGAAATGATTAAATAATTTTTAAAGATGAATGCAATAGATGAGAGGTAGGTTTATAATACTTCTCTTTAAAAATTATTTTATCATTTGAAATACTAATAAGCAACTCGCTCACAAAAACTCGATAATAAAGTAGGTATGCACACTTTTATGGGAAGGAGGTATTACTTATTTTAATATTATTAATATTTGATCTAGATTGTTAAAGTATATCTTTATATTACAGTATTAGATTAGATGCATGTTTACTTATTTTTTTATTGATATTTGTTCATTTAATATATTATTTTAAGTGAGAAAATATGGATAATGATCAATAATTTATACATTTAATTATATATTATGTAATTATGATGTTATATCGGTTCAATCACTTTAATAACGTTCGGATCAACGTTTGCTTTCACTTTTAAAACATAAGGATTAATTTTTTGTATTCCAGTAACTTTTCATCGTTTTGAAATTGATCCCGATTGTTTTGAATTTTTTATTTTGGTCCTATAAATTTGTGATAAATTTGAAATTGGTCCAGGTGATATGCTATTGCAGGCCACCTGTCAAGTCAATACACATGTGTCACTTTGTTTAACTACTTTTTACATGTGACAATGTTGATTGAATTTTTATGTTAATCTGACATTATTTAATTTAATTATTCATTAAATTAGTAGAAAAATAATAAAATTTTAATATATTTAAACTTTTTAAAAATATTCTCAAATTATGTTACTGGAATTTTTTTTATATAAATTTATATTATTTTAAGAAAAAATAATTTTATAATTCTATTAGTTAAAACATTTAATTATCCTAAAGTAAATCAAATTTCGCTAAACTTCACTATCAATATATAAGGTAAATATATATTTTAATAAACATATATAGCTTTTAGGATTTACTTTTATAAAAGTTACTCTCCTGCGGAGATTGAATTCAATTTTAATTTTGACGAACTATGCACTCTAAACCCTAACCCTAAACAATGAACCCTAAATCATATGAATCATTCGGGACGGGTGAACCATGACCATTTGGGCCGGCCGGATTTGGGTCCGGGTCGAGAAAAAAAATCTAAACTGAAATTAAAGTTAAAAGAAAATTGAAAATGAAAAAAAAAAAAATAAAATTGAAAAAAATTTAAAAAATAACTCCTAAAATTAAATTGCACCAATTTTATTGGTGCATGTGGTGCACAAGAGAATTTACCTTTTTTTTTTTAGTTACTCTCCTATGCACCATAGTGCAATTGAATTCAATTTTAATTTGGATGAATTATGCACTCTAAACCCTAACCCCTAAACAATGAACCCTTGAACCATTCATGACGGGTGAATCATGAACCACTTGGGCCGAGTGAACCATGAACTACTCGGGCCAGGTTTGGGTCCGGGTCGAAAAAAAAGCCCTAAAACTAAAATTAAAGTTAAAAGAAAACTGAAAATGAAAAAAAAAAGAAACTAAAACTGAAAAAAATTAGAAAAAGAACTCCTAAAATTAAATTGCACCAATTTTATTGGCATGTGATGCACAGGAGAATTTGTTTTTTTGTAATTTATTGACGAATAATTTAATTTAATATTGTTATTATTAAGTTCGTGAATATTTAACAATTTAACACGAGTTTGACTCGATAAACTAACCAAATTCAAAGAATCTATGTTTCAAACCAAATTCAGTTATGTTATATTCCTAGATTCAAATGTGAATAACCCACTCTATTAACCCTTTATGTATGTTAGTTTCAAAATTGAACATAAAATGAGGATGATTCTTTATGTTACAGTCTATCATTTGGTTCGTCTCGGTTATGTTACATTTTTAGGGGATGCTTGGTTGGAAGAGGAGGAATGGGCAAGAGAAATGACTTTGATAATAACTAATAAGGATGAATCAAAGTCATTCCTCCAATTTTTCTAAGGTAGGGAGATTTTTTAAAGTGTGGATAATACCCATACCTCAATACAGTTGCACGTTTCAGTGTAACAAGTCTCAAGTTTCAAAGCAACAAATTGCAAGTTTCTAAAATACACTATGAAATGCACGGTGCACCTGGTGCATAAAAAACCTGGCCAAAACTTAATTTGAAGTGACATTCTTGCCAAAAAAAGAAAGGATAGTAGTTGGAATTTCTCCAAAATAAGAACAGAAAGTGACATCCACAAATTTCACCAATTTCATCCCTAAAAAGTGCATTAACACCGGAGCTGTGACAAGAAGTAAATTTCTGAAAATATATTACCACCATTTTCATTTTCTTTTTCTTTTATAGTATCATTTTTATAATAACATAGTAACATCTATTTGGGTCCAGCATAAATGGTTGGTTGAGGCATTTGAAAAAAAGACTTGTAACGTTGGGCTATTCCAAACATCCCAAGTGTACCTCCAGTGTGAAGCATCACTACTTTGGCATCTTCTTCCAGGCTCAATTTAGCTGCCACGTCCCAAGCTGCTAAAGTATATATTGGATCTACAAGAATACCTGTTTCCTGTGCTACTTTTTGGCATTCTTCAACTTCGCCTTTCAATATTTTCCCAAATCTGCAACCAAATAATTGCAACTAGCTATATATCAATGCCACTAGGAATATATAACGGCATATCAATTTTATTTCTAATATGCCCTTGAGCTATTTTTTTTTGTTTTAAAAAAGTTCTTCAAATCTTGAAATTTTATCTCACGAGCTATCTCGAGACAAGAATTGATCGAGCTTTTTATTCATCTTAAAAAAATAATATATACATTAGTTTTAAGTTCGAGATGTGTTTTGTACAAGTTACTTCAACCTTAATTCATCACGTATTGGTTACCTAAAATAGCTTGCTAAAAACACGTATTTATATAATTAAAATTAAATAAAGCGGACAAGTATGTTATTTGATGGGACTACTGTGGTGAATCGAAAAATACACTCCTAAAATTTTGATACTGAAAAGGGTTTTTTAGAACAAAGAAAGCATCGAAACAAAAGTTGATAACTTTGGGACCTTTTAATGTATAAATTACCTTCTAGGTGAGCTGCGCTCTAACCAATTTACAATTCCTTCACACGGGTTCAGGCCAACAGCAGAAGATGTATAACTTGTTAAAAATTGAGTAATCAAATTTTGCTCCTTTCGTTTGTAGGCATCAATTTTGTCAGCCAGCATTACAGCACACACCTCCCATGGAAGCCTGGATGAGAAAGAAAAGTTGAAGTTTGTTGATGGTATTCTTAAGAATTACGAAATGCAAAGACTATTTATTGTGAAAGAGAATAAAACAATAGGCACACTTAAGTGAGACGGTCTCTCACGGTGAGACGGGGCATAACTTGGGCACGACACTTTAACACTTTGGAAGGGGTGGGTGTTGATTTGTGCTACATTGTACCCCGTCTCATGTATAAGACCGTCTCATATGAGTTTTTGTCATAAAAACAAATATTAGACAAATATGAGTATGAAAACGAGAAGTAGATATAATCACCCTAAAGATAGAGCCCCGAGAGCCAAACCGACAGCTGTTGTTCCAGTGCCAGCATCTACAACGATTTTCAGGGCCTGCTTTTTCCCAAACAAATGCTTCTCGGATAAATATTTTATCAAACGCATCACACCTGTAAACAACAACTTAATGTACTTATTTAAAAGCATGAAAATACAACTTAATTTTCCTATGCATAATATTAACATAAGCAAACATGACAAAAAATAAATTAGATAAAAACCTCCGAGGTATGCGTATCCACATTATAGAATTTAAAAAACATTACTAGCATCCTCAGAAAGCATATAGATATGATAACTCTCACATAAGGCATTAATATGCTTTTTTCTTCTCATTCAGACAGACGAAAAGTAACAATAAAATACACACTTCTTCTATATATATCATTGATAAGAATGAATCTGAAACCCAAATATTCTCTACTTTGTTATTATCCGTCTGATTTTGTCATTTATTAGTAAATTAATTAGGATATCAAGAAACTATTATACCTTTATTTATAACTGCTTGATGATACTAATAAGCTTACATTACAAGAAGATAGTTATATAGGGGGTATTGGTGGGGAAAAAAGGGTAAATATTTGTTGATATTAGCAAAGTGACAAATACTTAGGAAAACCATTCTAGATATAATCAGACATATAATAGGAATATAATCATTTAAGAGCTCCAGGAGTACAAGTTTTGTAATATGAGAAGAAAAATGTGGCATCTCTTACTTCATAGGAAAATAAAATGAAAATTTAAGGGCAAAGGTGGAGCATGGCTGGACAAATGAAACAAAAGGCAATTCATCTGGGAAAGTGTTTATTACCTAATAAGGCTACTGCCTCTCCTGCACCTTCATTTACAATAACAACCTTCTTCGATTTCTCGGTTGATGTAACAGGAGAAAATTTCACATGATTTTTGGAGTAACCTTGCATAATGTCATTGAGCCATATAATGGATCCATCAGTTCCTACAACTGATTCTGCATGTTTTGCAAGCATTTCCTCTCGTTTGGCATATATATTTCTTGGAACATACACCACATTCCCAAATAATTTAGAAACAAGATTATATCCGGTTAGAGTTTCAGGCTCTTCTCCTCGAAGAAGTAGATGTGACTTTATTCCTCTCTCCGCACAACAAACAGCTGCATCAAATTGAAATGAATGTTTAGAACTAGAAAACCATTTCCAATTAAAAAAAATCCTATTTTTGAACATACCAACTGCAGCAGTATGTGCACTTTGGCAGCCTCCACAAGTAACCTATAAGGGGGCGTTTGGTTCAAAATTCCTCAACAGAAATGATAAGTGAATGAACATAGGGTGATTGTGGTGGTTAATGAGAATAAAAGATGATGAACTCACTTCATCATACTCAGTACGGGATAATGAAACTCAAGATTTATTAATCATTACACATTTTGATTAACTATCTCCTATCTTACAATCATTTTATCCTCAATCATTCCACTATTCTTCAACTACAAACATTTTATGTCCTCCTTATTCTAATATTAGAGCAAAACACTAACAATATAACCACCATTTTAATTGCAATTCACTAATCAATATTCTCATTACCATTCCCATCGAGAAATATGAACCAAGCGCCCTCAATTCTCAATAAGACGTTATATTACACCTTACAAGTACGGTAAGATACAATAATAGCCATTCTAAGCAGCAAAATTGGCAGGCAAATGGAAGGAAAGCACAACTCTCATCTTGCATGACAAGTGACTTACTTTACAGGATTCTTAAACAAATTAAAAAATTGGACAACAAGAATTAACTAAAAGCATCAATCGTTACAGAAATAAACCGTTCAAAGCCAAATTGCATGACAGTTAACTTCACTAACATGGATATCTAATCAGAAATTGTGGGAAGGATGAGCTCACCATGTCAGTTATGGCATTATCTTCAAGGAGAGGAAGCAGAGCATCTAATTTCCTTGCCTTGTTACCATTTACCAGAGGATGCAATAGGTCATCCCTTACCACATAAAAAACGATGTATACAACTGTATTTTCGCAATCACGTCTTCACCAAGGCAAGGTCGAGTAACATTTTGAAAAGAAACGTTGTCCTTGTGGTTCAAAATCATTATCTGGTGAATTTTGGCATCTGGGCAGCTCAACGACCACCTTCTATCCAGTAATTTCGACACCAATTCATCGTTTAACAGACTACACTTGAAGAAACCCTGAACCAATTGTTTGCAAATGAAAAAGATCATCCCACAAAAAACTAATTCATACATTCATAGAGGCAATTAAGACACAAAAGTTAAATGGGTATCGTATTGACGTTGAATTCTTGAAACTTTAGTTATTGCTTGGTGCTCTTATTCTTTATCCACTCCTCGCACACTCTTTTAACTACCAACAAATCTCGAACGAATGTAAAGAATAAGTTTCAGAAATCACGGTTCTTTTCATTCTTCAATTCAATTACAAGAGATTTAATGATACCATATGTCAATACAAGTAGGAATCAAAACAACACACAATGCGAAAGAGGGATTAAGAGAAAGACCTGGGAGGTATTTGGAATTGGAGGTGAAGCACTTTTGAGAGCAGAAATAACTGAATTCCGGGGCAACATTTGAACTTGCTGTGTGGTTGATTGATTCCTTTGCTGTTCCAAAATTATGTTTTTAGTCTAAATTTACTTCTTTTTGGTGGACTAACCTAGAACAAAATTGTTGGGAGTGCGGTCGCAATGAAGAAATTCCTCCGCACGGATTTCAGCACACCTCCTCGTTCAGCCTTCTTGCTTGAGAAAATGAATTTGCGTTTACCGTGAATTTGGACAGTGGAGTGGAGTGGATTATTTTATTTTAAAAAGTTTCAAGTCAAAATTAAGAGATGAAATGCTTTGGATGATTTTGATTTTTTTTTCTTTCTATACGTATCCGAGTAACCCTCTTTAAACATCTGGCACTTGTTAGAAATATAATATGGAATAAGAATTAATTATACATCTTTTTATTTTTTTTCGAAATTAAGAGAGCTTATATAAATTGATCACATGAGCAATTATTAATCGGAAGTCCATCCACATCAAAAGGAGGATCTTCCCAACTAGACGGGTTCTCGTGAAGATGAGAAATCCTAGCGAAATTATGAGCTAACACATTGGCATTACGCCTAATAAAACGAACTGGAAAATCCGAGCAAGTTGAGAGAACATCCTTACAACTCCTACTATAGTCACCAAAAGTCGAAATGGCTAGGCCATTCCGTGAAATCGCATCCACCACAATTTTAGAGTCTCCTTCCACAATCACCCGATTTAGGCCCATATATTTTGCCCACGTTAAGGCTCTAAAATCCCATAGCTTCCCCCTACGCCCTCATCTATTCGTCCGGGGATCGCCGTATCACCACCACGAATAAATGTCCCATTCTCATCTCTTAATACCATTCCCACACCTGTTTCAAAAGACTGATCGAAAAACGCAGCATCCACATTAATCTTGAACGTAGCAGGAGGCGGGGGGTGCCACGCCGAACAACCCGAAGTTCGACCAGCTGGTGTAACATGCATTTGGGTTTTATCCCACTCAGCGAGTGACGCTACTGCTGCTCTGCAAGCAGAGCCAAAAACCTGATTTGTTCCATTCCAATACTTGTTATTTCTTTCTTTCCAAACCTGCCATGCAACCATGGCGAATAAGCGTCCTTTTCGACCCTCAATCATGCCAAACATCAGCTCAGCAACTGAAACAACTTCGTATATCAGGCTATCAATTTCGTTCCAAAGTTTTACACACCTCCAACAATCACGCGCGAATGCACAATCGAAGAAAAGGTGCCAAGAATTTTCGCCCGGTTGATCGCAAAGAATGCAATTCGTGTTCGGAACAATATTTTTCGTGCGCAAATTTACTAATGAGAAATGCCATAGGGATATAAGCCAAGAGATTAAAGATCAGAAGACTGTTTAGGATCAGCTGAATTTAAACCCAAACTTTTTCGATGTAATATGTAATCGATAAATCTGGTGAATGAAAAGTATATTTTTTTTCTGATCCTAAGACAAAACTCTGATATGCTGTACTTGTTAACCAATAAGAACAAGACACGATGACCGAAATGACATCAATGGATTTCAAATACCGCATAGTCAAACGGCTAGAAAAATGACATACACGCTTTCGGCCATGTCGTACCTGGAAGCACGTCACATCAAATCCTTCATATCTACCAAATATAGCCGGAAATTCAAATTGCTCTCCAACGGCTCTTTGATTTCGAGGTCTATAAATATGGGATTACTCTTCAGTGAAAAAAGCGAAAATTATCAAGAAACTCATACTACAAAAAATTTCCGACGAAGAACACAACCTTGAAGATTATTTTCTAAGTGTTCATCCCATAGTTCTTAGCACATAAATCTTATCATCTAGCTGTTAGGCTACTTAAATACTAGGAAATATTTCAAAGTTGGAACAAACAACAAATCTTACCCAAAACCCAAAGTTAGGTTAAGTTTGTTTAGCAAGATTTCGCATCAGGGTTTCTAGTTCGATTTCGGGATCGGTTGAAAAGCTCTCTAAATATATGTTGGTGTAATGTGTTGGACTAACACAATAATCTAAGTCCGCTTGGTTAAGTCGGTTAAGTTGGTGCCCCTTGATAGGGAAGAGTGGACGTGGGGATCGGGTTATCCAACCACTATAAATCTTGTGTGCTTTTACCGTTTGATTAATTGCTTTTACACTATTGCACACAACTTGATTAAATCAAGATACATATTCTAGGTTAGGATCATTAGCAAGAAGCCCATCGATCCGATCGAGATTGACTCCATAGTCATCCGATTGAAAAACAACCAATCGATTTGTTATAAACCGGTTTTTCACACGTATAAACTAAGCTTCCGCTGTCAATCGTTAAACCGATAGACACCGAACGGATGCCCTCGGCGACGGTAGAAGTTGATATCGACCAAACCGATTCACTTGCACTTTGATCGGAATAAACCGCTCACACCCATTCGATCTACAAAAAAGTTTTCGGATGTCTATTCACCCATCCCTCTAGACTTCGCCCTCACAAAAACCCGCTCGGGACCTACAAAAAAATCATAAGAAAATCAAGTCAACACAATGAAGAATTAAAAGGAAGAATTTTATTAATAAAGGCAGAAGGTCGGGAAAACCCCATTACAATAGACCTAAAGGTCGGTAAAGAGAGCATTCCAATACAATACATTTTTTGGAATCGAAATAGTGACTTGGTCTATACTACTTTGAGCCACTTAACTAATGACTTGGTCTATTCTACATTGCTACTACTAGGCGGACATCTCGCACGCAGAGGTCGCCGAGGAAGATCTTTAAAAACTATCGAAAAAAGGATGTTACAACATCCTTGGAGTGTCGATGTCTTTTGTAGGGCTTCTCGTGTGAGCAAGCACGAAGTGCCATCTTTACGACGCAAAAAACTCAAGGAATTGTGAAGGGCATTTTGGCATGATCGGATTCGCATTAAATCCGCACCGCAGATCAAGAGGGGCCCATCACCATTAATCTGCGTGCCCGTCGGCTCCCCGAGACACCGCGAATCGGGGGCCCCCATCCATATGCTGGCGAATCAGCCGCCCGGTAATAACAAAATTGCAATGGCTGTATGGGTCACCCTCCCACAAAGCGAATCCAAGATGGAGGAGCATAAAGATGGTCTCGAAAGTCGAAAACAACGAAAGCACCTGAGCGAGAGGCTATCGTCCGAAAGGGTTTAAAGCGAGATCACCGAATCGCCCATAACCGAGCTTGAGAGGCGAAAAGTGGGAGATCAGAGAGGACAATATGAGTTTTCAGTATGAAATGCCCGCCCTATTTATAGATGGAGGGCGGGGGTCAAGCTGCAATTTCCAACTCTCGAGGGCCCCACAAAGAAACAGGCGACTCACGTGGGGCGCGTGGACAGAACGCGACTTTTGGTTAGGCCAATTTATGGCGCCCGGGGTGCCTAATACCTGTGCCATCATTGCCCGGATCTGTCCCGGTCACACCGATTTGGAAAATCGAGTCAATGTTTCGTCTCTTCGAGGAGGAGATGTCGACGTAGGCATATTTCCCGAGTCCGGCCTGCCAGAAGTTGATAAGTTGTACGAGTTCAAGTCAAGGCCCCAAGATGAGCTTGTGACCTCGACTTGGGGGGAATGAAATATGGGAGTTTATTTTACATAGTAAGATAAGCACCAGACCAAAACATAAAATAACTTCCATTAATAGAAGACCCGAAGGTCGGGAGAATTACAACATAAACCAAAAGTCCGAAGGCTAGTACAATGGAAAAAGAAAAAAAACAAAAAGGGTAGTAGAGCTGCAATCTCAGTCCTTCTCAGCTGGGGCAGTTGAGGTCAAGGTAATGACCATCCCGAAAGGAGGCTCTCACTGCGAATAACCACCCGTGGATCGACTTGAGCATGAGATCCTCTCCACGACGGGCTCGGCAGGCATGCCAACAGTTGGAGGAACAACCTCCGACCTCGGTATCTCCTCCCTAGTGAGCTCGGTGGGATCGGCAGCAGTGGGGGGAACAACCTCTGGGCTCGTTGACTTCTCCGCCAGGAGCTCGGAAGATGTAGCACCCGGAAGGTCAACCAACGGAGAGTCGTGAGAGGGCGACGATTCGGTTCTGATTTGGAAAAGGATAAAGATCGATGCCCATATCCTCCAAATCTTGGATATCCAATGTAACATCGGGGCCGGAGGTTGTCCCGACATACTCCTTGAGATCACAAATAGCCCAAGAAGGTCGCCGGAAGGTTCGCCTGGTGACATATTCGGATGGCGCCAAGAAGGCCATCACATACGCCAATTAGCTGTTCATCTCTTCGTGACCTCAACCGGGCCTCCCTAGTGTCCGGCTCCCTTTCGCCCCTCCGCCGCTCTCCCTCAAATCGCCTCCACCTCGACCGCCTCTTTTCCGCTGGGTCATCTTGACACTTGCCGCCAGTTATGGTCTCCGCCCGGGTCGATTTAGCTTCTCCTCTACAAGACGCCTCTAGCTCAACAAAGGCGACCCTCGAGGTCGAGATCTGCCGAAGATGCTCCCCATTAGCTTTCTAGCCCTTTTCGAGTCTCGGCCCCGCCAAGATCGACCGCCTTTGATCGGACACACGAGCTTGGGACTCACGGAGATCTTGGAGCTTCGGTTTTTGGCTTGGGCAATTGGTCCTCTCCAAATAAAAAATACATTGATTATCTTTGAAAAGTATGTTTTTTACTTTGTATAATCGAAACTAATTTTCGAACTTATTCTTGAAATAAATTGTTTATCATCGATGCTTTAAATATGATTGAATGTTACATATATTCTTCATAACGATTCCAATAATTCAGATGTGTTACATTGTAGTTAATTTAGTGATACCGGATCACGTAAGATTAAATTAATGTCCTTGTAACTAAAAAGTACGCCATTCACAACCTAGATGGAAATGAACAACCCATCGCGAAAGGTTGAGGTGTAAAGGCTCGATTGGTTTGTCTTGACCAAGAGATTACACTAGTGCATGACCGATGCAATCGAATAGGACCTACAGGAGGATAAATTCTTGAGAATCGAACAAGGGAGAATTAGACCTCGGTTCGTTATTTTTAACCTTCGTCCCTTAAATAGGATCAAGTGGGATTGCTAACTATTGCTTTGACTTATCATGGGTAGCGAATCAAAGGGATTCAATACTTTTTATGTTGGGCAATATTATTGGTCACATGTGATTGCTAAGATTTAATAAGAAGAATCGCAAAGCAAAATCGCTTGTTTGATTTGCCCCTTTGGGAGGTTCATAAGCTTTATCATACCAAATCTTGCAAGTGGAATTAGTTTCCGGTATGGATAATAATGTTGAACCGTTCATGACCAAGGATAAAAGATATTAATTAATTAGAAAGCTATTTCAAAGGGTTTGAATTAATTAATGGGCTAGATAATCTTAAACACGGAAATAATGACCGGGAGCCATATTGACTGTAATATGGGTTAAGATGGATAGTCAATATTAATTATGTAGTGGGATTAATTAATATTTATGGGCTTGAATTATATTGTGGCTCAATATTAGATATTAAAGGTCTATTAGAAGGTCCAATCTTAATTCTCCTAAAGGCCCCATGAGTAGCCCAACATATAGCCCAATAACTGGAAAATGTGATTAAAATAAAATAAATATTGTTGCTTATTTTTCCCTCTAAATTTTCGAAAATTATGAATAAATTGGGAGAAATATTTTCTTTTCAATTTTGTTATGGAATGAAGATATGTATTCTTGGAATACAAGATTATCTCATTAAATTCAAGAAATCTCCCACTTGGTTATTTCATAAGAGAATTTTGAAATTTTGAAAATATAGTGAAAAGAAAGATTTTCTTGATTTTCTTGAAAATATATTATGGAAGATATGTATTTCTTGAAAATACAAGAATATCTCATAAATTCAAGAAGATCCAAATCTTGGATTCTTGCACACATTAATTTTCGAAAAAATACCATATATTGAGAGGTGGGATTTTTTGTGGAATATTTTAATTATGGGAAAAATAATATAGGAGATATATTCAAGATTTCTTGGTGATCAAGAAAAGTCTTTTTCCCACATTGGTTTTCTAATTTGAAAAAAAATCGACCACCTCTCACCTATAAATAGAGGATGATTGTTTCATTCCCAAGTACAATTCCATGTGCCGAAAAAATTAGCAAATCCACATAAGTGGTGGAACAAAGTTTATTTTTTTTCCTTTTGTTAATTGTTCGACAAAGTGTCCTTCCACCGGATAGTTGAGCAAGGGCTAAGGAATACTTGGGAAGTCCTTTTGGTTAGTCCGTCCAACCGAATTCACCGCCATCCCGAGAGGTATGCGCTCACGTAGTTCGTAGATTCCGTGATGTAGGTTTTACGTGGCTTATTATATGCATGATATGTTGTTGCACTATTATTTGAATTAATATAGGATTAATTCATGCTAGTAATAATTAAAGAATTAAATTTGTATTTAAATATTCACCCCTAATAGATCTCAGGCAACTCATTCCCCAACAAAGGCCGCCTTTGAGAGTGTGAACCATGGATTTAGTACATATTGGTTCGGGTCATTTGCCGGCCATGGGGCGTTGTCATGATTAGTCAAGGCCCACGCCGGAGACATGTTAATGCATGCTTCGGAAATGTACCAAACCACTTATCGGGGAGGTCGGGTCAAACAAGGGTAGGGATCTTATGGAAGCTAACCACCTAGGGGCAAAAGTCGGCCCAGGCGAGATCGGGCTATAAAGGAGAGCCAAATTATCGAGTTAGCGAAGATTAATGTAAAAAAAAAAAAAAAAAAGGATCGTACAAACCATAAAGAGGACTTACTGCTCACGCGCCTCCTCCTCCCAAATTAAGAAGGAGTTATCATCGTCGTACGCCGACCTCCTCCTCCCGGGCGGCCGGCCTTTGGCTCGAAGTCAGGCTTTGAGTCGGGCGACCCGATCTTTCTTCCCCAGCCCCCCTTCGTTGATTTTTTGGATCAGACATCGGAATCTCCTCCTCACTTTCTTAAGAGCGTGCCCCGAGAAGTGGCGGAGTCCCCGTAGCCTTCCTCTTGCCTTTATGTCAAGCGGAGGGACCAAATGGGGACCAAACTTGGAGGGACGACCTCGGTCGGAGTCGACTTTTGAGGGCGGTTTCAGAGTCACCAATCGCCTCATGTTTCCCGAGCAGTTTTCTATGTGAGGCCATGATGTCTGCAGAAGGCTTATAGCGATGAAACCGGGGTATTAGAAACTCAGGAATGAGAAAAAGCCAACGGTCAGTCGATGTCGAGAAATGTAACAAGCACTAATAAGGAAACTAACAAGGATCTTAGGATGACGCGGACGATGTATAAGCTTACCTTGAGATGGTCGAACTAGGAGTTCAGTATGTTGATGTCCCCAAGCTCGTAGGGGTATCCTGAGACTAGTTTGAAGGCCTCGGGAAGTTCCAATCTGGTCGGATTTTATAGGTGTGAACACCGCAAAAGAAAAAGAATTAGATCAAGACGACTTAGGAATCAAGAACATGAGATTTTACTGTTCTACCTTGCTTCACATAATCACCGGAACATGTATGGGTAGAGTGCTTGGGTCCACGGACTCCCATGCCCTCCAACGAACCACCACTTCCTCGTGCCAACCATCGATTTTGTTAGGGATCCCACTCACGAGCTTCTTGGCCTCCCAATGAAGTCGACAACGGCATTGTAGCGCACGGATTGGGCGATGGGCGCCATCAATAAAAGATATTTCTCCCAGTTTGGCAACTAGTATAGCCCGGCTGTCCCAAAGACCACATCATTGTGGAAAGAATGTAGCTCCATCCATTAGGGGTGATCCGGCCGACTGATTCCAAGTCGCCAGTCGCCAGTGAGAAATCGTCGGGTGGAGCGGAACCAGGATCCCGCCTCATTTTATGTTTGTTGACCGCGATCATCACAGGTGGAGGTTGGTCGTCCTTTCTCATCGAGTGTCGCCAAGAGAATTGTACATCCCGGGGACTTTATAAAGGAGGCAGGGGGGAAACGTGGTAGTCGGAAGAACCGACATTTTTCTTCTCGGTGGAAGCAACAAAGTCCTACTTGACCGACTTCCGATAGTCGTGGGCCGTCCCTTCATATGGGGCTCGGGCCTCATAGGAAGCGGTAGTCGAAAACCCGGTCAGAAGCTCCATATTGCTCTGGGGCGGGTTGGAGGTCCCGATCCCTTTCTCCACGGCGTGGCGGAAAAAAACGAAAGCTTCCGGCAGAAGCAGTGATATGTACAATGTCTTCCAACTCCTCAAAATTCATCCTGACCACCGCCGAGGCACCGGCAACGAGGCGCCATGAATCCAGTGGCGGTCTACGTGTTGCTACGATGATACAACTCGGCTGATCGCGAAGATTATCGCTATCCGGAAGACGAAGAAACCAAGGTGAACGGAGAGGGCGCGGAGAAGATCAGAACCGTGGCTTTTCATTGACGTGAAAGTGGTAAAAGCGGTTACTCAAGAACGGGTTTGCCCTCCCTAGCCAAAAAAGATGGACGCCGTAAGTTCGGATCCAATTTTTGAGAGACGAAAAAGAATGAGGGTTTTATGGAGAACCCTAGGCATATTTATAGAGGGCCAAGGGGTCGGAAATGTAAATCGAAATTTTGGGGTCCCCCGCAGCAGAATTGGGACGACGTGGGTGATGCGTAGGAGCACGCGATTGCTTGATTAGGTGACTCGCGACTTGAAACGCCACCGCCTCATCGAACCATCATTGCAACTCTGTCACCGTCAGTCGGGTTGGAGACCTAGGTGACTCTAAGACTCCCCCAGACGTAGATTTGACTTGGGCACAGATCCCAAGATCGACTTTGATATAAGTCGGCTAATATCGACGGCTCAAGATAAGGTCCCGGTCGCTCATGACCTCATCTTGAGGGTCAATTGTTATACGGGAAATAACCCGACTTAAGGAAGGCTCGATAGGGTGATCTCATATGTAGCTTATCATCCGACTCCCATGCAATGGAGCAGACCAAGGAGGTGACTTTGGAGTTTTTGGAGGTAGCGGAGGCCGACGTAAAGAAGATCCGGTCACAGAGCGACCTTGGGCGCGAGGAAGTCACGGTCAGCGGTCACAACTTCGTTAGAGATATATATGGACAAGATTCGCGGTTATGGTGAGGCGGATTTCGGGATGTAACCAGGAAAAGCATATCCGTGGTAGCGACTTATGAGCAAGGAAGAAAACCCTGATCGATACACGAGATAAAGCCCACGAAGATCAAAATTTCTAGATTTATGTCTATAAATATCACTTGTAATGTACATTGTAAATGATCAAACTTTTAGTACTCTGGCATATATTATACGAAGAATCTAATCTTGGTTGGTGCCCCCAGACGTAGTCTATTCCAAAGACGAACTGGGTAATCAAATCACTTATCATTTATTGATTTTGCCGTTGTATTGATTGGAACATTACTAAATTGTTTGCTTGTTCAGCGGTAACAAAACCGGGTAATGCAGCATCAAGAATACCAAAGGCATTTACGCCACGCTTTTTATACACAACTTTCAAAAACTATTTTGATCAAAACCGTAGGATTTTATAACTTGATCAAAACACTGATTCCAAGCACGGGATGCTTGCTTTAGCCCATAAATGGACTTCTTTAGCTTGCAAACCAGATTCTCTTGGCCATTTTCAATGAAGCCTTTGGGTTGTTGCATATAGATTTCTTCGTCAAGACTTAGTTGAGGAAAGTCGCTTGACATCCATTTGCCGTGATCTCAAAATCTAGATCTTGCGAAATCGACAAGAGAATTCGGATGGACTTGAGCATGGTTATGGGCGAAAAGGTTTCCTCATAGTCGATCCCTTCTTTCTGAGTGTACCCTTCGCCACGAGTCTCGCTTTAAAGGTTTCAACCTTCCCGTCCGGTCCCCTTTTTCTCTTGTATACCCACTTACATCCAATGGGTTTTACCCGATTAAGTGGTTCGACTAACTCCCACACTTTATTATGATCTATTGAACCCATCTCGGCTTCCATTACTGTTTGCCAAGATGTTGCATCCTTGTCTTGGATCACCTCGTTGTAGGACCATGGATCTGATTCTTCTCCCGAGATCAAGTCCGAGGACTCCCCGATCCCTAAGAATCGCTCGGGTTGTCTGACAACCCTCCCACTACGACGAGGTTCCGGTTGTGTAGGCGTGACACGTGGTATGTCTTCTTGTACAGTTGGCAACGGAGTTGGCCCCTTAAGTTCTTCCAAGGTAATCTCGCTTCTAGGCTTTTTATCGTTCATATAGTCTTCTTTTCAAAAATCTTAAAGTCGCGATCGACACGACCTTAATTCCGAACGTGCATCCCTTCGTTCCTTCGAGGTATCCTATAAATAATATTAATTTGGAACGTGCATCCAATTTCCCGGCTTTCCTATCCAACACGTATGCTGCACACCCCAAGATCCTCATGTGTCCTAAGCTGGGCTTTCACCCTGTCCACAACTCCCTAGAGGTTTTTGGAACCGATTTGAATGGCACTATGTTCAGAATATAAGCCGTTGTTTGCAAGGTAAAACCCCAAAACGATTTTGGTAAATCGCATAACTCATCATTGATCTTACCATTTCTAGAAAGCGTTACGCTTTTCGCTCGCAACCCCGCTTTTGTTGAGGGTATTGGAAATCAATTGGGATGCAATCCCTTCTTCCGACAGGTAGTTCAAGAATTCATCGCTGAGGTATTCGCCTCCACGATCAGATCGTAGAAACTTGATACGCTTTTCCTTATGATTCTCTGCTTGAGCCTTAAATTCTTTGAATTTATCAAAGGTCTCGATTTATGCTTCATTAGGAAAAATGTATCCATAAATAGAGTAATCATCGATAAACGAACGAAATACTTTCGTAGCCACCTCTTGTTTTGATTTGCATTGGACCAAATACATCGGTGTGAATGATCTCCAACACTTTTAGCTCTAAGCCCTTGGCTCCAAATGCCCTCTTGGTCATCTTACCCTCCAAACATGATTCGCAGTTGGAAATGGTTCAACTGGGAGGGACTCCAATGAACCATCTTGGACCAACCTTTGGATCCTTTTGAGATTAATATGACCTAATCTTAGGTTCCAAAAAGTGTCTAGATTCACGTTGGTTGAACGTTTCCTTTACTTGAAATAGTAGATGTGTTATAGGATGCATTTTTGTGAGTGATCTCGCACCATTAATATAGAGATCGTTAAAGTAAAGTTCCATGACAGGATAACCACATTGTTACGCATAAACAAGAATATGTTTAAAAACGAAATGAATATCCATCGGCAAATAGTTTTGAAACAGAAATGAGGTTTTTTTGAAATAGGAACATAAAGACCATCTCTTAAATTAAACTCTTGTCTTCAAAAGACAATTGCACGTCTCCCATCGCTTCAAATTGCCACTCTCTGAAGATCACCTAAGCGTGATGAGGATCTCACTTATTAAGTTGCCGGGTTAAGCTTTGAACCCGCGAAGTAAACATGATTAGTGGACCCCAGATCCACTACCCACAATGATGGGTAGATACGCCGCTACACAATTTTCAACAACTAGTCTTTGACCACCTTTCTTTCCGGCCCTTTTGGGGTTGGAACAGGCTGACCTCCATATTCCTTTTGCAGTTAAAACACTTCCTCTTTGGATTTTCCTTGACACCACCAGCATTCCTCATCTTTGTTGGGGTTATGTCCCAATAATCTTACCATTGCCCTTGGCAACAGCTGAGTTTGATTTGCTTGATGGCTTTTGGTCCTCTTCTTCTTCCTTCTTCCCTTGGCCTAGAAAATGAAGACGGCCAACTTCTTAAATCAAAGCTTGAGTTTTGTGCTCCATCAATGTCCGAGACCAAAGCTTGCAACAAAATAGCTAGCGAGGCCAAATTGCTCAAAAACTTTTGGACAGAGAGTGGAGTACCAATGAACCTCAAGTTTGTTCAGATGGACCATTAATTCTGAGGACGTAATCCCTTACGGGATTGCACTCCACCATTTCTAAATGCTTTACATCTCTCAAGGTGATCCGATGAGCCCCGTATTTTTTACTTCGTCGGTTGGCTCATCCGATTTTTGGTGTGTCAAGAATCCACTTGTTTTTTGTGCAATTAGGACAATTATAACTTTTTGTTTCCAATCAACATAGTTTCCAATTATATTGACTTTAAGTATATAAACAGTGGATTAAAAAGTTGCGACATGCTGAACTGAAATAAACACACATCTTGTATCAATATCCGGATCGACACAAGATTATCACATAATTTGATCACATGATTCATATTGAAATCTCAAAAAAAAATATGAACATGCATCAGCCAACATCTCAAAACAGTTTTAAATGAGCCTCTTGGGAGGGTCATCATTTAAATCACATTCAAGAAGGTTACAAACAAGAATGATTTACAAACCTTTAATTTTAAAAAAAAAATTAATAGTTGGTTCATTTGACCAATATAAAATTGACAGGGACTTCAAAGAAGATATGCATATCAATTTTATACCTAAGTAATAACCATGATTAAATACATAATTATTGCTTTGTTTTGATTGAGCCTCTTGGGAGGAAAAAATCGTCGCCACTAATAATAATTCACAATCATCCTTTTTGAGAATTCATTCATGTGAAAGCTATCTTTTGGCCGTTCTCCAAAAGAATTCACAAATAAATAAATCATGGAGGTCAAAATTAATTAGATTCATAATCAAATTAATTATTAAAACATACTTAGTAATTTTTTTTTTTTTAATTTGAGATTTTTTAGTTGGGCAATTCTCATGCAAACACATTTAAACAAATTAAATAAAGCATAAGAAAATACAACAATAAAATCAAGCAAAGCGAAAAAATAAACATATTGGGCACCAATTATCCAATTGTCATGGTTTGATTTTCTTGGCTTGATTCTTGAAGAAACACCGCCTTGAATTTCTCCCACTCGATCGTCTCGAAAAGAACTCCATCTCGAAATGCCACGCCAAGTAGCTCATGCAATGGATGCATCGCCCATCGCGATTCGCCCCCTCGTCGAGACCTATCAAGGCTTCTTTAAATCTTTAAATTAAAGATATCCGTCTACCTGAATTGTGGAAATCGGCAACAGCGTCTGCGTGACTGCCAAGGCGTCCAATCCTGTCGGGCGCTGCCGTCGCGCTTAGTCCCATCGACCCTTGCGACATCCGCATGAATCAGCAGCGTGCCTCCATAAGACATTTCTCAAGCGCGATGACGTCCCACGCATTTTACGGATCCATTTTAATTTCGCCTCCATCTTCGCGTCTTCGATCGGGTTACAATTTATTTTGCAAAAAATAAATAAACCTAAATCTAGACTAGTCTATTACATTGAACAAATCAAATAGCCCTAATTTACTCATGGATTTTCTCAAGAAAAAACAAATTCGAAGTAGTCAAATTAAAACCATTCATACGCATGAAATAAATAAACACATTAAATACCATGACAATTGATACCGCAACAAAAGATCTAACAATTCTTTTATCCAATTTTCAATAAAATTTAATAATAACATAATTTAAATAACAATTTAAACATAGAGCTCAAAACATAGGCTCGATACAGGTTGTTGGGAAATTAGGGGTGCGGATCTATTCGAGTTGAATTTAAATACATATTTAAATTAATCAATTAATTACTAACATGAATTAATCATAATCAATTCAACATAATAATCAACAAGCAAATAAACATCATCGTAACGATTTCACGAAAAACCTAAGCATGCGGAATCTAGAAATTACGTAAATACTAACATCTCGTAGAGACAACCGCCGAGACGTTGGATCAACCCAAAGTGCCTTCTCAAATATGTCCCACGCCCACGAACGTAATCCCAAGGGAGGATTATCAACGAACGATTTTTAATCTTAAAGAAAAAGAAAAATTTCGCTACCACCTTTGTGGATTTTAATTTTTTCAACACATGGAATTGCACACTCACAATTGCGCTTTTTGAAAAATACATAGTCTGTCGATGTTTCAAAATATTTGATATTTTATCGACGCTGATATTTTTCCCAAAAACTAATTTTCAGAAGAAGGGGATGAAAAAATCATCCCCTATTTATAAGACAAGGGTGGACGAAAATTTAGGTCTAGTTGGGCATTGGGAAATTTCTTTTGCTTCTTCCTCAAGATACAATCTAGAATATATCCAATATATTCTATTTCCCAAAATATCTCCCAATAAAATTTCCTCCTTTTCTTGTTCAATATTTTTAAAATATCACCTGCGGAGTAGGAGGAAACAAGATATTTTTCATTTCTTGAATTTATGGGATAAACTTGTAGTTCAAGAATACTTATTCCATAAGATCTTTCCAAGAAAATTAAGAAAATATCTTTTTCTCTCTCCTACCCAATTTTTCGAAAATATTGTGGAAAAATAAGCCAAAATATTTTCTTCTCTTTTTCATTAATTGGACTTTAGTTTGGGCTATTTGAGGAGCCTTTAGGAGAATTAAGATTGGACCTCCAACGGGCTATGAAGCTTTAATATTTAGCCAAAATATTATTCAAGCCCATTAATATTAATTTACTCCACTATAAAATTAATATTGAACTATCCATCTTAACCCACATTATGACTTCACAATAATATGGCTCCCGGTCATTATTTCCCGCGTTTAAGATTATCTTAGTCCATTAATTAATTAAGTCACTGAACATACTTTATATTAATTAATATCTTTGTCCTTGGAGTAAAGACAGCTCAACATTATTATCCATACCGGAAATAAATTTTCACTTGCAAGATTTGGTATGATAAAGATTCTGAGCCCACCAAGGGGACAAATCAAGCAAGCCGTACTTGCACGCGATTCTCCGTATTAAATCTTAGCAATCGTCATGTAACTAATAGTATTGCCCAAGATACAAGGTATCGAATCGCATTGATTCTCTTCCCATCATAAGTCAAAGCAATAGTTATTAATTTCACACGATCCTATATAAGAATCGGAGATTAAGAAATAACGCATCCATCGAGGTTTAATTTCTTGTACATTGATCATCAAGAATTTGTCTTCCTCAGAGGTCCTTTTTCAATAAGATTAGGATGCACTAAAGTAATCTCTTGGTCAAGACAAGTCAATCTAAAACTTACACTTCAACCTTTCATGATGGGTTGTTCATTTCCATCTCTGGTTGTGAATTTGTACTTAGTCACGAGGAACTTTAATTTGATCTTCATGATCCCAGATCACCAAATTAACTACAACGTAACACGTCTTGACTTATCGAATTTGTATCGCGAAGAATATATATAATATTCATTCATATTTAATGCAACATGTGATAAATAATTTATTTCAGCAAAATAAATAAGAAATTCAGTTTGGTTATACAAAGTATAAACATAATTTTTTCATATAACCCCAACAAAAAAAAGATGTGGAAGTAATGAAATGGAGTAATGAGTGACGTTCTTGTAATATTGAACTCAAAAGTAAGGATAAAATTATAAGTAATGGAGTTACTTTTTCCATTTATAGAAATAGAAAAACTTATTGGTCTTAGTACATTGAAAAAAAGGAAAGGGAGAAAAGTAGGACAGAGGGAGTATAAATTTAATATTTTTAATCGAAAAAAATTAAAAAATAATATAAGAAGAATGTTTATAAATTTGTTTTCACATTTTAAAGATGTTGATATCAATATGAATTTTAGTTAAGTTACCATATTGTATTTAATATGATATTTTATCAATATATATTGACCTAAAATATATATTTATGAATGAAGTTGAATTATTGATAAATACATGTCATATATACTAATAAATATAAAAAATTATAGTAATAAATTATATTTATATATAAATATTATATCTAAGATATATTAAAATTTAATGTAAAAATGGGTCCAAACAGGCGGAAGCGATCAAACACCATGGGTCGGGTTGGATCGGGGTGGCCTTTCGTTCGGGGCCATATTGACATCCCTAAAAATGACAAAAAAAATATGATGGGCATTAATGTACAAAAATGATTCTTATATGCTAGCCACTGTTTAATAGAGTAGTTACTAGTTATTTATCACGTGCGATGCGCGTTGCATTTAAGCAGTTAGAACATCAAAATCATACTTTAAAAACCCAGAGAGAACTTAAGAAAGAAAAAAGATATGTAAGAACTAATTTTCATTATTCATGTGTCCCAATTCTAAATCTGACGAAAACTGAACTAATTTCACAACCAGATTGACACCGAAAAAATTAAGACTAGATAACATCGTAATGGTAAATTAATTTGTACCTGGTTACAAAAATTGAAAAAGAGAATACTTAGGGAAACATGATTTAATTGAAAAAACAAAAGAGAAGACAACTTTATGGTATTTTATTTTAAATAAATTCTTATGTGTGACAATTTTGATTTCCACCTTTCCCAAATTTATAGGACAAAACTTTATATAAACTTGATACATTGAATTTTATGGTGATTCAATATCAATGTTTTAAATCTCGGAACGGCGTTGAGGGAATGAAGAAATAGAGTTCACCAAGAACTCATAAAATAAGCTTCAACTACTTTATTCATTATCATCATAATGAACATGTCACATACCGTTGCACAATAATAAATAACGTGCAATACACGTGTATACTAATTAGCACAATAAGGAACAAATCACATGAGTTCGATACACCTTTTCCAAGAGTCCCTGTAGGCCACCATTAAAATTTAAAATAACTAGATTTCGTGATCAAATACATTGCTAAACTGAAATGGGCCTCACAAAGTAGGCCTTAGATGGGCCCTTGTAATATTAACCAAGATCGGCCCACATAAAATCAATTATACTATTTATTTATCATTTTTCCTACCCCTATTTCCAGAAAAAAATGGAAACAAATCACACATGCGTTCGATACACCTTTTCCAAGAGTCCCCAGAGGCCACCAATAAAATAACTAGATTTCGTGATAAAAAAAATCATCAAATACATTGTTAAACTGAAATGGGCCTAGCAAAGTGGGCCCTTGTAATAATAACCAAATTCCTCCCACAAAATCAATTACATATTTATTAATTACTATTTCAGAAAAATTGTTGCATAGAAGATTGCCATGAAATGACAAACAGAAGCATGACCAAAATCCCCGCTAAGCCCCAAGATGAACTCCCAATTCTGAAGGCAAAACTAGCATCATTATAACTATCTTGGTGTCGAAAATCATGAGCCCTTTTTTTGCACTGAATTCTTAGATGAAGTGGTGGTTTAATGGCGACTATCAACCCCACCACCACCGCGGGGAGGACTAAGCCGCCGGAGCTCCACCGCGACTCGTGGAGGCCGTCTATTTTCCGGTCAACGTACAACGGGGAAAGCAGGACGATACACGAGTGCTAGCACCATTGCAGCTGCCCTTGGTGAAGAGTTCATGCATGGATAGTAGTAGGAACATGTTTCCATCCTTGGTTTTCTTGTTACAATTATTTGGAAAGATATGACAAGAGCAAGAAAACCAAGTTGAGGGTAATGAAAGTGTGGTTTTTGAGGATTTATTTATAGGAGGGAAGAAGGATGAGGTGATTAAGGAATGTGTGTGGAAAGGTTGAATTTTGAGGAGGAAAAGTGAGTGGTGGCCGTCCAAAAAGGTGAGGAAAGAAGATTAATTATTGAAGCATGGAGAAAAAGGAGAAAAGTAGGGTTGATAAAAGGGGATTAGGAGGTTTGAAAGTAAGGTATAATATGTTGTTTATTCTTTTTTTAAATCATTGTTGGATTACGAGTAGTCTAGAATAAATGGGATTTAATTAGCTGTCCGTTGTTTAGTCTCCAAGAAACATTGTGGCCGTTGCTTAATTTAAAGAGAAAAAAACTCCTCGAAACTCGGTAATACTGTTTAGCATATGAAATGTTACTATTTAATATTTAGCGATGAGTAGGTCTCTTATCTGGGTTCATGTGAACTCTCTTTCTCGAGTATTACTGACTTCATTGTTGTTGTTATAAATTGTTATTATCTCATGCATAACAAAATGATGTTAAGAAGAAGAAAAAAAAGTTCACGCAACTCGGATTTATAATTTTTTTTGTCTTTTTGTGATCTTGATCTAATAATACATAAAATCAACATTCTTTAAAACGTGATACTTTTCGTATACTATGATATGGGGAAAAATGATCTTTAAATTAGAACCGTAATTTAGGGTGGGGGTTGTCTTTAATCTAGATGTAAAAATCGGCCTAGGCACCGCTTAGGCGCTAGGCTAAGAACCCACGACCCAATTTTGGCAAAAAATCGATGGAAAAGTCGCTTCACGCTAGGTGCGCTTAGGCGATCTAGGCATCTAGGCGGGACTTAGGCCGTCTAGGTGGGGCTAGATGGATCAAGGCGGATTTTAATTTTTTTGAAAGACCAATACTCAATAATAAAAAAAATCATCTAGTAAAAATTGAGGCTGGGTGGCCAAAATCCTCATGCCTAGCGCGACTTAAAACAACCTTGCTTTTAATTAAGAACAACAAATTTTTAGTTTGGTAAAAATATGACATTAACTTTTTTTCATAAATGTAAGCTCGTAAATTTTAATATTTGCAAATTTAGGGCTCAGACGTCATATTTTTTTGCACATTTAGGTTCGCTTGCAGAGAAAAATGACTTACACTTGCCCAAAAAAAAAAAAAACTAAACTATAATGTCCTAGTTTTGTTGAACTAAAAAATTATTGTCCTTAAAACGAAGTTTTTTCTTGACTTTTGTCTCACAGAGACACTTTTCACGATTTTGGTCCCAAACCTCATATTTTTGGTTCCAAAGTCTAAAAATTTTTGACACATTCGGTCCCGCGATTGAAAAACCGCCTAAATTTCACAAATTAAGGTCCTAGCTACGTGCGTCAGTCAAATGTTAATAAATAAATTGTTTTTAATAAGAATACGTAAAAGCAAACCCAAATCGTGTTCTCATTTCTTCCCAAATCATAACCCTAATCAATGTTTTTAAACGGACCGACCCGGTTTGGGTCGATGTTAACCGTGAACGGTCCCAAAGACTGTCCGATTATTAGCGACGGCGGTTTCGTGTTTGACCCAGTCTTGAATCCCAAAAAAGTCCCGTTAACTCCTGGACGAACCGGTTAACCCGATTTTTAAATTTACTTAAATTTAAATATTGCTATATAAATTCATGATTTTTTAACACAATATATATATACACAGATATATTTTTAACCAGGTAATGACCCAAATTAATTCGCTTTGCTTCGACGTCCGGTCCAGCTTTTAAAACATTGACCCCCTAATTCGCTTTACCTTTCGCATTGCCGCAGTCCCACGGCGGGCGCCGCCCCGACGCAGACATCAATGGCCTCACAGGACGTGTCTTCGGCCTTGGGCCTACTACTTTCGCGACTCTCCCCTGTCCTTTTGTTTTCCAACGCGTCGCCGCACCCCCTCCAACCCCCGCTGCGTCGCCGCCGACCTACAACCCCACCGCAACGGCGATCGATTTACAGCCCTTGGGGCCCAATTCGACCGATGTTTCAAAGGCTTTGGCTAATTCGATTCACCCAAGCCCTAACCCTGCAATGCCGGGCCTTCACTCATCGAGGTTCGATTTGGGTCCGGTGGCGAGCCCTACGCCTGCGCCGTACAAAGCGACACTTCTCAGCGGCCCCTGGTAATGTTTCTGATTCGAACATTTTGCCTTTAAAGCCTGGGTTTGTTTCTGGGTCTGGTTCTATGTTTAATCCGGCTACTAATTTTGGTTTATGCGATCTGGTGCGTCGAATTTTACACTTGTTTCTGATAACTCTGCTGTTAATCCTGCTATTATGCCATCCCCCGGGTCGAATTTGGTATTTGTTTCTGATAACTCTGCTGCTATTACATTGCCTCTTTGTGGTTGCTGATGGAAGTACTGAACTTGGGGCTTTGCTGTTCAACCCTTGCCTGCTGGTTTGCAGAAGGGGTGCATCAGGTTTCCAGCCCCCCCCTTTACAGGCAACAGGCCTCTTCAGCCTGAGTTTGGTTTTTGAAATTGGGCCCTGTTACTACTCAGAATGATGCTGCCCATTCTTTTGCTCAAGCACTTGCCCACCCATCGGTGCAAGAAACAAGTGAAAGATAGAAGGAAACAGAGTGTTGTGGTTTGTATGTCAACAAGTGGCATCAAGGAGATGGACTTACATACAAGGATGCTGGAGTTGTCTCAAGATCAAATTGTTCGACGCATCGTCTTCTGCGGATGAAAGCTAAGTATGTGTGTCGATTTTGCGTTTATACTTCAATTTTGTTATTATTCCTTTGTTAGGTTTTAGATTTTGTTGTTTTTTATATGTTGTTTGCTTTTGGGGGTTTCCAGTTATGATGCTTATGGAATGAGGAATTGTGTTGCTGCGGTGATTGTGGCCGATTTTCTTTTTGTTGCTAATTTTTTAAATTTGTGAATTGGATGATCTGATTTTCGCTGATTGATAACATGAGGACTTGGTAGTTGTTTTGTCTGCCTGTGAATTTTACTACTATACAAACTTGAAATAGAATGCTCTGCTATATGTCCCAGATTTTATGTTTTTTTCGAACTATATATCTCATATTAATAAGCCTTAAAATAGGTGGAAGTGGACTTGGCATTAATGTGAGATAGAAGATTAGCAGCAGACGGGCCAAGTGGGAATTTTTTTTGAGTTGCATAAGGTTTTGAATTGAGGATGTTTCATCATTTCTGCTTTGCTTGTGAGATAGAAGATTAGCAGCAGACGGGCCAAGGGAATTTTTTTTTTTGAGTTGCATAAGGTTTTTGAATTGAGGATGTTTCATCATTTCTGCTTTGCTTGTGAATAAGCGATGTTGCATAAGGTTTTGAACTATGTTGTTCGGACTACTTGGAAATGGTGGCGCATCCATCACTTTTCGGTGCGACACGGATACTGGTACGAAATCGTATTTGGGTTCTTCATCTGGCAATCGGACTCGGCTATTTCTATTTCGGTGGTCTTGTTGTAGTAGCTGCAGATTTCAATCAAAATTTTGATTGGTGCCTTCGATCTGCAGATTTCATAGAGTTTGATGGTTGAAGAAGGAGTTTGATTTGTGCCTTGATTGAGTGCAAGCTTCTTCTACAACTTCTGATCATCATCTAAATGTGCTTTAGCAGTTCCTCCTGATCTCTATGGGTAATTTAATGCTTTGTTGATTTTATATTATCTGAGGATGCAAGCAGAATTCTTAAACATGACTGAATAGTTGTGTAAGAAACATAGTTATGTGTTTGAGCAATTCAGATATCAATTGTGTCTATTGCAAGCTTTCAATGGTTGAAAATGGAAATTGATTCTTTCTTTAGTTGTTGAAACTTTTTACGGGGCTTATATGAACTGGGATTTAAGCAATCATATCATATGTAAATTTATTTTGTTGGTCAATTTGTTATTAGTTTGTGCTGTTGAATTTCTGTTGAATTGCTTGTTATAATAAAGTTATGTCATAATTATAATAGAAATTCTTTTTGATGAAAAAATTGAGTAAAAAATCCTATGGGACCAAAAGTGTTATCGAAATTGACAGAAAAGTTGACGGTGGGACTAAATGTAAAAATTTTGGGCTCACGGACCAAAAATGTAAGGTTTAGGACCAAAATCGTCAAGGGTGTCATTAACTAAAAGTCAAAAAACTCTTCTTAAAACATAACTCCTTAAGTTATGTACCTACAAAATTAATATTCTAAATCTATTTCATAGTTAAAAAATATACTTTTAAAAAAATTATATGAACTTGATTCAGTGGAAATGTAGGGTACTAAAAAAGGTGAACTCAGAATATACATGGATGAAAAGGATTGATAACGAGATATCCCAATAGTGTAGGGCTGTGACCTGTGAGGGCACAAATCTGGACTAGAATCTTCATGGTTTCTTAAAGTTTCTTCAGTCATTAATTTTAAAAATAATACAGTTAAATTTCAGAAACTGGCCACTATAGTCTTGTAACTCACTACAGTTTTAAGTCGAATATTATGAAATTTTTGAAATTGAATTAAATAATATGCAAATTAATTAATATACATAGTAAACAAGAAATTAATTAACAAGCCGAATGGAAAAATGTTTTTTCTAGGACAATAACTTTAGGGGGTTGCGTTTTAAGGACAATAATTTTACTGACTTGGAAATATAGGACAATATGTTTTAAAGTATGTAAATATAAGACAATGTGTTTTAAAGTATGTAAATATAAGAATATGTTTTAAAATCACAGGAAATGTGTAGGACAATCGAATCTCGAATAGGCCCAAATCGTAAAATAAATATCATGTGAGATTAGGACTCGATTGCTTACATTTTCAAGATTTTAAAACATATTAATCTATATTAATTTACGATTTTTAAACATATTATCCTATATTTACAAGTTTTAATCTATATTTTCAAGCCCGTAAAAACAATCATCCTAAAACACAACCCCTCCCTAAGGTTATTGTGCTTTAAAAACATTATTCCCCAGCCGTAGAATCTGAAATTTCCAGGAAAATTACAATTTAATAACGAATGAGAAACTTTTAAATATATAAGTACTATATAATATCATTCAGTACTATTAATCTCATGCACACCATTAGTAACTAGCCAGGGAAATAGCCAAAATAATTAGGCTTATAAGTGTCAATTATTCTTCAATATATTAACCCTGCAGCAAGAATTAATATGCATACCACTCAATCACTCCAGGTAATAAATCTAATTATTGTATTAACATTAAGCAAAATATATACTTGTATGGAAAAATGATATAATGGGAAGTCGTAATTTGTTGATCATAAAAGGGCATCAAGCTTCAGCAACAGTAATTTAAGGCCGGAATACTGCTGCATATATAATTATTAAAGAAAAGGTAAAATACAACCTGGTTCTTTTTATTTATTAATCAGTACTATTGCACATATCTGCATAATTTATTCAATCAATATTATTATTTCTTCCTGAGAAACTTTGATCAATGGCCTCTGGCCTCTGAATGATCACTCCCAAAAGTTTGAATTCTGATCTGAATTAATTCCACTGTCTCCTGTTGTCCCCATTAGAGTTCTGCAAAATTATGCATATGGTCCATATTTTAATTTTTAATCAATTAAAAATAACAAGACAATGAACATAACAAATTAAAATATGTAGTTTCTAGGGTTTTGTGTGACAAAAATAATCTCCAATTAGATCATGAATATTGATCTAGAAATTAAAAATATAGCCTTGTAAAAGATTTTATTAAGTAGTATGTAATTATGTGATTATGCCATTTGTCTCCAAAGTCAATCTATTACGAGTTATCTATAACGATAGGGGATGGCGAGTTATACGTAAAGTAAATATAGAATATAGAAGAACTATTAAACCTGTATTTAATTTCTAGGGAATCCTGAGAAAATCTTTTAGATCATATTGATACTAAGAAATCAAGATATATAGCCTTCATGAAATTCTATCATGAACTTACATAGTTACATCTTGTAATACGGATGAAACAAAACGAGACAAACTAATTATATAATAGTCAAATATAGTATAATTATACTTGTCCGGTAACGGTTGAGTCTTTTATACGAGTTAATTTTATTTTTCATCATGTAACTTATGTCTATTTTAGAAAGAATTCTTAATGTTTTTTATCTTATCAAATTTTAGTCATTTTTTTATCAATTTCCGTCAATCTTATCCACTAGATCCTTTGCTTTTACCAATTTAAATTATTTTTACGATTAAAAAGGATCCAAAATTGGCACAATGAAGTAAAAAGGACTACAACTAGTCAAAATGATTAAAATTGGACACATATGGATAAAGTAGAAAGACAAATGATTTTTTTCTCGAATAACCAAAATTACAGGACTAAAAATGAAATTTTCTCGCTTATATAGTATCATCCATTAATTACCCGATCATGGGCATAAATCGCTCAAACTGGTACCGCCCGTGGTCGAAAGGAGGATGTTCCATGACCGTAGATCCTCGAGCCACACCATAGTTCCTGAACCATGCAATCCATATCTGGATAATAGTAGTACTATCAGTTAAAGGGGTGCCTAGGGTTTTTGAAGAGTTGATGCCTAGTGCAATATTGGTTGAATGAGGGACTAGTGCTCCATATTGCTGATGAATGTAGCCAGTAGTATTAGCCACATGCCCTCCATTCCCCTGTTTTTCGAGATACGCCATTGTTTTCGATTTCAGATTAGGATCGCTTTGATCCTTCCCGCCACCACTATTACCGGGTGGTTTGAAGGATTCGCCTAAATCGGGCATGGACCCAAACCGCCTTTTAACTTTTTGTTGTGACTCGCTGCCATCTGGACAACGGAAAGAGTTAACTAGATTTCCTCTCATCGAAAGATCGCCATTGTCGCTACTTACATTTCTATTAAAGAAAGAAAATATAAATTTTGTAAGATATATGTAGACAATATACAAGAATTTATACTCTTTATGTTACGATAAAAACTTATGTGCACCAAGACACCGTATGATTCATGAAGGCGTTTTAATAGGTACTAGTATGTTAGTATTAATTAGTTATTTCACTAAATGACATTCTTGTCTTGATATTAATTATTTCTTGAAAAATATAATTGTACAATTAAAGTAAAGTGTTGCAAACCTGAAGATGGCTCGCAACTTGCATTCTTGTCAATCCAGGCACATTCATTAGGTCAGGATCTCCTTCGAAAAACACCCTATATATTACCAAATTAAATTAAACACTATTAAATAAAATATATCAAACGATTTCTAAAAATTTAACTACCAAACAATTTAAGGAATAAAATTTTTAAAAAAAAATTCTTACTTCCTTCTCCAGTACTTCAACAACAACAAGATTCATAAATTTCTCGTGCAAGTCCCGAGTCCATTCAAGAGATGGGCTTTCCTCCTAATTCTTACCTTGACTCGCATTAAAACCGAAATATATTCTTCCCGCGTCTTTTCTTCCATTATAGTCATTTTTCTTTGACTTTTTCCTATCGCTCATGTTGTCCTCAACTCGATTAGGGTTAGGGTTAAGATTCACCTCCCTAAACTCAATACCTCTGGCATTATTATAATTAGCAAACCACTTGCCTCTCCTCTCTCTCCTCAAGCGTATCTTCTCTCTCATCACGTACGCTGCCATGGCAAACGCTCACCACCAATCGCGCGTTTTTTGATGTGTACATATATGCCCCATTTTCGATCGCCCTCATGGCCCATAACCACATTGTCATCCACGGACATCACTAAATTTGAAATTATTAATTAATTAATTCTTAAAAAATTTACTACAAGAAAAGTTGACCTATAATAACAGGGAAAATCAGAATTTTTAATCCACGGTAATATTCTCATATTAAAATGGTCTCAATTCAAAACTTTTGATCATAAACTAATATTCCCTTAGTTTTTAATAGATGTAAGTCGTATGTTCCATCAAGATAATGGATTCTTAACATTCTACAAAAAATACAAAATCTCATCCTCAACTTTAACCTTATGAATCGCTAAATCTTACCCAAAATTTCCAATATCAAAAAGTTCACAAAAAATTTTAAACATATATAGATGGGGTTAGAAGTTGCTAGATATGAACATATTAGGGGTTTTGTGGATGTGCAATTAAGGTTTGGAACCAAAAGTGCACAAAAAATTACCACTTTCAAACAATGGGACAAAAATGCTTTGAAAATACTGGGACAAAAATGCATTTACCCATAATGACAGAGGTCATGTTATCATGATGACAGGACAGGTGACAAGACAAAAGTTCTATCATTATAGTCTTTAATGACAGAAAACGATCTTTAGTGACAAAATCTGTCAATATAGGTGAATTTTTTTTTTGCAGTGTTAATCAATAAATAAAATAAAAGTTAAAAGGAATATTTGGCTCACGAATGATTGGTATGCTTAGGCTGATTGCAAGTTGGAGAAAGCTTGAAACCATGGAGGTCAGGTGAATTGATATTGGCAAGTATAAAGTCGATTTTGATCTTTCCATTTGAGAGCATTATTATAGCAGCGATGCAAACCCACAACGCTAACTGATCATACCACAATTAAAACTAACTTATCAGGGAGAATATATAAATGGGAAAATTATTTTGTGTAATATAATTAACTAATTAAATATACCGAAATTAATAAATGTATTCGATCTACTTGCAATACATAAAAATTCATGATCCCCAACCAATAAAGTATAAAGAAAAAAAATGCAATCAGAAAAATTTATAATTCTGTCATTAAAGACTTTAGTTAAAGAAATTATAATGACAGGATGGTGACAAAAAAAATACGGCTAAAGACAATTTCTTGTAGTGATTGATCCATTTATTCATTATCATATGCAATACATGAAATTTATGATCCGAATTGCATTAAATTGTTTCTATGACGGTAAATTAAACTAGTTATTCCAAGAAATATTTTTGAATTGGGCAACGAAATATATTTTAAATATCCAAAATTTATATAAAATTGAAACACGAATAGCGAATTTTTGTGGAATAAATACGGTCAAAACTTCGACAGATCTTTCTGAACTATGATGATAATGGATACATTTTGTCAATAAATCATTTCTACGACAGTAAATTGAACTTATTATTCGACATAAGATATTGAAATTAGCGCGAAAAATGAATTTAAATATAAAAACAACTTGAAAACCAAAAAAACATGACCATATTTATTTGATTTTGAAAACCATAAACACAAAAGAAAAATATCTTGGTTTGCTAAAATACGTACTTGTGAATAACTATAGAAGATGACAATGGAGTTCAATCACACAATTAATAGCATAAGTGAAAGAACATAACTTGAAACCAATGTGGTTTTAGATCTAATGATATCAAAATAGATCTTTAACAAAAATTAACATAAATGGTTTAGTATTGAATTACATTAATTATCAAGAAAAACAAACAAACAAGAAAGATGAAATTAATCAAATAAGTTGATGATAAATTTTTTTAAAAAAATCATACATATATCTACCTCTGTATTGGCACATTTCTAGCATTTTTGATGTGTTCATTAAACCATCAGCATCATGATCCACAAGCAACACATGAATCTCATGCATCACTCCAAGATATGAACTCATTGGAGTGCTTTCATACTCCCCAAAAATTGCCCAACTCCCACATGTTTACCTATAAACAAGAAATTATTAATGCATTAATGCTTTCCAATTATAATTCATAAGAATTAGTATAAAATTAAAAACTAAAAATGGTATTGAAACCTTTGAAATGGTTCAAGGTAAGTTTATGTGTATATTGAGTATGTCAATATAATATCTTGAGAGCATATATATGCATAGGAGTTGGTGCAGGTAGTTGATATTATTCTTAAATTTATTTTTTAACTTTTGTAATTTTAAAAAAGGTGGTAATTATTTCGACATATGCTTGATTCCTTTGTAACGCTCGATTTCAATTCACATGGACTTTAACACTTGCTGGTATAAGCCGGTTTGTTGACTGATTTAAATCAACATTTTCATAAACATAGGAGCTTCTTTTCTTTCTTTTCTTGTTAGGCATAAAAATAGTTTTATTATTGGTCTGGTGCATGTATTTATTACATCATCATATATAATTATGTGGGTATGAGTCAAATATAATTATAATACTATATAAAAAAACAAGATTACTTTTTTTTTGGGATTAAGATTTTTTTTGGAAATCACTAACTTTGTAATCATTTCAAATTAGTCCCATCATGTTTGACTTTTAATTTTGGTCATGTAAGTTTTTAATTTTTTTAAATTGGTCCTTTAATTGTCTGCTATTGAAAGTTACTAGCGAATGAACGATCACTTATGTAATTATTTTGTTAATTTTTTCTTGAACCTTTTCAATCCAACAACTTTGGTCGGGTTTTGAGTCGATCTAAAAATAATTTGTATATTAAGATAAAACAAATCGAATTGATTTATTGGGTCTAAATTGATCGAAAAAATAAAATTACATTAAAATCTGTGAGAAAAACCCAAGTTAAAGAAAATAATAAGATAATTACATAGATGACGGTTAACTTGTTTGTGATCTCGCTACAATAGGTTAAATGATCAATTTCAAATTTTTAATAACTTATATGGCCAAAATAAAAAAGTCAAAACAACGGATCAATTTCAAAATGAAACAAAGTTATTAAACTATAAAAAACTTAATTTCATTTTTTTTGTGTTCACATTTTTGGTTTTAAGTAAAAAATAATTTTGATTCTTTGAAACATACTTGTTCTCATTAACGCAAATCAGATATTTCAATATAAATAAGTTACACGCTTTAATAAATGTAATAAGTGCATATTTTAAAATACACTTAAATTGCATTTTTGCATCGATGCATCAAAAAGACCTTGCTAAAAAATAAAATGTTTTTTCAGTGTAAATACAACTATATCTATTCCTACCGACATATTATACTTATTTCCAAAGTAGCTAGCCAGCTTGTTTGGACATCATTTTACTTGCATTGTAATAGTTGTAAATTTTAGAATTTTTTCAACCTTCCTTGTATAAAAGCACCTCGCATTCAATAATCAATCATAATTATTTTCTTTTGTTGTTACTATAGAATTTTTTTCATTTTTTTGACTGAACTCTAGGAATTTGTTTTAAATGGTAAACGATTATAATTTTTTTTTTTTTCAAGGTAAACGATTATAATTTTAATCTGTAGGTTATACAATTTTTTAAGCTTCTAGTTATCTCGATAATGCATATCATTGTAAGTGAAAGTTAAATATAAAATTATGTTTGCAATTTAGTTTTAATTAAGTAATGTCCTCATAAAACCATTTACGGGATATTTCCATGCTAATGTCCAGTAATTCTTTTAATACGTATCACAATGATTAACAAATTGAATTATACAACACGCGTTAAGTATATTTCGATAATATGCTAATGACCAAGTTGGTAGTGTCCAAAGAAAGGTAGCATATAAAATAGTCTATTTGTAAAGGATATATATACATATCAAAAATTTCAAATTAATCAGAAAAACTTCAAGCAAAATTAGTAAATAAGTTTGATAAAATATATTTAATTTAAATTCCTTAATTGATATTACTTCGTTTAATCCAATAATTTGTCTTTTTAAGAGAACAAGGGTTCATGCATATGATAATCATGTTAAGAAAATACTTATATAGTTTTTTACCACACGCGATTATTTTAAGAGGAATAAAAGTTAGCAAATTTGTAACGTCTCATATAAGCATATACGTGGCAGATAGAACACATCAAATATATACTTATTTATCATTCTTCTTTAATTATTTAATTAGCGATTCCACACTTATATATACTAGAAGGTAAGTGAAATGTAAAGATTGTAATATTACAGTAATATATAGAAAAGTATAACAAGATTGCAGAAATACAAAGAGTATTATTATCATGATTAATCTAAATAAAGACTGACGCGGAAAGAATCTCCTTTCACACAATCAATGGTTTAACTTTATTACACTATCCAATGAATAATATATACACAAATTTGGCAAAGTATATATATAATAAACAAGTTTCACATAAACGGGTCCGTAAAAAGCGGATTACATAATTGAAGTGTATGACTTATATTACTAAAAAATATTAATTGTGACAATTGAAGGATACACTTAGTCACTTATTATACAAATTAAAGGGTATTACTACTAACAGATATAACTTATATTAAAAAAATTAATCGTGATAATTGAAGGATATGACATATATTGTATATAAAAATGTATTAGTCGTGATAACCGAAAAAATCAAATCAGACATTGCATTTATATGGAACCAATTTCACGTTGAACAAGTTTAGAGTTTAAATCACAAATTGTCTCATAACTTTGGTCTCAAATAGATTCAGTCCCACAACTATTTTTTGGTTGTCGATTTAGTCTCAATATCTTTGACAATGTCCAATTTAAGTTCAAGTCCGCAGAAAAATACCAAATCACGTCTTTTCGCTCAATTTATGGCTTTTCGTCATTTTATGTTTTGATTTATACATGTAATTTTTTAAAATATTTTTTACACCGGAATTACAGTCAAAAAAAAAAATAAAAAAAATAAAGTTAATTTGATTACATGATCTATATTTCCCGTTTAAGAATGAAATAAAATTACATGTGGCACTCCATTCACATCCGTGGCCAAAAGCCCCAAATTACGAAAAAAAAACGACGTTGTTTAAAAATTTTTGACGGACTTGGGACTTAAATTAGATATTTTCAAAGCATCGACAATAAAAATAAATATGGGACTAAATTATTTGAGGCCAAAAGTTATGAGATCATTTATGATTCCAAATCAACAAGTTCAACATACTACAAGAAAATATTATATTAATGAATCATACCTTTTCCTACATATGAACATAAGATCTTATATTTATAATGATTATAATTAAGATACATATTTTTTTTAAGCTCCAAAGTTGGAATTTAGGCTCAGGACCACAAATTTCGTCGCGCAGTGCGCGATGAGTTCAATGTGAATTCTCGTTCCACTTTCAGAAAGGTATTATAATAGTAATTTTGAGTTCGACTTCAAAAGTTACGTTCTTTTTTATTCCTACTAACAACCACTCTTTGCATGATCATTATGTGTCAAATACTGAGTTTGAATTATAAATAGTCCATAACTTTCGGGCCTCAAATAGATTTAGTCCCATGTTTTTTTTTGTTGATTTAATCTCAATAACTTTGCCTTCAAATATATTTTATCCGATAAATTTTTTTTGTCCTGATTGATTCCCAATAAACTTTGATAATGAGATTTTTATCCCAAATTGGTCGGAAAAACGTCATATTTTCTTTTCGATTTGGGGCTTTTTTTAAGATTGTTGTGGACTTCCACTTCATGCTATCGTCACACGATTTTAAGTTTGTTTGACTAATTCTTGTAGTCAATTGCTTTTAATTTTAAGTTTTTAATTTTTTTAATTATATGACTAAAATTTCAGCCGTTAAAAATAATACACGTGATACTAGTCAAAATATTCGTCAAAAGCCCCAAATTGAAATGGCAAAACGATGTTATTCCAATCAATTTGGGACTAAAATCGACATCATCAAAGTTATTGGGACTAAATCAACCACAAAAAAAAAAAAAAAAAAAATATGAGATTAAATCTATTTGAGGTCAAAATTATAAGGACCATTTGTGATTCAAACTCACTCATCCATAGTGTGTTGTACGCCACTTAGGCTTTTATAAAGTTACATATATTAGATTTTTGTTATAATAAGTCAGGTTTATCATTGGTAAGCAACATTAGACTATTTGTAACGACAATTATTTTTGTTATTTAAAATAAGACCTTTTGTAACGAAGACAAGAATTTTGTTACAATAAGTCATCTTTTTATAACCATTTAGATATTGGTTACAAATACGTTCGCTACAAGAAGTGCATTTTCTTGTAGTAACAGGATGCCTACTCTATAAGTTAAATCACACTACCATCTCATGGGATCTTTAATTACACGGAGGAATCTCCTGTTACATATTAGGAATTGCCTTGTTAAAATACATACATGTACATGTTGTGCTATGGAGCCTGATGAACTGTACGTACCGATTTAAAAAATATATAAAAAATTGGGCTTTTAGAAGTACATTCAATTTTGGAGTTTAAATCACAAATGGTCTCATAATTTTGACCTTAAATGATTCAATTTCATACTTCCTTTTTTCGTCGATTTAGTCTCAATATCTTTGAAAATGTTCAATTTAAGAGTCAATTCCACCGAAAAATTCAAAATAACGTCGTTTTGCATATTGAATTTAGGAATTTCCGACCGCGAGTGTGACTGCACTGCTACATGTAATTTTCTAATTTTTTTTACACCTAGTCATAGAACTAAAAAACAATGATTTGATTCTATGACCTCACTTCCAGGTTTAGAAAAAAAAATAAAAAAAATTCCATGTAGCAGTTCACTTAATTACAATCGAAAAGCCCAAAATTCAATCGAAGTAAAATCGACGAATTTTGAATTTTTTTTCTAACTAATTGAGACTTAAATTGTACATTGTCAAAAATATTGAAATTAAGTGGATAAAAAAGAACTACGCACATCTATTAAAGGCTAAAGTTATGAGACTATATGTAGTTACAACTCTCCAATTTTGGTATCACTCGAAAATAAAAATGCAAGCACAAATATTTTAATTACTATATATATATATATATACTCCATCCTTAAAAAATGCCTAGTTCAAACATATATCGAGACTAACTGGCAAGTGGCAAGTGCATCAAGACAGACCACATAACTCAAATAATAATAATAATAATACTAGCTAGTTCGTGAAATTATAGTTTATCGTATTTTTTATTTGCAAAAAATTCAATGTAATGATGTATAAATGGCCGAAATAATCCATTAAAAGATATATAAGAGATCACAAATAAAAAAGGTTGAGAATATGCGAGCGGATCGATCCCTTTTAAAAAAAAATCTGGACTTGGTAGCTATTATTAATTAAGCTCAAGTCTAGCTTAGATATATGCACATATGCATGTGATATGTATACAAGTTTAAGATTACTAATAACGGCCGAAATAATTATATATCTTATAATCTCCAGTATATAAAAAATGAGAGGTTACTAATCAAACCAGAGCTACGAAGTAAAAACATAATTGTTTTAATCGTGCATGTGGATAAAAATAGCTGTAAACTGTGACCCTGAAAAAGGTGAGTTAGTCTTTTTTCGACTACGTTTAAAAATTAATATCACACCATTTTATAAATTAATATCATAATATTTATGTGCGTAAAATATTATAATATTAATTAATTCAAATTATATATAAAGAGTAATATTATCGATGAGTTCAGTTTTATTAATTTAGCGAACAAATTCACACTGGAATTTGTCTGAAAAAGTAAATACATAATTGACACTATAATTAAAGACTAAATTGGGAAGAAACAGAATATATTGAATATATAATCGGAGAACTCAAAAAACTAATTCACTAATACTTCTCATATCACTATCCAGTATAGCCTTAATTAAAAACAAACCAACAAAACAGTAATTAAACTATTAATCACTCTGAAGTTAATTAAGAGGAAGTAAAGTAGAATTAAAGAAGCAAGGGTAGATATAATGCTTGAACTCAATAGTACGGCCTCACTTGAGACAACGTATGGATAATAATAAGGAAAAAAAGGGTTTCGAGGAAAGACTACTTGCGGCGGAGATGGTGGTGGTGGCGGTGGCAGTGGCGAATCGCAACTTTGTCATGGTGTGGTGGCGGTGGCGGTGGAGAATCGCAACTTTGTCGTGGTGGTGGTGGCGGTGGTGGCGAATCGCAACTTTGTCGTGATGGTGGTGGCGGTGGATAGCCGTAAATGGAGCTTGGTGGTGGTGGTGGTGGTGGTGCAGAGAGGCTTCTAGAAGGCGGCGGCGGTGGTGGTGGGTAGGCGTAAATCGAGACTGATGGTGGCGGCGGTGGTGGATAGGCATAAATCGAGACGGAGGGG